>CM067351.1:46483889-46533889 GCA_034190875.2 Urechis unicinctus | reverse complement strand
AATCGATAAAGCAAAATATCGGTAAGCATTCTGGTACAGTTTTAGACGATCCATCACTCTTATTGACATTGCAATTCATCATTCGTAATGATAAATATAATGAACGGTAAAGCGCCAAAAAATTTGGCCCACCAAGAAAGTACGTGTGTCAATCAATCGCATTGCAGTCTTTGACCGCTATTAAGGCTCTCTGCTTTTGGCAATGCACCATTGAGGATAGTCGACATCGATCAACGATAACGATTGAACAGATCGATGGAGATGGCGATGATGATGATGATGATGATGATGATGATGATGATGATGATGATGATGATGATGATGATGATTATAATGATGATTATGCTGATGTGGATACTGATAATGATGCTGAACAAACTGAAAGCATTTTTTCGAAAGCTATCTAGCCTAGTAGTCAACCAGCTCCAACAGACAGCGATAATCAATTCGCTAAAATTTTATCACGACTTGTCTTTTCACAGTAACACTCAATGGCATACACTTAGCATATGTCGTATAGAAGAGGAATCCATATCATCTTTTTTAGAGGCTGGGAATGTGACTGAGCGTGTATTGTTTATGATTCAGTGTAATGAAGGCCAGGCCTACCCAAATTGATGATGAATTTCAAAGATTGCGATTCAATTATATCATAAATGTATATGATGGATTGCCAAAGCATTTACTGAATTATAACAGTATGTTTGAGAGATTCTGTTTTGGCATGAAATCTGTTCAAACAAAACTATACATAATACTTAATGAAGCGTATTTTCAAGGAGTGGGTAAACAAACAAATCGGTAAGGTACATAGGGTTGGGTTATCTTTTTGCATTACGTATTTGCGAAAGGCTAATGACCAGAACAATGCGACAAAACATGAATCACTATAGGGCATTTATCTTAAAAAACAATTTGTCGAATGCCATATGGAATGTTCAACGCAAATGACCTTCAAATATAAGTGCTTTGATTATACCTGATTTATTCCTCTGTGATTCCGTAGAAAATTTCAATTCACAATGTGATAAAGATAAATGCTGTGACATAAGGTATTAGCAGATTGCCAACGTGGTTTGCCAAAGTGGAGAATCACTTTTATAAAGCCCTACTATGTACGTGGTGAAGCTTGACATTCATTTTTTTTTCAGCTCAATCAAAGCATGATGGTGTCAACCATGGAGCAGGCTGATATAATTCATAAACTGTTGTAGATAATACGGCGTAGGTTATCAGCTCTTTGGATCTCAATATACACTGCGGTGTTCGTGCACCGCACACGGTAAAGCTGATTTCAGTAGCGTTTACACGCTGAGGTTTGGTCGATTGTTTTAGCCTTCCAGACAATACAATGGGTGCATGCTGCTCGAAATAACGTGGTTGATGTTTTAGGTGCGCTTCTAAATGATGCATGCGTTATTACTATTGAGTCTTCATTCTGCATACTTAACAGTTATGTAATTCCTATGGATCGCTGGTTGCACCGCATATCAGGCCCCTTGGTACTGAGCATTGATGTAGATATTAAAGAATTATTGGCGAGTGTGCGTTCTCCTTCAGAATACAAATAGGAGAATGGAACGGCTGACATCGTGGTTCATCATCCTCGCCCCAGTCTATCAGGACTATAAAGTGCAAGCAGCGTTATGCCCGGTCGTGCAAGATTTGAAATCATTGATATGAATGTGGATAATTGGAAATTTGCACAATCGTTTCAACACATGGGTAGAAAAATCAAAAAGGATATTACTGCTCTATTGATCATTTTGACAACTGGTAATAAATGTCTCATTTTTGTCTAATCATCGTTATCTAACGCAAACCGTGTGAGTGCTATTGCGAGATACCATACTATTACAAATATCTATTAATAATGCTATCAATACGCTTATTCCTCTCCCTGACTACTTATATCATAATGCAGCTGGCAATCGGACTCGCCAATCTACATATGATTTTTATCAATAATGATTAACGATGTCCGCATGCTATGATGGATTGCGTCTCCGTAATAACACTTGTTGTTACCATTTATTTCCTAATAACGCGCTCTAATCGCTGTTCCATCCACATAGTCAGAATGAAACTTGCAACTGTATTTTCATGCCAAATGCCAGGAACCGTTAGCTTTAATGATTGATGAAGCCTGTGCACAATACCATGAATGGAGACGCTATAAAGTACTATCCGTTGCTACATTATTGGTCGAGATGAAACGTAGTATTACAGTATATCAACAAAGGACATCCTGATATAAAGATGGAGTATTTACTGCTATTGAATTATTTAGAAATAATTTCTATTGCATTTCAGGCTAAAATTAATACCGAAATTACAGTTACGTGGTTAATGCATCGGATCTACGCATAGT
Source organism: Urechis unicinctus (assembly GCA_034190875.2). Taxonomy (NCBI): domain Eukaryota; kingdom Metazoa; phylum Annelida; class Polychaeta; order Xenopneusta; family Urechidae; genus Urechis; species Urechis unicinctus. Next base: position 46,531,518 of record CM067351.1, on the reverse strand, counting down.
CATAAACACCAACCGTCTATTTTTCGATCTTGAGGCGATAAGCTAATCATCACAACCACACCACAGATTGGTCAAGGGGCAAATTGGTCGAAGCAAATCGCCATCCATTGAGCCATTTCGCTTCAATCTTATTGCAGGTCATCATGATGGTCGGTGATAGCTCATATTGATTGATTTCGTCACAATCATCAAATGAGACAATGGCACACAGATACCTCGTCGCTTAACGAGTGTGTGCGTCTGGTCATCATCCGTACTATACGATATATGATGGATATCTTAAAATCTACTGAACCAAACTGTTTTGTAAAAATCAATTATTGTCGGCCTGAGAGTGAATAACCCAATCGTGGGCAAAGATAAAAGCCAGACTCATCTCAGCAGTACCCCCTACCCCTCCCTAGACCCTGTCGATAGCAAGGCGTGATGCTAGAGGCAGTAAGATGTACTAGCACATCCATGGTTTATCCTTACACGCCACTCGTGTAATCAGCTAAGATGATGTTTCATCATAAAATTTGATTCTCACTTTGTGTTGATTCGACACTATTGGATTTCAGTAGAATAAGGACGTCTTGATTGGGTCACTAATCAATATGATTTGAATGCAGACGATGTCAGTAATCGGAATAAGTAATTGAATAATTTATATTTATGATAATTGTGAACATAAAATGTTGCACAAATATTCACTTGAGTGGCTCATCATATAAAGCAGCCAATTATCTAGCGGCATATGGATTTCTGATTCAGCGAGAACGTCTTTTTACTGTCACCGCTATCTTGCAGATATCAGAGATCTCCATCTGAATAGGTGGTATCACATCGCTATTTTGGGGGGCTAAAGACCAATAACGAATACGTTGCTGAGTAATCATAATCTGCTTCACAAAGTCATGAAAGTCAAAGTATTCTGATCAGAAGAAAGTTACTTAAAAGGTCAAACTTAATCCGTCGTCCAGGGAATGGTCGCATCGGGAAAATGAAGCGGTATGATTAGCACATGCATATTCATAACATTGACTCCCTATCTTTAGGCACCCAGCTATGGCGTGGAATACTTCTTGTGTGTGTGAGTGTGTGAATGTCTGTGTGTGTCTGTACGTGTTTGTGTGTGTGCGTCTGTGTCTGTGTATGTGTGTCTGTGTGTCTGTGTATGTGTCCGTATGTCAAAATAATCCAGGACAGTGCATTGGTTTACTGGTACAATCGAATTCCGTGCAGACACAACCACAATGACAGGGAATGTTGATAAATTATAAAACGTTTGGAAGCAGTCAGACATAAATGCACGTAAGCAGATGCACAGACAGACCATAAATATGAAGCAGCCAGTTAGCTAATAATATGATTGCGTTGGACGTGCAATATCCAAGCAATAGTGTTGCCTGTAATATAAACTATTGTGATAATTCATTAGTGTAACTACTAATTAATGCAGAGAAAACATCACTAATCCAATCCTATCAATCAATATCCAATGTAACATGAAAGCTCTTGCCGAATTGGTCAGTGTTTGACGCCATCTTGGGCGTTTGACCCGCTGGATGTCATGCACCCCTCTATCATATCGAGGCAGCTTATTCAAATTAATGACATAAAAATAATGTGCAGGATGAATTCGAGAGTGGTAATATATTGACGTTGCGACCGGATGTAGGTAAGCTTGTTTAGAGACCAATCATAAATTCTACTAGCTTTGCGTTTATCAAAGGGTTAGGTGATTCTACCATTATATCAAGTCCTATGGAGAGTGAATATGAAGTCAAGCGATCGCAACACAGCGCAACAGACCATCTAAAGCGCAACAAACAATATCATTCACACATATCTCAATGAACCTACACGGAGTAGCACCGTTGTGCCGTACTTTGTCGTACGCAGTGACGCTTAAGCCTCGTTGAAGTTGATAGCTTATGTTTCCATCTCATTTGCTGAACTGGCTAAACTATATAACATATTCGGTCTTTGCAAGGATGAGCTTGTGAATGAATAGCAAATAAATAGCTTGTTCGTTTATGGAACAATCAGTGGCCACGGTGCAAAATTTCTTCTCCGTCTGTCCGTGCTTACATTGACACGCATAAATATATTTTCTACTACTAAGGCATTGCAAGAAATAATACCCTGTATGTTTTTTATCATGTGACGCAAATATGAAATATTATGTGAACTAAGTGAGTGGTTCTGTTTTTCATAAATCCAATCTTCTAATGGGCAATAAAATGTGCTGGATTATTGATTTGACAATCGGATCATCGACTTTACACAAAAATCTATTAGAAGATGAAAAATCCACTATGCATATTGATGAGTCTGGTAAATAGTACATTTCACTGATCAAAACTATCATGGTTGGATTTGAATTTTTTTGGAAGCAATACAACACCTATGCAAACATGATATTTTGTAACACTAACCAATTCATTGATTCAAATATTGTTCGACATTGGCGATAAGAGCTGGTGATAATTACGATTAATGTACGGGTATTATCAGTGGAACAGCGATATTGTCTACACATTCCTTGACACATTCACATCATACGACGTTCCTTCAAAGCTTTAAAGCAGAAAAATGAATGGATAGTGTTTATACTTTAGACGATAAAGCATACACACTTGCGACTGTGCTGCAACTCAAGGCAGATTATTATGCATTTGCTGCCACAAATACGTTGCATCGCCGGATTGTGTCGTGACATTATATCAAAGGAGAATGCATAGAACGATCAGCCATAAAAAGATAGCCTCATCAGATCGACACTTGCCCATTAAATAGAGAAAGACTTGTAAAGAGATAGTTCCATCGTAGTCATGAGACAAAATATAAAGCATCATCAGTGTGTCTAGAATGAACATTTGTGTTACTAGGTTTTATAGCAACACGATAATGGAGCGTCTCCGTAGTAATATGATTATATTTCTCACATATATAACATATTCTGTTGATCATCGCTTGGCATCTACATAAGAAGTTGTAGACGAGATTTTGACAGCGAGACATGTTGCTTATGCTACAAAATTTGCATTACTATTTTGGTTATATCGCTATTGAGCATACAGATGCAATACTAAACGCTTGATGCCGCAAATTAAACCCATTTTTGAAGGACCATCTATTTACTTGACGAAATTGCATATAGTTTCAATAATGAATAAGTAATGACATGGCAACTTGATGCGTTCTTATACGCAATTTCAGGTTGGTATTTATATGACGTAACCATGAGATTTATAAGAAAAAAGTTATCACATGTGCAGGATTATAGGAACTCTTGTATAATGACCGTAAATCGACATTGTCCCCACAAAAATCTTCTTCATACACTTTCGTTTAGACTTTGCTGAGTTACACTTTTTGTCCAGTGTATCGACCCAATTTTCTTCCTTAACCAACACCAGGTATATAGGTTGGCTACAACACACAAGTATATTACAAGTATATATGAAACATTAATGACACTTGCACCCAATGTGTTTGGTAGCTCTGTGTTGGCCAGGGCATGCAGGTTTGGATAGCTTGTGATCTCTCGAATTCGTTTACAATATAATTTCTAAGCACATAATACAACAAAGGAGCATACAAAATATATCACACATTCCTAAGCTGATATATTAGTCGGTACATAGAGAACAGAAAAACACCGTGGTTAACAGTGGAATCATATTGCGCATAATGTGTGTAAGCAAGTTATTAGCTCCTATTTACGGTGTACCAGTGTACATCAAAGGTCGATAGTTTTCGTTAAACATGACGCTGGTAGCTATAGTTCATCATCTCAGAGAATATATTCCTCTATAACCTCTATAAATAAGCATCGTTGATGTGCAAGCATATTTATCAACAGATATATCGAGCAAATATTTCACGCAACATGTTGTGACCAAGCATAAGGAAGAAATATCAGTTATCTTACGTTTTTTGATAGGAACTAATACGCAAAGATTGTGCCTCACTGATTTAATTTATTAGAAGAGTAGAAGCCTGTTGAGGAATGATGCATAATTCATCACATTTGGAGGTGAATCAATCGGTTCTTTTTAGTCACATTATAGGGGGGATCGCTTTTGCTGCATAGTCACATCGCCTTCTACTGGAGCCCACTATCATGCAGAGCACCAGACTGACATACCGGAGAAGGAATAGAGTTATTTGAAGGGTGATTTTTGAGGCCTGGTTTTGCTTACAGCTGTGTTTAAGTGTCCAATGTGGATTTAATACACTAGTATTTTTGTGTTGATGATATATTTGATTTTGTCGACTGTGCACGGAAAGCGATATGGATAAGCAAATCAATAGAATATTATTGTTAGTTTTAGCTCAATCTGAACTCATTCAAAAATCACTTTATATAAGCTGCTTGGTTACGTGGCTGTTTTTCCTGCATTTGGTGGTAGCCTCACGCTTGCTGAAATCTTTTTTTACACACACAACGCGTGCATGATGCATCTTTGATCTAGAATCTGTCGGCGATGTGGATACACAAATGATATGGGAATATGAGACTATCGGGGTGACAGTCCCCTGTAATTTCGAATATATGTTGATATACGTAATCCGTTTCGGCTGATATAATGAACATTGTTTGTATATTTACTTTAACTATCATGGTATGGACTATATATAATACGCTTCAATCACATACATCTCTAAGGTGCTGATAAACAAAAGTTGGTCTAGCGAAGCGAACGAATACATAGTAAATTATATTTGCAAGATATGAGTTATTGTTGCATCTTGCATTTTGTGGCTGTCTATCTTGTATTATATTTAATCTTTTAATCAGTGGAAATTTTGTCAACTGAGATAAGGTAACAACATGGGCATTCCGTCCGAATATAAAGGGATAGTACATTTGACAATCCAGAGATTTTGATATTATGCATGAATCGGCTAGCAAATCGTATCTTGTGAAGTCATCGACCACAAAGAACACTCGACCCCGTTCATGTAATTATTACCAGAATGGGAATGAATACCTTCCAGTGTTACTTTACTTCAGTGAACAGACAGTAACCTTACCTTGTATGGAGAATACAAAGTTCGGCACGTTGATATATCATATTTTATATATTTTAACATGATGAGTTGAAGTACAATCTCTTCTCAATATCACACAAAGTATATTCTAGAAAGCGCTTGCGTGAAATGGATTGTACATTCTCAGGCAATAAGCAGCACTTGTGAATCGCCCATGTTATTCTAATATTATACCGTGCCGTGCTATGGGCAGATGCTCAATAGTATACAGATGACGACGTCTGATCCAGGGGGCCAGGTGTCAAGTGTGTTGTGATCCTTTCAAGGACCATAACAATGGCTATTTATTATTACCAATCACTGACCACTCACAGGTCCAACAATATAATTTAAGCAAAGGCGATTCGATTTACCGTTACTTAATTCAATAAAATTACCATTTAATGCTAAAAAAATAAGCGGGTTTGTTGTAGAATACAACATCAATTGGGAAATCATATTTGTTCACTAGCATTATCCGGATATTTATTGGAATCAATTTAAGTGTCTTTTGGTTTAAACTGATTTATAACAAAATGCATATAAAAGGAGCTAGTTTGTTATGATATCAGTGCTCCTAATAATGCGGTATTCAACCTAACCATTGGTTATGTAAATAGGCGTTAGGCCATGGTCGCCAATTTCAAATAGGTTAAAATGCGACTATAAAATTCTATACGACAGTAACTTGTCACAGGGGGCTATTTGGGCTACGTTATCTGGTTGACGGCTTTCATAGAGATGCCACGACACGATTGCAAGTAATTCTGCTATCTGTATTTATCGCGTCACAATTAGGTAGACTTTATCGATTATTGCTGTGTGCTTATTTTACATGGAGAAAATATAGTTACAAGGACTGAATTAGGTACTACAATTCGTTATTCTTGTACGGATAATGTGACGAGACAAAATTGTAAAGATACCCTAGCTTTGATATCACATGGATTAATTGATCAGCCAATGTTTATTATAAGAACAAAAATAGTTATTTTATTGGAAAACAAATGCCAAATTGAGAAATTATTTAATTTTAACCCAGTAAGCTGAGTTGTAGAAATACAAATGACATTGCGTGTTTATTATGTAAGCGGCTCTCCCTAGGGGTTATGTATGTCACAATAGTTAAAACAAAGCACAAAAGCAGAACATTGATATCAAATACAAAGCTCTGGATAAAGCTATAAGGCTGGTGTTGCTGACAGCATAAAGTTGCCGCCTATGCTTAGCACACAGCGTCCGATGCTTAGCCTGTAACAACTCTCAGACATGGCGAGGAAATGCAACAGTTATTCTGAGTCCAATATCTGCACAAGTGACTACCACGGTTTATCACGGGTCTGGCGGAAAGACGTCAGCCGGGATTGTTCAACTGCCGGTTGTAACTGAATTAAATGATGTGCATGCATTGCACGATTCGCTAATCCTGCGCAACAGGGCTTGGTTATGCATGTTCTGTATTGCACGAGAGATTGGGAGGGAGCACCATGTCCTTATTTGTATTCACTGGATGGTGGTGTATGAGATGATTGATGCTATTTTTGCATAAATGTTGATAGATAATGAGGACTAAGTTCTTTAAAGTGTGAACGAGAAGGCGTCCGTTTATAAGTCAACCCCATGATATCGAGAGAGGGCAGAACAAAACATGGACTTAATTTCATCATCGAACATTAGCTGACAGATTCCTTTTCTACCGACGTTTTGTGAACGACTTTTTCTATAGCAAGGTAGCGACAAAGCTCATAAACTGGTTATTTGCATCGTCCATTGCGATGTTCTTTTACAAGGAATATTTTGACACTTTGCTATATATCAGCATTTTGTAAACTGACATAATATCGACCAGCAACAGCATGTTATATGTAAAAGCTGTCACTGCTTCCATAGTATCTATCAAGCAGCTGTGATAAGTCTTGGTATTTGGAAAACCATTTCATCAATGATTCATCTTGAGAGCCTTGACAATAGACTCCTAACTTTGCTTACCATCGATAGGGATTGGAGGGTGGAGTAATGATATCAGTCGTAACCATTAATGAACTGCAACCATTTCAAGCTTTAAGTGTCTAAGGTCTTTTCTTACGTCGTTATTTAATCACCGGAATTTGACATATGCCATATCAAGAGGTGGAGTCACTGATAGGTCTCGAAATTTCCAAGGCCAGCAGGAAATCAGTAAGTGTGATAAGGACAATGTGAATGACTGAATTAGAGATACACTCAATGGCTCTGGCTATTTTGACTGCAACAGGGTATTGGACCATAGGATGTGGATGGGTCTTATCTCATAGTACGCTGCGGACGTTCAAGGAATGATTTTAATGGATAATAACGTGCAATTTGTCAGCAAATTCTGCGAATATTTTGGCGCAATCTTTTGGGGATGAAATGGTGCCCCTAGCTGCGATAGAACACTTGTCTATGGGTGGTTGGCAGAGATCCTAACATTGTACCAAGAGGGTGTTTCGAAAATGAATTAATAGCTTAATACGTCCGTTTGGTCAGGAAAAACAAAGAAAATTTGTGAAAGGGCCGAAACGCGATGATACATTCCTGCAGGAAACAGCACTATAGTTATAGTCAACTATCGTTCAAATACTGGCCCAATCGGATTTCTTTGTATAAGGTAACGAGCATTACGCTAAGGGTTGTATAACATGCAGCGCCAACTACTATGGGTACGGCATAGTTGTTGGTGGAACAGCTCATCTAATATCATAAGCCTGTCATCAGCACCATCTAAACTGCTGAATAGTTAATGCAATTTATTCCAACCGATTGGTAAATTAAACAGATCACCAACTGGGTTATCAACGCAGCTGCAACGGACGCAAATAATAAACGTCTATTACACGTTATGGTCACATGCAGTACATATTGCCGAATCGGGACGAATTTGCTCAAGTAGATTCTGATGCCGACATTGGTAGTTAATTGGCAGCGGTATAGGACAAGTGATATACATTCTTCATCACCTTATTCCCATAACTACTGCAATTTTCCGTCGATACAGTAGGCGGTTGTGCAGAGATGGAACGCTTGGCCTGTATTAGTCAAGTTAGCTGCGGTGACTATAGGAATTACGTTGCCCGTAACATCGTAATCGGCGTCGCCATTAAAGTTTTCCGCAATTTCCTGTGTACATAAGGGTCTATACAGCATTGAATACGCTGAGCTGACAATTGGGAATACGAATATATTAGTCTGTGCTCAATGAGGTCGCATCAATCACAATGTTGACAGCAGAATAGAGAGAGAGGTTATTAACACATGGCTTTGACATCACTGTGATTTACTGTCAAGGTCGCCCCATACAAGAGGGTCATATCAGAGCAATTAGATCTCGGGTGCATGTAATGGGCATAACCCCTTAATTCTGCGCTTGTTCCTTGCCATGCAATGAAAGCTGGCTATAAAGTACTGATAAGGCGGCCTTTCTAAGCTTCAAAAGGGAAGACAATTACACTGTAAAGCGTCATCAACCCCGGTTGTCAATATAAAGAAAGCGTTTTGTCAGCCGATAACAATTAAAGTTCTTATTAAGAATGTTACATGTAAAATCATATAAAACTGTGCACCCTCGTTGATGTATTGAACATGTGCTATGTGCTTTACAGTAGGTTACAAAGAGATCGATTACTTCCATTTAGATATTAACAATCAATACAAGGGAACACAACAGACGTGACTTAACCTCCAGACTCACACTGTATTCACACGAAAATCGCGTCGATGGTCGCGTGACCATAAATATTCTTTTATGATTCTACCAGGGAACATAACAGAGGTATTAGATGCAGGTGTAGTACTTAGTATCTCAACACATAATGGGGGACTATAATGGGGTTCAATTCGTTCTGATGCTACGTTGTTAATTCATAAGACGAACAGTTATCGCTATATGGCATAATACGTTCTATCTATGACGTTAGTATCTAGAAACTCGTCAGGAAGAGTTAATAATGTACATGATGAAGAGCCTCATCTTGAACTTATTTCTTCTTCGCTGGGGATGCTAGATACGGTCTACCATCAAATTATATAGCTAGAGAGTTAACACCATGCGAACCCAAGCTATATAAATTTTTGCGATGTTGTTAAGCATAGTAAAAAGCTCCACTCAATCAACAGATTTGAGGCTATGATATCGCACGTGTGTTTTGCATATCTGTAATCTCTTGCCTGCGGGTGTATACAATATACAAAACGCATTTGTAATATAAAGGACAGCCGGTTAGGGCCATCAAGGGTCTAGATTCCTAATGTTAACACTGTACGATTGCAAATGATATGTCCCCACAATCGATAATTATTTTCCTTCAGTGTATACAGTGATATATATCAGCGTAGATACCTTTTGGTCGATTCAGTTCGGCCGATAATAAACATGTTAATGATTATGAGAATAGCGATGTGTAGTAGGGTGAGATTGATTTAATCGTAAAGATCTTTACTGTTAAAGACTCGAACTAGGCAATGGCATTTACTGAAAATGTGATATTCGTTACGTATAATTTTGTCAATTGTCGGTTTCACATTACAATGCTTTACTCATGTTTAGTTACCGGATTGGCCGCATGCTGTTCAACACAACAAATGTAGCTTGCCATGAGCGTTTGGGTGCGAAACAATAACATCTCGTATGGACCCTAAACATTCTACTGCACTTATAAACGAAAAACATTACGTTGGACGTGCAAAATACGATGGTACTTTTTGCTATATTTCATAAGCTTCGTATTATCGCCATCAAAGCAATAGCCATTGTTTTCGTGTCGTGCTGTAGTCTTGTATATCCGGTCTATGTCTATCTTTGAACCAGTTTCACTGAGATGGCATTTCGTATACAAGATAATGCAGTTTAAGCTTATTTGGCGACTGCGACTGAAGTGGGCTCAGAGGTTGTACCTGGCCCAAGGTTCCAAATTTGCTCAAATTAAATACAACAACACCAAAGTGGGCTCAATGGATGTACTACTTCCACAATACTTCTTATTCTACCTGCATTCGATTTCGTTGACTCAAGGATGCGAGCTTAGCGATTCATCATAAATTAAATCCATTACTGTTTCATACATGAGTGTACATAAATGATATATATACATATATATAATATATATATATATATATATATATATATATATATATATATATATATATATATATATATATATATATATATATATATATATATATATATATATATATATATATATATATATATATATATATATATATATATCTATATATATATATATATATATATATATATATATATATATATATATATATATATATATATATATATACACGTTGCGCAGTGGTCATGGAAAAGCGATCTTTTCATGAAAGTCAGCAGTTCTTGCTTTTTTCTTTGCCGGTATTGTTGCTTATTCAAGAACGGCAAAATACATTTAATTACATTTACCCAGATTGGAGCAGGGTTGGCGGTATTCAAAAAGGGTAGGGTTGCTAATTTAATCTTGCACACTGGCTCTTCTTGAGCAATCAATATTGCCTTAGATATAATACTATGTTTAAGTGCTAGGCTGTGGATATTTGACAGCTCAAAGTCTGGTGGTTACACGCCTGATAAAGCAGCAATAAACTTTGCTTGAAAGTTGCATGGGCACTTTATGAAACTTACGTGGTGTTGACACTTCGCCTTGTAAATATCTGTGCGATTTGATGTTTCATGGTAACCCATTAATTCGTATGAACTATGTGTGTGACTTTGCGTAAATGCGTAGCTATTTGATTTTTATGGCATTTTATCAGATTAAAAAATTTCCAGGCATTCACATCGTCTTCTATTCGTTTTAATAAAGTTGCTGATCTCCATCATGCAAGTACACTTTTCGATTGGTAGTTATTGAATGAAGGATATGTTTATTCTTGGCATTTTTAAGAAACCATACAATAGTTTCCTATCACCGAGTTCATCTATCATTATTGTTAGCCTTGTGATCAGAGCTTATTGCAAGAATGCTTCTGGATTCTATCATTATGAGATGGTTTTAATGGAACTTGAAGGCCTATTCTTGGTTATATTTTTATCGTTCAGCACAACGGCACTCAACGTCATGACAATGTACCGATTGCATAACTTTCCTCTCGAAACTCAACATGATTGACATATCAATAATAGTATGTTGGCCGCCTTACCATAACTCAACACACACGCAATACTCCAGTCTTCGTCATTTGACCCAGTCTTCGTCATTTGACCCGTTTTCTCATACCACAACCCCGTCTAGGTTTCATCAGTGTTGTCTTGGGTTTCGTGTTTTCTCAATAGTTTGTATCCGTAAGCTTTGAAGCCCACGTGCCACCTAATAAATGTTTGGTATCAGGAATGATTGTTCCAACTGCATTGATCAGTAGTGGACGTTGGGGCATTTGCCTCATCCATTGGCAATCGCGAGTCGATTCATTCGGCTCGACAAGACAACGTTCGGTAGAGCGCCTGAGTATTGATGCGTCTTCTGCATGACATGATTGGTTTCCTAAAATGATTGGTGTCCTAGAACATGGAATGTTATAAACGATACAATATTCATCAGGTTAGTGACGCACAATTTAATTTATGTTGTGCAATGATTAAGTCGATATGTTTGTAATGCTGATATGTTTGTAATGTTAACAACCGGTTTGACATTACATTTGAGCCTTTGCCTAATGCAGCATGGTAGTTGTAACAAGGTCATTAAAGATATATTTTTAAAATGATGTGATCGCGTGATGATCATAACAATAGCTATCAAGTATGGCAACTACTGCTGGCTAATTACTACTGTCCATAATTAAATCTGCCATATTGCGCAATTAAATATCACTATTTACGATGTCAGTCTATCCGAGCGTTAGTTAATTTACAGCTTTGGCACTCGGACGTAAGCAATTAGATATGGTACAACCCATGGGCTGAATGCACCGAGAAAAACAAACGGTGGCCGTTGTATTGATGGATTCGCATAGAAGATATAGGTAGTGCGGGTTTCGCAGAGGCATTGAAAACAGCTACAATAACGATCTAATGTGGAAGGTTAATGGTTAAACCATCATGCGGAGTGATGCCTTCCATAGATATCAGGTCGTGACCACGATCAATTTAGGAAAATAATGATACTGCCGTCTGAAATGACAAGTTAGATAAACTATTGTGTGTTTGAGTTCAAGTCCTTTGAGAAACACCGCAACCATTGAAAATGTTTAGGTTTATGGAATACGCAATGACATGCTGATCATTCATTTAATGCGCATGACAACTTGCTTTCTCTTTACCTGGCCAAATAAGTGAATAGGATACAAGTAGGTCACTGTTAATGCTTCTACAGCGTTCTATCGAATATGTAGCTCAACATATGACTTCCGAATTGCCAATCCATAAGGTAATAAAAATATCTTTGCTAAGATATAATGGTTTTATTAATAATGCACTTAGGTGGTGGTCACCTTGTTACGAAAAAGCTTCTCTACTGTGTGCTCTTCAGACGGCTAACAACAAAGCAATGAATCCAAAGGCATCCGATGTCAAACGCAATAGATTTTGTCATCAGCCGCAGTGTTTTATATGAGATATGAAGCCAATATGACAATTCGTGTCATATTTTTGAAGGTAAGAAAGGTACGGAGAGCTTTTATTCCTTTATTGAATTTCTTTTGTATTAGCGTGTTTGCCATATGTATACTCTACAAAATTTCTTCCATTTCTTGTACTTTCTACTCGGATATATCTTATTCAGGAGGGACCAATTTGTCGCCTGTTTGTACACTCCTTAACACATTATCAATTAACTGGACCAAGCATAAGAAAAAAAAACCCAGACCCAGAAGAATAGATATTGACATATAAAATGCCTTTCTCGTTAAGCCTTCGGGCATGGTTGACCTTCAACTGTACTGTTTCTTCGGTATGTAAGGGTTTATTGGTTTAATCATACCTGAAGATACTAGACTATTTGTGTGATTGCTTTAGTAATGGACTGTATTAAACATTATTTCATGAAATCAATGATTGAGCAAAAAGTATTAATTGTCTGATATTTGTTAGATAATTGGCGCTTCTTTGTCACTACGTTAGCGATTGTATTTCTTTCGTACTGAAACATTAGCCGTGAGATAATTTTATTCACTCACATTACGGTTTTCGCGTGTCACAGATGGAAGCAATAAACATAGAGAGTTGCGGTTTAGTTATTTCATAACTTTCCTTTCGCAAGCCCACCGGCATAATTCACTCTACGTGTGTGTATCGAATTATAGTCATATGTAGCAGCTGGGCTATGTACGACTAGCAGTGAGTGTAATTCTGAGGATGGTCACTGCCAGGAAGCACGTCGACCTCAGAGGATCTGTAACATCCCCGTTCAGATTATCCATTCAAATCTGAAAATACCTTATTTTTTATTCCGAAATCGCTTTTTAATTGCCTTAATCCCTATAGTATGCTAACCAGGATTAGTGAATTATTTGTTTTACTATGACGATTACGCGTCACCCATGGGGCTTCGAGTAATAAACAATAAAACAAATATGCATATTTATCTTCATAAGATAGAGTCCATCTCTGTTATCATCAGCTTGGGTAGCAACTGCATGCAGACCCGATGCTTTATTGTGTATTCTTCCGCATCTTGTATCATGTATAATCCTTTAATACAGTAGTTTACATCATATTGTTGCTGTTATTCATCATTGTTATGATCAATTAAACAATTATACGTATGTGAAATAAACCTTTTCTTTTTGCTGTAATATACCTTTTCTTCATCAATTTGATAATGATATATTAGGGATCTGATATGTCGGTTTCTCATTACACTTACACTCTATCTTGAATTATTATTCATTGTTGATAACTAAGCATTGTAAGACAAAATTCATGCTTACGTAGCCGCCCGCTTCAAAATTGACCAATGACCCAATTATTTCGTATAGTGTATCTGTGTGGAAAGTATAAGGACTTAGTGAAACATCTGCACAGACAACTTGCCATCATAGTTAAGGATCATTTGTACAGGTTTGGGCAATCCATAGTACTGAAATTCAAAAATAAACCTTTTTTTACGCAGATAATGCAAGATTCGTGTTGCAAGCACAGGTTTAATATACTCTATCCTAGATGTTTACATACCTCATATTAAACGGACTGAGTAATGACCCGTCTAAACTTGCCCAGACGGAGTGCTGATTTATACAATTTGACTTCTCTTGACACATGTGTGCAATCTAGAGAATTTCATCACGCATTAGCAATTTGTTCAATCTCCATGTAGACAGGTCACACGGAATTATCGGGAGGCAATATCAACAGCTCTGATTGTCAATATATCACAGATCCGAAAAGTGGTCATTGTCCATATTGCCTCTTGTAGGCTGCGTGTACCTTCTCGTTGTGTCCTAGCTCCTAGATCATTGCTCAAAATAATTCGTCGGCGTTATTGACTACACAACTCATGACTTCATAGTTATATTGCCTATTTCAGTACATATCTTGGTTATCTTTTCCAATTCCAAGCAGCGTTAAAAAGAAATTTTCATGTTGAGAGCCAACTGTGTTCCCACATTGCAGCTGTTGCATCAGCAAGACACTACGTGAATTCAATTATTTCAACCCGCGGACCGGGACCTCGTGATTTTGTTACGTCGATGAGCATTACATCGATCACACAATAGTGCGCGTATTAGATAACAACGATAAGAGTATATTATAGTTGACATACTACTCTACAGTATTGTAGTAGTGACACATACAACATCCTTAACCTTGTGTTTCAAGCTCTTATTCTTCTCATTGAAGATAGCTCGATCAGGCAACCATCATCAAGCTACTCGCAGCCCTTCAAAGATATATATGTGATATCTGTGTTGAAACTAATATGCTGCACCTGCTAATGAAACTCTTCGTAAATGTTGTGTTTGTCTAATGACAAACTATATTAACCTCCCTTCCATCTCCCATTGGATTCTGCTCAATATGAAATTGCCTTTCACCCACGGATTTGATTCTGGTTGTCACAAATGCTGTCGCTTTTATGAGCATTTTATCCTGTCTGTAGCAATAACCCTCACACACACATCTGCTTCTGGAAAAAACCACCTCTGTTAATATACCTGGCGGAATAATCATACATAACATAATATATGTTTTGCAAAAATTATAAAACAGGGCATTTGTTTATAAAATCCAGAGGGAAATTGCATAGATTAGATAATGGTGATTTGCAGCTTACGCACGAAGTATCTCATAAGCTGCATGCGATACGAATTCTCCAGTGTATACAGAAATAATGTCATTGCGGTAAATAAAGCCATTGAATGTCAATGAAAGCCTGCATAATCTTTTCGTACATATCATCAGCCAAAGTAACTATTGGAAGTGCTTCTGGTCCAGAAAACAGAAATGTTAGGGTAGGGGTACTATCCCAACTTCTGAGAAAACCAACCATCGACTTAATTGCAAATGTCGCATTCTCCAACTTGACGATGGACAGATTCTCTATAGTGTTGTAACACGCTCCGCCGTATCATTGACAGGGAAGTGCTTGATAGGGGGAGTGAGCTACGTTGCAGGGCAATATATCACACTGCAATCAGATAATAATTACACGAAGTACAACAAGTCATGAGTGCGAGCTCCCTATAGCCCGAAGCTTATTCGTCGGATTAATTATTGTCATTAATGTCTGAATAGTAGACATTTGTAGATGCTTACTTGAGATGCAAATCGTCGTCCAAGTATATGACGCTATGTGAGGTTGTACAGTTATGGAGGTATGTGGATGGCAGTTTTTTTTAACTTCATTACTGTGAATTTGCAAAGACCATGTGCACTCGTTAGCTATTTGATTTTCTGTAATATGGCGCACTAAAACCATCGATGCGAAGCCAATGCTGTCGATTCGAGGTATGCTTGCGTAAAGATTCTTTCCTCGTTCATATTAATAGATAGGAACAGTATCAGTTCATATAACAACAACGATGCCCGAAGTTTGCAGTGCAATGATTTTAACTTGCATCTAATAGGCATTACAAGTGTTGTAAGCACCTTTTCAATGACAACGCACATATGTAACCAACTTGCGTAACCAACTTGTGTAGATTTTCCAGATCCAAACTTAGGCTGTCAAAATTCACGAGGCAGGGTGAACAAGGGTCAATTTGAGATTTTGCAAAATGGATACGGATAATGTTGCTACTGAGTTTTATAACCAAGAATGAGGTTTTATGATTTACGTGTCTCACGGCTGGAGAGACTTCAAATAGCCAACAATAGCCATTGTTTATTTGTTATGCAACATATTTCATGGAGACTTTAATTAGTCCCCCCCCGCACCCACACACAAACACACGAGAAAATTAACTGCATTTAATACGGAGCATATTTCTACGTAGCCACCTTAACATTAAACATGAAATAGGCCATGGTTTAAATACAATGCACTTGCATATCAGTAGAAAAGAGTGACCGTCTTCGAACCTTTAGTTACTTTTGATTCAATGAGATAGTGGCCATTCACATTTTGTTAACGACACACAGTGCCTACGGATTTTGTTTTGAGTTGTATAAAATTGGGTTGCAAAACATTCCCGCCGGCTTTCCTGACGTGGTATAACAATTAATTAAGTGAATTCCAATTCTACCAACAGGATTGTCCCTAGCGAAGGCATATGTTATGTCTGATTTCCCTAAGCTATCAGTTACCATGTGATTGGGGTTATATTCATAAGCTTATTTGCATCGCTTCCACCCCCCCCCCCCACCCCTCTTACTGTCATTTTATTCGATCCGTCCCTTTAATGTGAAAACTGATTGAAAAAGACCTTTTTTTACATGCTGCTATATAAGTCTCACATTTCTTAATCTCAATTCGAACGCTTCTTTATCAGTCTATGTCTCCTGTCATCTCTTATGTCGGCATGTCCGATGTAGCTTTGCCTCTAATACTGCAGGCTTCATTTTTCTGTCATTTCCCGTGTCGAGATGTATATCTTATCTTATTCCTGGTGATTTTATTTGACCTTAAAACAATATCACAAAGCAAATCATTTTATGTGCATATATGTCTACTATATCAGTACCACGTACTGTTCGTCGCAGTCCTGCTACTTAACATAAATTAAAGAGTAGTTAATTCAGGGGTATAAAGTATGATTCTTTTATAATACATTTTGGAAATATATTGGATCTTTGTATTTGCAGCACACTTCAAAGTGAAGGCACTAGTCGCATGGTAATAGCCTTAATGCGAAAGAAGCATGACGTATATTTGAACACCCAGCAGAGTTTTTAACTAGATTTTATTGACAAACAATTAACATACAAATGGTTGTCGTGCTAGGGCTCAAACTTTGCAATGGCTGTCCAACAGTTATATTTCCAGGAAAATGTTCTTAAAATGCGCCATAAGATATTCAGTCGTTCGTTATCTGTGGCCTAAACATGTTTAATATCACATTTATATCCACTACTCTGAAATTATTGACCAATAATCATGTCGCTTTGGACTAGCTGCTGTTTCCATGTAAGCGAGGGAGTATGTAGTAGTCTAGATCCGAATTAGGATTGATTTGTAGGATGATCAGAGCGTTGGTGAGTTTCCAAATGAATAAACAATTCATGTTCAAATGATCATGTTGCAAATATATCCATACAACTATTAACCAACTGATATGCGGGAATTAATAAGTATGCTTTCAAATGACATATGCCGTGCATCTGAATAACATTGCGGTTTGTTGCTAATCTAGACCTAGTTCCAATATAAATGGTTAAATTCCAACTATCACATAGATCTCGATTGTACGTCATCTGGACTGTAAGCAAAAGTACCAAATCTACATATTGCATATTGCTACGGAACAACGGCCTGAATAGAGTCGAAGTTTACAATGAAACAGATCCGTGTCACGGGGGAATAAGGCAGTGAACATTTCGGTTGATGAACAGCTAATGTCTCCCGGGAGTACCATAAGGATGGTGCTGATTATCGACGGATATATTGGATTGCGCTTCATGTTGATTTACAGCCCGTGCTGATTCCTCACCAACCCCCCGTATAAGAAAACCTAGCGAAAGTTGTGATGTATTCTTCTGCATAACTATAGCCTAACAATTACCTAACAATATAGTTCCATTACTGAATAGTACTGTAATTAGCCAAAATAGCACAAATTTCTTTTATCTCATATAATGTATCAAACATTTCCCCATAATTTGGAAATATGACAACGGACAGTAGAGATCCTATGCACCACATATCTTTCGTTCTTTGAAATTACGCGTTAACCGCAAGATAGATAATCATATCGATACTCATCTATATGCACGTACATATCCCTATTTATCCATACACATAAATATATCAGCATAGCCATATGGCATTGTGTTCTGTTCCGATGTTTGCATTGTTAGTTTTCTATATATAGGGAAATATATCAGATTAAGATCGGCGTAAGTATGGAGAGGATGTCTTCTTTATTTATATATATATATATATATATATATATATATATATATATATATATATATATATATATATATATATATATATATATATATATATATATATATATATATATGCATATATATGTATATATATATACATACATACATATATATATATATATATATATATATATATAAATGTATATGTATATATATATCGTTCTCTGCTGCATTATCTTATCTTGACCTTCTGACGCGAATGAACACAATGGTAGTGAGAGGTACTATGATTAGGACCATCAGTATGTGGCAATTTAATAAACACGGCTACCATAGACGCATGTTGATAAAAGCAAATGAACAGTGAGCATATCAACAACTTCTTGATATTGCTCAGTGTGCACTGATGTGAAGTGCTGTAAACCAATGACCCACACGAAAGCATGAGATCGAGTACTGTAACATATTGTTGTGGGTACGGAATGGCATTCAGAAACAATAAGTGAAATATGTCTCAATATTACTTGTGATGATCTTATAACTTGATTTCTAATGCATCCTCTGCTCACAACCAATGGTATTCAGGCTAAGGGCTGAATAATCATAACGAGGAAAGATTCTAAGCGTTAATAATGCATCATTAGGAACCGACAATATTGTTGCAACGAAATAAGCTGCCGATATATAGTAAACTGCAGCAGTGTAATTTTCCTTAGTGGTATTGGCACATTTAATCCTACCCCGAGCATGGGTAGTCCCTTGACAGCTTATAGACCTAGCTGAACAGTATGTGCGTTGCAACGACCACCAATTATATTAACAAAGCAATATAGGACATATATTGTACCGAATATACATACTCCCAATATAGACGAAGGCCCAGGCGCAACAGCTGACAGGGCATGCCGCGCATCTATGATGGTGACGTTCATTTGCCACCAGCGAACACGCATATATCGTTAACGCTCAAACGTACAAACAGTTAGATGGATTTGATTGTCGACGGTTTAGCGCTGCATAATGTTTTCCTGCAATGATTAATGATCAGCAGCAAATGACGGCTGAAGATATGAAAATATGACCATATTTTACAATTAATCAAATAAACAGTGATAAACGGTTGGACGGGTACTCATTAATGGGACAAAGTAGGAGTTCTTAATAAGATAGCCCTAGCAACACAAGGATAACAAGACATGAAAGCTTTACGGTAAGTAATTGTCAACTCTATTAACAGCTTACAGATTTAGCAGCCTTAGACTTCTAAAGTATTGACATACTGATACCTTTGCGGTGGCATCCCTGCTGTAGAAAGAGAAGCTATATTAAGATCGCGACGTGTATTGAATTATTGATTCGCTGTGAGTGCTCTTGCAAACAATGGCGGATACCGCATTTAGTTCATGTAGATTCGGAAAGCAAAGATGCTGCATCCGGCTTGAGTACCAAACAGCTGACGTCAAAGAGGACCGATGATGGCGTTGTCTAGTAGATAAAGCCCCCTTGGTCCAACAATTGCCATTGTGCAAGGCATAGTGTAAAGACTATAAACGTGTTTTTTGTATGAAACTTCAATAAATCAAACTTAATCACAAACAAGGCGGGTACGGGTTCATTCAGCTTGATTAATGATATCAGTAATACTATCACACGAACGATCTCGTCTTGGACGGCACATAATTGTTAATTTTGCGACGCTCTCTTTCTTAGCAACAGCATTAACCAAATTAATGTCACATTTCGCAGGTCATCAATTTTGATCATAAATGAATCGTAGAAATAAAAGGGGAAATGGAATGTAATTAAGTCTTCGATTAATTTACAGGTGTCCCTGTACAGTTATGCACTCAATATGAATAAAGCAGGGCAGAGCAATTATTGTAGAATTGTATTGCCAGCAAAAAGCTGTTTATGTACGTATTTATTTCCTTGATAACTTGATAGGGGTGCGTGCAAGATTTACAATAAATTATTAATAGAACAGATACGAATTTGCATGAATGTAACGGTTTGTTTGCATTAACATAACGAATATGGATTATGATAGCCGAGGACATATTCTGAGCTGAAACCAAGATGTGTGTTGACTATGTGGCCGCCGGCCATTTATAGTTTACGTTTGCAGCAATTACAAAATGTGTATTTTAAAATGCGAATATATTCATATGAAACGGGAGACAAATAAACTGCTATATTAATCGATTAACGCACAAATGTGGTAATGTGATCATTGGGATCTGAAAAGGTATAACCTCCGAAATAAGGGTAATGAATAATTGCACTATGCACCAGTGCAGACGCTTATGAGATACATAGACTTATATTTAAATTGCGTTAAACATTAGATTATTCCAGTGAAGCGTCAACCGTCGGAAATAACTCACATTGAATGGGAAACATGTCACGGGTATAAACAGATATGGTTTTCCAATGGCGACCTGCCACTACGACTAATTGAAGCGAAAAAGTAATTGAAAATGCACGATGCTTCGAAAGGATAAGTCGAGCGTGATTTACGTTGCTGCAAACTTCCACAGCGACAGTGTTGATGGCCAAATCCGGTAGATGATTTCCCCATCATTAATGTTGCTTAAATCTGTTTTCATATATGCCGAATGAATATATTTATAAATATATGAATATATACATATATATATATATATATATATATATATATATATATATATATATATATATATATATATATATAGATATATATATATATATATATATATATATATATATATATATATCTATATATATATATGTATATATATGTTTATATTATATATATTTATATATATGTATATATATATTTATATTTATATGTTTATGCATATACATGTATATATATGTCTTTCCCAATATCATCCGCGTGTTCATGCGATAACGTACTTATCGCGATGGCACCTACACGCAATAATTATAAAACACGACGCTAATGATAATTAGCGTGAACCTATGTTATATAAGGTATCTGCTTGGGACCTGTAAATATGAGAGGTAGTCCCTTAATCCCCCACCTGGCCTCAGCTGCCTGTCATGATGATTTCAACTATAGGAGATATCGGAGATTTATCTTTTTTCGACGCTATGCTTCGATAATTTGTAGTGTGAGACTTGCAGAAATTTCCTAACTCTGGTAATCAGAGCTCCGCCGACTTTGCCGTTGTTTGATGTAAGGAACACTGTAGCGCAGTAGACACAGCTCGGCATGTATTACAATTTCGCGCCTCAGCATGATTCCGGGGAGATGGAATAATATCGTGACTTCCCGATGAGCGCTACGCAACCAGATTAACAGCTTGCAAGCAAATGACTCTTTTAAGACTTGTAAAGTGTGCTTGATATTTAGAACCTCCGTAGTGTTACCATGCTTGAGCAGCGTTGCTCTGTGAAGGACGATCTCAAGTGAAGTTGTTTCTCGGTGATATATCGCAACGGTTGCAGTTATCGCATGGCAAACTGTACGTTTGATCTGATATGGGAAAAAGACCGAGCTTTTTCTCGAGCTCTGATTGGCTGAGAGTAGGGGGCCATGCGATAAGCACAGATATTGCGATATGTTGGTAATCAAATCCGGTGTACCAATTTATACCAAGGAATCCTGCTGTGAAATATACCTGGCTGCTTAGCCGTATCTTCGGTAGGTATCCATCTTCGTTAATGTACAATATGTACTAATGTTAAAAGTATCGGGTGCTGGATTCAAACATGTAACTTGAACACCGCATAAAAGACTGGAAATGATCCAACATGTACGGACCAGTGACACTTCATGGACTATAGCTTTCTGGTAAGCAACATTATTGAAAGTATTATTTCCTTGGCAACCACCCTTAACAAATCAAGCATCGGTTTGCCAACCCAGTACTTTGAGTCCCGCTTTAGATACACAAGGATGCCTACAGCTGCAATGCAGAATTGCAGATAAATATCATACATGCGATGAGACGTACCTACAAAGATACATAAAAACAACCAGATCGATCGTAAAGGAACTCATACATTCCACATAGATATCCCTTCATAAGTGTATATATATATATATATATATATATATATATATATATATATATATATATATATATATATATATATATATATATATATATATATATATATATATATATCTATATATATATATATAGAGATAGATATATATATATAGATATATAGATATATATATATATTTCTATATATATCTATATTCTATATATATTTATATCTTCCTATCTCTCTCAAATATGTCTATATCCCTAAATCTATATATATGCATATATATATACATATATATATATATACCATATATATTTGTATAAATGCATACATGTATTTAAATATATATATATCCTCATATATATATATATATTTATATATATATGTATATATATATATTTAAAAATATATATGCATCTATACATATATATGTGTATATTTATATATATATATATATATGTATGTATATATATATATTTTTATATATATATAAATTTATTGATATATATAAATATATATATATATATCCATATATATATATGTATATTTTATATGCATATACATTTACATGTATATATATATATATATATATATATACATATATATCTATATATATATATATATTTGTATATATATTCATATATATATACATATATAGATATTTTTACAGAGTATATAAACATATAAATAATACATATGTTTTATATATATATATTTTTATATACATATATATGCATACATATACATATCTTATGTATATATCTATGCAAATATATGCATAGAAATATATATATATATACATACGTATATAATTATTTATTTCAATATGTGTACATGTATATATATATGTATAGATATAGATGTATATATGTATATATATATGTAAACATACACACATATATTTACATATATATATAAACTCTATATGAATATACATATATGTATATATATATGTATTTATATATATCGATAGACACACATACATTTATATATATAACACACACACACACACACATATATATATATATATATATATATATATATATATATATATATATATATATATATATATATATATACATTAATATCGATACACATCTATATAGTTACATAACACATTTTGTAGATGCTTTACCTTGTCATTTTTTTGCGCATGGAAAAATAGCACCGATGTTAGTATTAGACGAATCTCTTTATTGACAAGATTACATTCGCTCTCGCAACAATACAATAAGCCTCCTCTGCTTACCAGGGGAGTGCGAATAGGTTTGTGTTCGTTGCGCTAAAGATTATCGCCGATATGTGTCGGCGCAGCTAAGGTAGAGGAAGCAGGTCATACACCCAATGCATTTACACCTGCTACGTGCTTCAATTAATTTGTCAGGAGAAATCCGCGAACTCACTCTCTTTTGTGGCGACTCGCCATTAATAATAGAGGTTCGTCGTTCCAGACGAAAATATGCTTTTATGACTATAATATACCTAATGATGCACCTGTTGCTTATCATCACCTTATTAAATGAGTGTTGCTCGAACTGCTAATCCATCGACTTAATTATTCAAGTAACGCAAAATTCAGAAATTAATCCCGTGTTCTACAGCAATTAATGCAAACATGAGTAAAACTTTCCATGAATGTAATTTTACTTTTATTTCTTGTTGTTTGAGCCTTAGATGATATGTTAAAGCAGCATTCAGTAACAAATGCTACTTGATAACAGATCAGAATTCGCAGTGACAACATCCCAACTTGGAATGCATTGAGCTGCTGCCTAATAATCTTTACTACAATACGCATATATCATTATCGTGTTACCAACAATCTTTAACACGACAACCCGACTTCATTTGCGTTTTTCCTAATCAACATTTGATGAAATATTACAGTTGTTTACCGCTCAATCCCGAAAACGAACATCGGACTAGACGGGTCCTGTCGTACCTTCTGAAACCATTACGATAATCACTATTTCGAATACCTTTATTTTACCGGATGCTTTTAGGCTAATCTACAGACCTAGGGTTAGGCATCTCCTAATAGGTAAAAAGTACGTTCTTCCTAGGATTTGTATAAACTACACAAATTCACTGTTGAGCAAACCTTTGCCTTTTAACTAGTAGCAGAGAGAACTTAAAAAGTGTCGGAAAGCTAAACAGATGTACGGATTTCACTGGTCGCTAGTTCATTTTACGGAGAAAAGTTACATATTTGGAAGCAGATATTCACACCATGGCTTTAAACAAGAGCACAGTATGGAGTGGCGTTCACTTTATTACACATTGAAACATTTTGTCCATGTCAATTCTCATGAAGTTATATCAACAGAATATCGTGAATGACTCACCACGTCCATGTTATTGAAGGCCATGATCGATAAGATCGCCATAAATGATATAAGCTCCATTCATACGACGATTCTTATCGTCATCGCTATTCATAATGGTTAGGTTTTCCCGCCGCCATATAGCATAAGCGATCGGGACAATATAATTTATCCATTGATTTCCATATTGGCTTCAATCGATTTCACTTCTCTCTTTTTCACATGCATATAAGCAAACTGTTAAAATTCGGTAAGCTTTATATTAGCACCCAGAAGAGCATGTGATGTAACGACTGACGGGGCATAAAAAATTGATGGTGGAAAGGGACCCTTGACGATTCAGAGGGTATTTTACTTATTACCGACTACTTTGGTTTTGTCCGGTCTACGGCGTCTTACAAAATAATGTTTCAAATCTTAATCAGAATTTATAATGCAATCTCGCTTGGACAAATTTCAGTGCTGCTCCCAAAAAAGGGAGGGCATTTAATCAGTTTAATGGTAATCTTAGGTACTGCAACTTTAAGAAGGTGTGTAAAAAGTACTTTGTTGATAGTAACACCGACGAGTTGTACAAAAGCTCTATCATGAATGTTTATTGAATAGCACATCAAACATAGCATTTGAGTTGCAACTGCAAAATTATAATTTGAGGCGGACAGTCAGCAATGCTGGTCACTGACGAACGCCTCAAAATCCATCGTTGGACATCAATCTTTCGCATCAAGTTAAACATGTTGCTCAATCCAGCATTCAAACACATTAGTTGTAAACAGTATTGTCCTCCTATGTCAAAAATGTGAAGAGGCAAATACCCTAGATACTTGTTCGACACTAACATGCGTAGTTATATTTCGAACCAATATGTCAATTTGTTCCTGTGCCTCTGTCGAACAACTTGCTGCTTACAAATACTCCTGCTCTGTCACTTATTACCCTTATCTGTGGGCCACGGTTATACAACTAATTAAATGCAAAATGTGACTGCGGGACAATGTAAGCGATGATGTGTCAATGCCGCGATGAATAGCTGCGCACAAGTCATCGACACATCTCACAATGGGTTATATCCACATATCCATTATTTCTATTCCTCAGTGGTTCACCCAATCTTCAGACAACATCGACGTTATAAAGAGCTATTCAAGTAAGAAAAAAGAACGATGAAGCAATTCGCGTGAGTCTCCTTGGCTTGGTACTGGATATTATCGAAAATGTGAACACATCCAATTGACATAATCAGATCATGGTAAGTTGAATAACCTGCTGTGGCGTATCTATCCATATAATTGTTTGCGACTGCATTCTATACCACTGACCTTATGACTCCAATAAACAGAATGGTAGTGAGCGGTACAATGGTTATGACTGACCCTCAGGACGTGGGAATATGATAAACACGACAACCACAGGCACATGTTGATAAAGGTAATAGAACAGTGAGCATATCAATAACCTCTGGATATCGCTCTCTGGGTGCTGATTTGAAGCGATGTAAACCAACGACCAACTAATGCGCGAATTATAGACTTGTTTAATGATAAATTGTTAACAACTTGAACACACAAAACAGCGTGATAAAACAAGGGCAGGCTAGTTTAGAATCATGTTGACCATGAAACATTTTCATTCCTTAAGGCATAATCACGTTATGTAGTGGCTTTCACTTTCTTGGATATTGTCACATTCTCACGAATTTGATATATCAACAGAATACCGTAAATGAATCACAGCGTCCTTATTATTGAAGGCCGTGAGCGATAATATGTCTATGAATAATGTTAGCTCATTTCATATGACGATAGGTATCGGCGGATTAAGTTATTTGCCCCGCCTTAATAGAAACCAACTACGGAAACAGTCGAACATATTACATAATCAGTG
The DNA here is from genome assembly GCA_034190875.2 of Urechis unicinctus. Classification (NCBI taxonomy): domain Eukaryota; kingdom Metazoa; phylum Annelida; class Polychaeta; order Xenopneusta; family Urechidae; genus Urechis; species Urechis unicinctus. The sequence continues at coordinate 46,504,836 of CM067351.1, read as the reverse complement.
GACCAACTCTATATTAGCACCCGTTATATATATGGAAAACACACACAGCGTGTCTTAAGTATCATAATCATGTGATGTAATGACTGATAGGTCATAAAAATGTTTTCTAACGGCTACATGATAAACAGGACCCTTGACGAGGGTATTTCTTCTCTTTCTTACAAATCTATATTGACTTCTTTGTCGTACAAGATAATATTTCAAACCTTAATCACTATAAGAATTTACAATGAAATCAGGTTGGGACACATTTGAGTGCTGGGTCCTTTCATCAGTCTGGCCTATTTCAGTGTTATGGCAATCATAGGCACTGCCATTCTAAGAAGCGTGTTTGTTGATAATAATACTGGCATATGTATGGTATCTAGCATATGAATGCTTAATAAATAATACTTGCAACAGTCTAATTGAACTTCAGCTACGAAGTTACCATTTGAGGGTGTCAGTCAACAATACTGTAGAACCCCTCAATAGCAATTTTAGGACACCATCCCTTTGCATCCCAACCCACTGGCATAAGTATAACAGCATTTAAACCAATTAATTGTAAACAGTAATATCGTCTGAGGTCATTAATGTAGTTACAAATTCAAGAAGAGAAAAATACTTCAGATATTTGAACCCGTATGTCAACTCGCTATGGTGCTTGTTTCGATGAATTTGAGCTGCTTACAAATGCCCCTGTTCTATACCTTATAACCCCAAACTGTGGGCCACGTTAATTTAATGGCTTTGTCATATTTAACAACACACATAAATAAACTTTAACCGATGCATAGAGTCCAGATATTTGATCTGACAGAGTTACACATGTTACCGGCTTCTTCATCACAGGGTTTATAAGGAAACATTATTCAGGGCGTGTTACAGCCGGGTATTTGTCAGCGATGATGCAGTGAGTAAATACATGAAAATATCACACGCATTAAACTAAACTGGGTAAATGTGTAAACCAGTGTGACTGAAATTGCCACAGTGAAGTCCCGAGTTTCCTGGCAAACCATCCATCTTACTTTTGATGCCAATCGGCAATCTCAATTTAAATGTCGAATGAAACGATGAAAAGATTTTCGTCTACAAGATTGCGAAGGCGCCTTTAAAACTAGCTAGGTGGCATTTTGGAGTGAAAGGCTACGGTTGATTTAAAATGTTTGATTAATTCTGCCGTCATTTGGTATCAATCCCGTTGTTTTATTAGCGAAAGGTATCAAGGACTTTTAATGTTTTATGCACTGCAAGCATGAATTAAAAAAAAATAACTTATCCATGCATATAGCTTGGTGCTTTATGTTGGGTGAAAGGAAAATATTGTTTACCGGATAGATATATTTATGCGTACCCATCACAGCATTAAGGATGTATGATTATTATGCAGCTTAACACTATAGGCAATATCAAAACGGATTGTCTGAGATCTTTTTGGAATATGGTATAAAAGACTTTTGGGACCAACTATATTGATTTCACGACCGAGTTCCCGACCTAAGGGATTTATACAAAATATATCAGTTCGACGGGCTAATAAAATGGCGTCCGAAAAGTCATTTAGGTTGTCTTCATGATCAATCTGTCTTGCCGTCTGCATAGTTATATAGCGGTGTATGTATGATACAAGTCAATATAATTATGTCGTGTGTCCTTCAACATAGCCCCGCACAATTCATCGATAAATCACGCAATACAATGTAGTCGGTCTGCGCAATACAATGTATTCTGTCTACATTCAAAGCGCAATGACGCCATTCTCTCGAGCCTCCTTAGCTTTGTATTAGATGTTATCAGCAGACAACCAATTTCATGGTAAGTTCAAGATCATGCTAAGTTGAGTACCCTGTCGTGGCTCATCGATCGATGCAATTGTTTGCTTAATGCATTCTTTTTCACCGATATTCAATGGTAGTTACATGTTCTGTGGTTACGATTGCCCATCAGAATGTGGTCATTTAATAACCACAGCGGTAAAAGACGCATGTTGATCGGTAGGCATATTAATAACCTCTTATAAACCGAGCTGAAGATCATTTGCATTGGAACGACCACCAATTCTATTTGCCAAGCAGCATTAGTACACTTGACTGCAAATATATTTAACATTTAGTACGGAAAGAAACTCTTAATACACCGAGTACATAAATTAATGATATCACGCCATTATCTTTTTATAAGACTTCAGCAAGTAATTTTATTGATATAGCTTTATGCTGTGTAAAAAGGATGACAAAAATCATTTGCCGCAAGCGAACCGGTATCTATCGTTAATGACAAAATCTATAAACAATCAAGTGGACTTGTTTGTCGAACGTATATCGTTGCGTAGTTATTTTCTGCAAAGATTATTGATCAGCAGCAAACTAACCGTATTGCCAATAAACTGAGGCAATTTTTAAAATCTATACCAAACAAGGATGAGTAAAATATGCACCCTACAAATGTTTTGGCGCCTTAATACGAAAAAAATATTTTCTCTGCGATTGTCAGGTATTAGCATTTTGTACTGGATAACATTACAACCAACTGGTTGACTTTGCTCAACAATATACGCTTTATAACGCCATTTATCATCCTTAATTGGAAATACAATAAGCGGAACGAATATTGTGCGTCAACCAATCTCCTCTAAGTTATACGGTGCAACTCTAACCTTGATTTGATGCAAGTGGACATGTAAGTAGCATAACACATTATGTAAGTATCGATTAAAATTCACCTGCAGTGTTGCAAGCGAGTCATTACCATTCTTGCAAATAAATATACTTAATAACCTTTGCTAGGAATGGCAGAGCAAATCAGTCGAAATGACGTCGCAAAGTGCTGTTCTAAATACTTTGTATTCGTCTTATCCCCCACAGAGACCGCCATCAATTACAAAGCGGTTTACTCGTATGGGGTTTTGGTCTAAATAGTCAGGATATACTTGTAAACTGCAGAATTGACCGCATATATTGGATGCATTAAATAATTGAAACACAGCAACACAATATATTTGATTAAAGATAACCAAGCTTCTGGGGAGCAATGTAAATGCAATATATATTGTTGCGTGAGTAATTGGCTTAATACCAGCTCCCACCTCAAAGTCAAGTTGGTGAAACACATTGCGCAATGGTGATTTTGACGACAGTCAATGCGCAATATACGACGCTTGTGTTGATGACTGAACAGTCGCTTTTGCACAACAAGTTCCATTAACGACAATTTTGTACCATACTGATGCTTCGGTGAGCAATTTCAGAATGCCTATATTTACATGGCATGTGGTGAGGGTTCTTTGTTTATTTGATAAAATCGTAACCTCTGCCACGCTGGCTCTGTAATTGGGCTAGCTTGTATGTTATTATTTGTGTCTTCTCTCTCTTTCTAAGATATATAATACTTGGTAGATCCCCTTGGCTACAATAATTATAATCAATAATTTTTGGGAAAAGCTAAATCATATGGTTTGCATTTTCGGTTGGCTGTCCATCTGTTTGTAGCTACCGTACAAATGGATATAAAATAACTCACTGGTTCAACGTTAACAATGATCTCGAGTAAAGACTAGGTTGGCTGTAAGTCAATGTACAAAAGCTACTTAGCCATTCGAAACACTTGGCCGCTAATAGAGTCAACAGGGACGGTCATCCTCGACCTTTGGTTTCACAATGAGCGTGATTAAGCCTGATGCATCCGTCACATACATGCACTGTCATTTGCAAGTGGACAATGAGTCCCTAATGGAATAGATGATTACAAAGAAACAATTCCCTGTCATGGGGCAGTAAATTAGTCGTTTGTATCTGATTCACAGCCTGTTCACTACAAACATGTAAATGTACGCCGCGGATTTTGTCCATCTTTTGCATGCATTGCAATGTCGGATTCGAAATAGGGGTATTTTAAGTTGCGTAAATAAAGACAGGTAACTTTATTAGAAAATCACGTACCATGAGTTACCTAAAGAAACGAATGGTGAAAGACTTGTAGCTATTGCACAACGTTTGATAATGAGAGCCGTGTCCGAAGGAATAACCATAGAGCGCACTGATCAAGGATCCTATTACATGTGCAACAATATTTCTCCGCAGGAAAATTTTGATGCTAGCAGCTTCACTCCACATCATGCTTGAAGCTACAATGACAACGCAGCAGCAGCACAAGACCGTTACTATTAGGATGCTTTTCAGTTCCGATGGGGTAGACAAGGTGGTATCTTACTTGAAAGCCATTGGCTTTGATTATTAATTGTTTATCTCTTTTAGCAGTTAGTTTGCATATTTGCACGAAAAGGCTAAGATAAAAACACATTTTTTTCGCTTTACTGCTCGTGGCTCACGTCTGCTTATCATCCCGCAGTGATTTATATTTGTTATTTAAAGATAGGTAAAATCACATTGATAACGGTTTGTCCATTTTGCACAGTCTACAAAGCCATTATTTGGATAATTGCAGCCCATCAGTAATTCAATGAATGAAAGCAGGACCTCGTCACGTGGTAAGCTAGAAGAACTTACCTGCTGTGGCTTTGTGCTACGGTATGTTAATGATATGTAGAATCTGCTGGTAAAGTTCGCTCTATGTTCGTGTTATTGCCTTCAGAGATATAGCTGCTTATGGAATGCACAAAATAAGGTAAATTACAGATCTAGTGAATTGGAATTGATATCTCTTCAATGAGTGATTTGCAATATTATAGGACTGGAAATGACCCATAAAGTGCTGCTATACTTCTTCAAACAAAAGGCGCTGAAAAGCACGAATATCCTACTTGAGAATAATGAACCAAGTACACAAACCTTTCCGACGAGGTTTAACATGCCGGTAGTTTGTCGATTTTGTGCTCGTGAAAGATATTTTTTCCCAGGGGCATTATGTTTCTCATATATAACACTTCGCATTCGATGAACGCTTCACAATTTGTCATATGTTGGTCGAGAGATGATTTTTACTTTACAGTTAATGGGCGTTGTTCCCATAAAGGTTCAGATAAGATATGTCATATTAATCAAATGGTCCTTTTTTCCTCAATGGGGCCAAGCAATTATGGTATAAGGAAATTAACTTGATGGGAAATTTCACAGCTGTTCTAGCACCAATATACAACATCGGTCTCACATGGGAAGCACTGCAGATGTCGCTGTCATGGAAGAAGTAAAATATAATCAACTTCGATGCTGCCTTGAATACAATCAACTATGCTTCAATCTTTTGAATTAACTTTTAGCAACTGTAGAATAAAAAATTTTCCAGACACATGAACCTAGTTTTTTCACTCATGATAATCGATAAACTTGCAGAGCTTACAGTTTTCATCTTGAATATGCCATGAAATATGAAATAGCAGATGAGACATGAATATAATGTCAATCATTTTGATGATGCATAAATGACTCGTCTAGGAAGCGTCACGTCACTAAATGAATTCCCCGGGCAAAGTCTGGGTGATTAGGTGTATCAACCGTAACGTCCCAGAAGCTGAAAGTTTTATGCAATCAGGTTAATGCACATTGCCTTTGTGCCAATATTATGCAGGCAATTTTATAAGTTGGTTACTGAATGTTGTGGAAGCAAGCGTAAGAGAACTTGCTTGTGCAATGTTGGTATTGTAACATATGGAATAGTGAGTCATAATATTTAAAATGATCCAATTAAGATGTATTGCAAACACATTTATTAAAGATAATGTTTTCTTCACTACAGTTATTCTAGCCTATGTAGCGCATTGATGTCAGTTTACAAAATATATCGTGCATGAGATCGTTATGTTAATAAGCATGTTGCACGGAGAATCAACCAAACTATTAAATGGCAAAACATTCCCTCCGACTCCCAAAAAGCAGCTTACATCGTGAATGCATTCTCAGAGACAGCTGATTATGTGACCGCCAGATTATTGCAATTTGTCTGCTTCGACAAATCCACTGCAGTGTACAGCACGTTGTCGCGCATGGATAATATGCTTCCAATCTTTGGTAAGTCTACTCTCTGCAAACTTTATAAGTCTAATTAAACTCATATAAAATATAACATGGTATTATTCCCTAAAAAACCTTCGTTACATGGCAGTTTGTAAAGCCATTTGAGATCGGCTGGTACAGACGGATATGTCTGCCAATGCTGGAGGCGTCCACGTGGGTGCTATTTAATGTCATACCTTGATATGCTTGAATGCTTATTTTGGCCAGAGATGTTAGAACAAGTACTAAACACTCCGTAACCCTACGTAGGGACACCGCTCAGTGACTCAGTATACACATGAAAAAACAACACACATACGGAATGACATAATTATGGTAACTAATCTAGGAGATATAAATGTTGGTCACCTCTGCATGCTAGTTATGCGTTAGAAATGACATTGTGTTTATGTACATGGCCGTATATGTGCAATTATGCCAGTCTGGCTAGCGGCCCCCGTTAGCGACCAACCCCTCCCACCCCCCTCCATTACCACACCCACACACACACACACACACACACACACACACACACACACACACACACACACACACACACACACACACACACACACACACACACACACACACACACACACACACACACACACACACACACACACACACACACACACACACACACACACACACACACACACACACACACACACACACACACTTCGACCCCGCGAGATACATCGGGAAAACAATCCATTAAATGTTATCGCTCTGATCAATTGCGCTGTTCGTGACATCAAAAAATTACTGGTATGTAGCCCGATATTCTGCCTCGAGTCATTTGCCAAAGCCATTCAAGATTAGGAAAAAAATCACATGGCACGACATAGCACTGTCCATTGGTAGTAGATGCTCGCGTATTGATAAACTACGAATATAAAATGGAAATCTGTAAATCAGCATAACGATCTCTAATGAGCGTTAGCAAAAGAGAAATGCTAATGCACTGTATGATGTAAATTACTAATGGAAAGCAATTATCATTTGAAGCATATCAAGAAACATTCACATGTTGGCGCGAAAAGGGCTCTTACCATTTATCGATATTTGTCCATTGCCTTGCTTTGAGAATCATCCTTTCGGCTGCTTATGTTTATATATTTTCAACTGCTGTCTGTAGACATTTTCGAAATCCAGGGCAGACACTTGTTGTCGCATTATACTTTGTCAATTAATACATGATGGTCTTTAAACGTCAATTCTTATACGAGAGTCTGCATGTGGCACTATGATATGCAAATTGACATTGCGGATCTTTGAATTCAGTCTATAATTTCACATTATATTATGGTATCAAATTATTGCCAGGCTTTCGTGTCATGGTTCTTGACAAAAAATAGGCAGAACCAAATAGATTTCAATCAATCTCATGTGTTATTGATAAAATTTGCTGCGCGGTTCCGCTTGCCATCTAAGAGATGCTAATTGATGAAGGTTCATGAAGCGTGGGATGAGCGACAACACCAATTGTAATAGATGGTACTTCGTTGCAAATATAACTTCCTTGCTTCGCAGTAAACCAACAAAACTCATGCGTGATGATGATATAATATATCTCCTCTGCCAACATCATATGAATAACAGTATCAGATGAGACTTGGCATTGAATAACGTTTCGATTCTACGTCCATTGCTATGAAAGAACAACCAATTTGTCTTTATCGTTATCTGATTTCTTATAATTGTAAACGCATTGCAGAGCGGAATGGCAGAACGAATTGAAACTAAATTAGTCTAACAACTGTAATTGTCTGAGGTAGCTTATAAACCGTCAAAACCTGGAAGATCGAATGTTTCTACTATGTTACAGTTGATAGCGTTCGTTGATTGACCACAATACCAATTATCCATTCAGGGGAATATTAAAATGACGTCACTGTAGTCAGCATCTAAAAATTACTGCCCAAATATCCAGCTCCTTGAAGATATGTACCAAAGAAGACAAAATCACTAACAATTGAAGCTGATGACGTCAATAAATATATCTCGTACGCAAAGAAGTCTTAATATATCCGAGTGTACTGCTCAGGCCACTACAGAAGAGAAACTGGGTTAAAACAAGAAATATCCTCACAACAAATGGTGGAAAATCCGGGTAAGAGTCTGAGTTGTTGTTATGTTAGATGAACTGATGGTCGAGGGGAGGTAATGTTATCAGCGGAGATGTTGCTGGAACAACTAGTGGACACCACTGAGCCAAATGCAGCACAGCTTATAAGTTCTGATTCGTCAGTTGGTGTGCCTTACGAGCGCCGATGTCGTTTAAGTCTCTGTGACAATTTCCTCTTTCTGGCAATTGTTTCATCCCTATGACTTCCACCGTTGAATACAGATCTGCCATGACATGCTGCGTGAGTTTTACTGCGACATTCCATCACCACAAGATCATTACAATGCTTATGGGCATTGATGCCACAATCTTTTACATTTCCATCCCTGTTTTATCAAGCCCCACAGCAAGCCAGTACAGTGTACGCTTAGTTGGGCTTAAAGAAGGTGAATTCATAGGAATTGTGCTTAAAATACCTGCGGAGAGCATGAGTGTTAGCTCGGATGAAGTAGTTTTTCATCTCTGCCTTGCTTAAAATCCTGATCAGCATCTAGAACTGCAAACGAGTCAATAAATGGGAAATTTCCAGCAATGGCTTCAAACTCTGCATGTAAGATGAAGCCATCCTTATCCTGACCATAGTCCTTAGAGACTGTCTCGACCATGTCGTGGACATGCTTGTTGATTGTGTCTGGATCAGGAGGGCTAATCCCAGCCTGCCAGTCACCGAACATCACCGGCTTGGTAAGAGTAGATGGTGATGATAGTGAATTTCTGGGTTCCCTGGCCAGAGACAGCTCATAAGTCTCATCTTCTGTGTAATGCAAGTCCATTGACAACCTGATTGTGTTCACCAGATCTAGATTGACTTCTACAGGCAGTGTACTGTTGGCAACCTGCATGAGCTCAGTAAAGGTCATGGAGAATTGGACCATCTTCCTGAAGTTAACTAGGTCACAATCCACACGGTCAGGAAGCGCAGTGTTGAGAAATACAAGGTCTTTCAAATGCACCCCTAAGATGGGAATTCTGCAGCCCTCTGCTTGATTTTAATATTTTCCTGTAGTTGCTAAAGTTATGCCTGGACGAGAGAAGCTCTGTGTATTCTAACAGCACCTTTTGAGAATTAGCTGGCAAACTTGGCATGGTTTTTCCAAGCCGAGCTAGAGAACTATGAGTCAAACCTCCCACCACTGCCATAAGAGTATTGTAGCACCATACACTGTATCCACTGTGAGAGTACGTTAAACACAGCTATAGACCGTTCTAATCGAGGATTGTCTTTTAACACTGCATCGACTGCATAGTGCTTAAAATCACCAAAGGTGACCCGCCTAAATACATTATACTCCATATATGTGAGTTGTTCTGCTAACTCCTCTGGGGGCAGGTTTTGAAACACCAGGTTGACTTTGCGTGCTGTCGAGGCTTGTTTTGTCAAGGGGTTTTTGACAGGCATTCATCTCATCCAATCAAAGGAGAGAACAGTGGATGTATCAACAAGCTGAGCTAGATCTAAAGTTTTGTCACGGAGCTGAATCATATCTTTGAGTTGCCTAATAGCTTGAGTCAGGGCAGTGTTCGGGTCAAAATACATTGGGAATTGACAGATCCAGTACCGGATAGTCTGACACTCTGGCTCTGTAGTTGACTCTGACTCAAAATTGCAATTTTGATAAAGGTCAATAAATGTTTGTGCCAGTTCCTCTGATGGCACAAACCGGGTTTTTTGTAGAGCTGTTCGATGATGTTGAGTCTACCGAGTCGGTGGACTGTGTACGCACGCGCAGATTCGACACCCTACGCTTGCTGAAAACACCCATGACAAGCAGATAATGTTGGGAATTATTCGTTCCTGATGAGCATGAATCGAACAAAAAAACCCCTGTGGTTTTCAGTGAAGTTGTCAAACACACAAGCGCCAGTAGCTATAGAGTATTAATCACTACAACAGTTGTCTGGAGCCATGCATTGAATTTATAGGAAAGTCATCGTCGTCATAATAGCCCCGTTGCATGTCACAACACGCATTAAATGAGAGTCCTCCAAATACGCCAAGCCTCGGTAAAGTAGTGACGCAATTGTCACGTCACCTAGACGAGTGACGCCTATCATCTTGAACAACTCAAACATTCTGGGACACTTGTCCCGCGCTCAAACAGCGTCACGTGATCCAGCCCATTGGATACGCCAGACGGTTATTTATTTTCAGATAAGAGCACACACATTAAATGGCGGTTATCTTTGTGGAGCACAATTTGTAAAGCTAATGATCACCATGAGCAGTTCTCTAATAATCCAAAGAAGAGAACGAATGATTCCGAAGAGCCGTACTAACTACGTAACGTAGCAATCATTATCCTAGGGTTTGTCGAACCATCCGAAATCCCACAGGCAGCCAATCCGTCACAGGTGTGACAAGCCCTGGCTGGAAACCACGTCAGGTGATAAAGCTGTGGATGCTTTCGTCAGCGGCCACTCGGTGATGGTAGCAGGTGACGAAAACAATGGGGGTCCCCTAAATTTATGAGCGGTGATCTAAAGAACGGATTCGTTGTGTCATTGACACCTTTTACAGTTATATCGGCAATCTATATGGTAGTATGAAACTGGAATCGGATTTGCAACTCCTCGTCAGCACTTTGACAATACACGTCGAAAAAACTATCAGTGATAGTGAAACAGCTTAGATAAAAACAGAGAAAAAACGAAAGAAAGAGGTCCGGTTGTTCGCGAGAATCGCATCAATTCCGCGCCACTGGCATTCCCGACCTTGTTGTGCAAGATGCGGCCGCATGGGACACAACACGGGAGTGTGCTTCTTGGCCATTCACTACCCCATTTTCCTTCAGTCAACTAGAGGCTCCTGCAGAAATAGGAGTGACACAAGAGACAGCCGAAACCAAGTACAAGCACCACACGGTCAGCGACGCTACCCTCGCCAACATTACTCTTCCCAGCATTACCAAGCCAGTTATAAGCCGTCGGCAAGAAAATCCATCTGCTCACCATCAGACGACTAACCATCCGTGTGATTATTCTAAATTAAAACATAACCAATCGTTTTCAATTCAAATCAAACTGTAAATTCACTGTCGTTGCCAGCAATATGTGACGCATCCACCTAAACAATCCTGCATGTTGATTCATCGACGCAGACTGAATTCGACGTGACAAAGAACGGACGACACATCGACGCAGACTGAACTCGATCAGACAAAAACGCAGGACCCAACGACGCAGACGGAATTAGATCAGATAAAAGCCAACGACGCGATGACGCAGACTGAACTCGATCAGACAAAGCCAACGACGCAATGACGCAGACTGAACTCGATGACTCCAGCACTCCCTCGACTAAAACCCACGAAGTATCCGTCTCAACATCAAATTCCCCACCGTACTGCGACTTGACATGCGACATCGACATGAAACGACTGTACAAAAGCAAAGATTCCATACCGCGACCGACGGCAAGGCCAAGAAGAAAAGGAAGAACAAAGAAAAAGCCGTTAAGGTACAGACAGCTCAGTCTGTTCCAAATGACAGTAGGACGTTGACACCGATCAACGCAATAGACAATTTCATAACGAATCACTTAACGACTTGGACATTTATGACTTCTACCCAAATTTAAGTCTCCCTCTCTATCACGACCAATCCATCTACCACCTTGCTATCCACGACGCCGACATGGCTACGTACGACAACATTTTCATCGACGCTAAGACAGCACAAGATTACATCCGGAGAGTTCTTAAGATGGGCTGGTGACGGTCGCCACGAACTGTTAAAGCGACTTGAGTTACATGACCCCATCAACCATCCTAAACGGACTCCGTCGTATCATTTGGTTCCTTTTGCCCTCATGCAATGCTGTTTACCTGCTCTAATGTTATTCCTTTGTGGCTGCAATCTTTTTCCCATATGGCTGACAAAATCCACTTAAGTTCACCTGAATCTCCCGCGTCACCTTTCTCTGATGTAAATTGTCTCAAAATAACAGATTTGAAATTGCAATTGCGCGGAGTGATTCAATAAGTTTGGAATAAATTATCGGGATTTCACTTTCATCTTTAATGTATTGAGGCTATTCATGCATTACTGATTGCTGCCAATTCGCCACGGCCTGTAAAATATATGTAAGTTTATTTGTTTGTCGATTGTCAAATGGTGCACGTGAATTGCTGTGATTCATTTGTTATAATTGTTATTTTAATTTTAGTGTTATATTTAGTATAGTGATGTACTCACCTTTTATAGAAATGGATACTTTTGTATAATGAGATAATGGATTCAGATATTATTCAGATATTTAAATTCTAAGGTCTGATTCAAACAAAGAGATCAACGTTGCCTGCATGAGCAATCTATATTTTTATATTTTAATATGAAGAAAAATCTCAGTCTATAATTGTGAACTTTTACGTGTTTAACAAATGCCTGAACGTACATGAGAGTTATCATATATTTGTTTATGTCATGTTTGGTTCACTTTAATGTTAGTACAGGGGAAGTACAAAATTTATAGAATGGAATGATGTTGTATGGTTTAACCCGTTTATTTTTAAACATCACATCATGCCCTTAAAGATATACTTCACTGTAACCTGAAATGTATGAGCCTCGTTGTAATCGGTCAGTTTTGTGGCCGCCTGTGATTGGTCAGCCAATTACAGGTAGAGCTGAGGGGACATGGGATTGCGTATATATTAACGGAGCGTCCAAGTTTCGGGAGTTTCCCCCAGGATCCGAAGCGGGTGGACGCGACTCCAATATAAACAGCATAAGACCGGTTTTAACGCGGTGTGGGTATCGTAGTCAATGAATATATCTCGTACACAACAACGTCTTGATATATCTGAGTATACTGCTCATGCCACTACAGAAGAGAAACTGGACTTTAACAAGAAATACCCCCACAACAATTGCATCTGGGCAGCTTCTGTTGTTGATCTGATGAGTGTTTATCCCCTACTTCCTCTCCGCTAACATCAAAAGCAACATATGAGCTCAATTGCGTGCATCACCAATGGACCCTATTTTGCGAAAAACAGAAACAAACTGGAAAGACAAAATCTCAAATGTAACGCTGATTTAAGTTAGGAGTCAGGTCCTCATAGCTTCCTGGTATGTAGGATGAGTGACATAAGAAGTGCAACTGGTGGAACATTGTAGGTAATATTACAATGCTTTTGAGAATGAGCCTGAAAAGCTTTATGATTGTGTTTGGCCCTCTTTTTATGTGACCTTTACTCGTACAGTATGTTCACTAAGCCACCCACTGTTATTTTGTGAGTCTATCCTAGAATAAATCATTGAATGATGTTATATATGCTGTGGGGTCGTTGCATAGATATCACGCTCTATATATCATGATGATCGCGTATCCATGATTATCGCGCTGCAATGTTTGCCTGATTTGAAAAAAAAACTGGTGTGCTAACGTTGCATTTTCTCGATGTTTGTCGGAGCTGATAGCAGGCGTTTATGCTTTGTTTTTTTATATCTCAACCATATGGTCGCTATTGCATTTAGATCCAGTCCTGACTTAAGATAGCTTGGGACGTAAAATTTATACTCAATTGCAGATACTCCATTCATAATGTATTACCAACTTGTCACGAGAATATGAACGAATTATAAAGTAAGGGCATGGAAAAGCAATGACTTTTAATCAGTTGTTGGGATTCAAATCATTTCACGGTGCGAAAATATTGTCATAGCCAACATTGTCACCACACATAACAGGTGGATCGATGGACTATCTAAGTAATGTTAACATAGCCATTAAAGTCACTCCACCGAGAGATATGGCATTCCTGTTAACTGGTAGCTAAATGACGCTGTATGATCCCTTAGTTTACGATAACGCCCAGACGTTTAAACAATAACTTACAGGATAGCATCGTGGATGTTGATATCTCTCTGGCAACTTACAATAGAAGGTTTGCTACCAAACAATGATACACTTTATCTGATTGCAATGAATTGGAAAACAGCTGTTTCATAATTATATATATCGAGCAATGTCTCTGGCATTCACCATTACTATGTATTAACATGATGCCCGGTATTCCCAGCCGGCTGATTATTCAATATATGTATCCTTCGGCATGTCCCTATGTCACTGCGACAGCCGTTGTCACCAATTCGAAAAGGAATGAGATATGATATATCATATGGAATCCAGATGGTTGATCATTTGTGAACACAATATTTCCTTTAATTTTCTCTACGAATATTGTAAAAATTCCGTAGGTTGTTCTGAAAAAGTAAGGATAAGCATGGATTAATTTTGTCGAGCGGTGAATTTAGTCGATCCTCGTCTATCAATTTGTTTGATTTGCAGATCACATGGCTAATCAAATCACATGCGAAATGTGGTTTTTAGATATAAGTTTGGCAGATATGCTCTTATCCAGTGGTGAAATTCTGTCAGATATCTGTTTTATGTGATAACAACGCTGCACCCAGTATGTAAAAACAAGCACGTCCTTATGCGTCTGTTCGTGCTCAAAATGTTCAGAGTTTAAAAAGGAATTACATACAGTCAATAAATGCTGGCGTGTGTGAGTAAATGTTACCCGAAGTAGTAATATTGCTGAAGCGTATTTCGGCCTCATTGCGGTGTTTGTGTTTGCTTTTATGTTATTGCTCTGTGAAAATGAGCGCTGATATTTACTGTATAAATGATTACGTTGTAACAAACACATTTATGTGATGCTAATGATAAAAACACGTTTTTATCACAATCTATATTTGCTATCGTGTGACCATTAGTCGCCTTTTATCCATGAATATTCAATGGTAGAAAGACATGCAGTACAGGGTTGCATACATTTCTGCACTGTCCACTACGACGTTTACGCTAATCAGCTGCCATCTGCTGTCGCGCGGATCAGAAGAAGTAAGTAAAATAGAGCGCCGGCCAGGTTGGGAGCAATACTATGTTATCTCCACTTTAAACACAAGGTTAGTATAAGTAGACGTGAAGAAGGCAAGGGCCGTGAATATGCTTTCGTTCATAATCTTTGTTTTATAAAGCTGTTCAATGCACAAGAAGCTCGAGAGTTAGCATAAGGATGTCCACAGACTGCGAAGTAGATGTGTATACTAACATATCAGCAGTCCATTGTACTGTGTAAATATGCACTTTTAACACAGGTAAACATATATCATACATTTATTCAGTAACACAGAACTCCTATACGATGTCTTCCTTGTAATGGCCTAACAGCTTTTGCCGATTGCGAATTCGCTTTCAGGGCCGTCGTTGTCTCGGGGCTTACTAGTGGAGAATATGAAACCAATAAGGAGGATAAATCTTTGCATCTTAAACTCTTGGTTATCACAGCAAGTATGTAAGATGTCACTCTTGCCGATAAGCCAATTAAATCTTATCAATATTTGGGCATCTTGCCATGAAGAGTATAAAATGGCAGATGTAATCTATCGCGAGTTATCCTCTGTAAGATGTAGCAGTGCTTGCACAGTTGTTTTTTTTAGATGCTTGCAGTCTGATAGCAGGAACAGTTAATAATTATTAACCCCACATCCTATGTTTACGCAATCTAATTAGCCCACGGTATGCCTCCATCTCTGAGCATTGCATAATCCTCAATAGATACATTGACAGACACTGAATTATAAAGCCAGTGTTTTTTTTCTCCAATGAATGTGACATTTTCCAAATGAATCTTTGTATAAAAATATCACGCGCAACATTATGTATTCGAGTATATCCTTACGAAACGGAAATTTGCTAACAAGAGTGGGTTTTGCAATTGTTAACAGTCAATGTTTTTCCCTCTTGATTCACATTGCAGCGATATTGACCGCAGCAGTACGCCGTTAACAAGATCTTTGTTGTCGCCTCAAATAATTATTCCAGAGAACAATTGGCAAGTTTTAATGACACAAGTGAGGCCTACCCTTTCAACGATTCTCATCAACGCAGTTATTTAAAATAGATTGCGGTGGATATGTTTAAGTGGATATTGACAATATTGGCAAAGTTGTTAGCGATTTGAAATCTTCTCCTGTATTGATGTAAATGATATATATAGATTCCGGAAATAACTAACGCAAGCACACACTATCATATGACAGACAGAAAATTCCATATTTAATATCCGCCAATAATTTCTTTTACATGTGGTTGTAGTCAGTATTGTCCTTAATGATCATTGTCTATGGCTATCGCTGGGGGTCACTTTTGCCTGTACACTTCACCCATCTAAAACTACGAAATTATTATGTGTGGCTCATGTACTTAGTAACAAGTAGGGGGATTAATGATATACAAAGGCAGAATGCATAAATATGAACGAGCGGATATCGTCAGGATTATTAAAGAAAACCACATGAACAGAATGCGAACAATCTTCAATCCGTTTGCCTTAAGCACACTTATATAAGCTATTTTGAAGTTGAACGAATAATATTTGACTCATCTACGTCTTTGGTTTTACATTGACCGAGAATTATGTATGGTCTTATAATTGGTCTGTTTATATTACCCCAGAAAACATTGCGATGATCCCAGAGCACACGATACATGACCATACAATTTAGAATCATATATGACAAGGTTCAATATTGCCACCAGATGGTAAATGTTTTTCAGTATTATTGGAGAATTAGAACTCGAAGCTGGATGATGTTGCACCTTAACATAAGGAACCGGTTTCGGACAATTGAATGCTGAATGCAAGCAACACGCTATGGCGCGGGTTACGCACTAGGTTGTCGAACCATTCGTATACGTCAATTCCTGAATTATTGATAAGACAACATTAACACTGCTGCAATCAATGGTCCAACTCATTTGGGGAACTAAATTGGTATACCGGGTCTAATATGCCAATCGACATCAATGAAAGTCTACTTTCGAATAGACAAAATTATCAGCTGTGCCCTCAACACTGTACAAATAAAGACGTATCGTCAATTGACATTCTTGGTAAATCTTATGTAGCCTGTGCATTGCTGGATGAATAGTGTCCACCTAATATTTGCTGCAATGAGAAGCTCCTAACAAAACGATAACTATGCTTAAGGACATAATGCATGTAAGCAAGAGGTTAATGAATAGTTTTCAATTATTTGCTTGCTGCAGCTTATTTCTGCATTCTGTGCAATTTTGTTGGAGACGCCAGCACGTAGGCACACACACACACATGTATGCTGAGACAAGCGCACTTTTTTGCTACTCTTAGATGTCCTACTGCATGGCACCGCTTATGTGATTAAACTAAGACTTACATCAATAGGGAAACAGTTTTCGACGTTCTCAGCCAACACTAAAGAATCAACCGCAAATATGCCGAGTGTGCAAAAGCAACTCATTTCCAGTGTACTTGGTTTCATGTCACCCGCTTCCAAAATCTAACTTGTTTGCAAACTTCACGCACCCGAGTGCAAGTGCATAATTATTAAGATCAATTCAGCATTTCTGGAGTATAATATTTGTCGAATCGAGTCCGATCTGTGGCTCATGCCATTTGTAAAAAAGCCGTAGTCCGATTGCTCAATGTTGATGGGACGTCAAATATATCCCAAATATGCCACGTTGTGGGCGCTACTAGACATCTGAAGTTGACAACGGTGGAGTTAGAGCTCTTAAATGATAGACTTGGACATGCGTAGCTCCTTGACCCGGTGGCCACTCATTCGTTATTTGTAGGTAGAGAAAACATAGCATCGCAACGCCCAATGTACGTGGCTTATTCGCAGAATCGTATATCACAGAGTGACTTTGAATCTGGCTTAACCTGACGAGGGTCTAATTCACCAAGAAACATCGACACAAATAGTTTAGGTGCACATTGCAAACAAAACTGACGAAAGAGTTTTCATTGCACACGACACACAATGACGAAATATAGATACAGACACTATCATGCGCAAGTTGAACTCAGGTCGTTGTACAACAAGGCCAGTATCGTGGTGTCACTCTGGCTGTGGTCTGTTGTTTTCGTGCTTATCTACTAACATGTATACCAGACTTAATGTGGATATATAGCTTTCACTCTGACCCTAGTTGCCCCTAAGTTTTTCTCCCTTCTTCATCAACGACTAGCACAAAACAGCATCACTAGTCAAACGAGCCCTCGAGGAAACATAAGTTATTGACTTGCTTACAATGTAGGATATAATTGCGCCGAGGAGCTGGGTGCAAAGCAGGATAAATTTTGTTTTGGGATTAACTTAGTCTTCAGGCACACTTTTTGAACTATCCAACACAAGCCAATAATGATGTTCACCTGACTCATTGAGCGCAATTTGCCTCAGCCGAAAGCACCATCATTTTATACGGCCCAGAGGTCAGTGCATTGATCAATTGTACAATACCTGCAGCATAATGTGGCACTTACTTCTTTTGTTAATCCCCGTCTATTTTCACATGTGCGAATTAGACCATGCTTTTAATGACATAATTATTGGAATCCACAGTCCATGTTAAATACGTTTGAAAGTGACGTATTGTGCCTAGATTGTGCGAGTACTTTATGAAACCATCTGGAGTGGCAATGACTAATTGTAATCAATTGCTCTGCCCTGCCTTTTTGAATGGAGTAACCGCAGCCAACTTGGCCCTGATTCGTTGACGAGCTGTTTTGATTCGTTTTACCCAGCTGCTACATGCGACAAAATGGCGTTACCCAAAAGATTGGTGTCTACATGAAATCATTACTTTTCAGCATTCCCCTTGTTTAATATCAAAGGGGTACTCCTCAAAGAGAATGAGTAATCTGTATATAAACCGTACAAGAAAAATCATTCGTTATCTGCATTTATGTTTATCTAATCAGATATCCCGGCAGAAAAAGAGATAATAGACTTTGCAAAATGTATAAGTCAATAATTATAAAAGAAAGTTCCGAAAATGTTGATTGTTTTACAGAATAACGCATAGCTAAATATAAACCTACATTATTCAGAGTTAAAGCTTCAACAAAACAATGGACTTTCTTTTCCTGCAAATTGAATCTTTCTAGTGGATCGGATCACAATGCGGCATGTATAGCGTTTCTAGGCAACAGCCAATAAGGCACAAAATTTGTCAAAAAAAGGAAACAATGTTGTTTTCAAAGTCTATCATATATCTCTGGGCTGGCTGGTAACGATTAGCCATATTGATAACGCTGAACCCCGTAAAACAAAGTTACCCTGGTGTAAAGTGTTATACTGCTTCACTTCATAGCAAATAAGGATTACAGTTCAAACAGATATGTCAATCCACAGCTCGAGCTGGATCCGCCATGCATTCACAGTTGATCTTCTACTGATCCAAGCAGATAAATTGTGTTCCACACACACAACCATATCACATACTATTTTCCGGAGCTATCGTAATACTGTCCATTGGTGGTCTGTTCTATGAAATAGGCACATAATAGACAGAACGAATAGTTTTAGAACCTTTACAGTATCAGTGGATTATTACTTGCCATAGACAAAAGAATTCATGAAATTGCAGCAGGTTTTGCCGTTCTACAAAGGGCAACGGGTTACTGTCACAACCTGCGTTATTCTCAGAAGATAGAATGGCCTCAGAGATTGGAATGCCGTTCACGCTAAGGAATTTAGATATCACTATCTTCGGAATCGGAATATTCCACTGCGGTATGCAATATGCAATAGAGGCGTCGCTTACTAGAATTGGGGCCTGTTCTTAGGGAGCAATAGAATATATAAGCTACATTATTATTTACCGTGAGGTTTTATTTCAGTATAAGAATATGAAGTTAATCCAGTAACATCGAAGAATGTTACAATCCAAATACCTCATTTAATAACGGTATTCGCAGACCATATTTCACTGCCACATCATCCAGTTTGGTCTTACAGTCAATTATGTTCTCATCACGTGCAGTGGGTCATCAAATCTAGCAAATCTATTAGGAGTGTGAGAACAAACACAGTGAACATACCAAGGGTATGGTTGCTCTACGATGAGCTTCACGAGCCCATTGCAAGACCAATTTAAGCATCACACAACAGTTTTTTCATTATGATATGCATTGCTATATTCGCCATCATATGTCCATTTAACAACGCTCACACTGCATAGACCCTGTTAATTCATCCTGCTGAAAAATGCATAACTTGATAACATATTGCGTCGTGGCTTATATTGATGGTTGTGATGATTATATGAATCGACGCACAAGTCGTCATGCATTTTGCAAATCTTAGGCTTACATAATCTAATTACCTGCGATAGCACCGTATTGTGAATCACTGTGTGTTGCCTGGGTACATGTTGTGTCATCAATCGAATCATGTCCCTAAAAGCACAAAGCCTGCTCACAAATGAGACCACTGTGTTATTATTGGTGCTTAAACACGGGTACATATAACCATTATGTTTGTTTGAAAACGGAACTATGTATCTACTACTAATATTCAGATAGCGGACGAAAGAATGCAATTCAGAAGTATAACAATGTGTGCAAAAATGGATATTTATGATCATTATGACATCCTCCCAACATTCATGTCCGACAGACGGGTGAGTCTAATGTTATCTCATTACCATTTCGTCGCCACATCATCGGTTTTTAAGTGATGAATCGGCGATTCGTTTTGGCTGGTGCACTGTGCTTGCATACGGGCAACATCATTGCAAGGATGCTTACGCAACCTGTATCTGCAATAACGCCTTTTCGATTGCTCACAAAGTCATACAATGCCTTGATTTGCGACGCTACAAATGTGCGTTAGATGGTTATGATTATTTGGGGAATGGCCGTTTTATGTATCTCACAGCTCCCGTTAAACCTGAAGTTTGGACGGATCGACGCACCAGAATGTCTAGCTACATAGACGAGTGCATGAGCTATTTCTTCGGTAAGCTTACACTGCTTCGTATATTCCGCTTTGCTATTTTTAGAACATTGATCAGCTACGTGGTGCGTCTAAACGCGAATGTTCTAAC
>CM067351.1:46478889-46481389 GCA_034190875.2 Urechis unicinctus | reverse complement strand
CTGTTATGTACCGGTTGCATAATTCTCGCAATCTTCCTTGAAGAAGTGAGATCGCACTGTGAGTTAAAAATAAGGACGAATATGAGAATATGAAAAAACGTGAGGTAAATAATAACCTCGTAAAAATGTATTGCATTGTTGAAAAGAAAAATCAAGTCGATACTAATGTATGACAATGTTGATTTGTCTCATGTCCGGCCGATAAGTTATAAGAATTGGCATAAGCCATCTATATAATTATTTTTTTATACCCATGACAACATTCTTTATGTCCAACTACTACTGACTCATTAACTAATTCTTGTCTGAGAGTTCAAATAGCTCCACATAAACCCAGAACTATATCACGTGCAGCTCTTATTTATAGTGATATTTGTTGATTGTACGCCATTGCTGCTGTTTTTGTAGATACGGATTTCAATGATGTACACGCCTTTTTTCTAGACATTTCTGCCATGAGACTTGTAAGATATTTCAAACAATAATTGTTTCATTCTTCCGGCATTTTGTATTACGCAGGACAAAGAGCAGTTCCTAGAAAATGCCCATTCCTGCATATCATGGCTCCCTTTTATTTCCAATACTTGAACATTTATCAATAGATACAATAATTAAACTGATAGCAGCAGTGTTAATATTGTTGTATCAACAATCCATGAATTGGCTTATAAGAATGGCTAAGAACTACTTTCTTTCAAGGAATTGTGCGTTATCCAAATGTAAGTGACTTGCCACACATACAATATTTATTACTTCTCTTATACTAATATCAAATAATTAACTAGTATAAACACTGCACTGCATTTGTTCGACGACCCACGTGCGTAAACCCCGACATAGCTTGTTGCTAGCATTCAGCATTCAATCGCCCGAGGCCGGTTCATTATGTTCCTGTGCCACATAATCCAGCTAAGATTTCTAGTTCTAACATAGTGCTGAAAAGTCTTTCATAGAAAACAAACTGTTGACGATTTTGAACAGATGATGGGGAATTGTATGGCCATGTACCATGTTGTCCTGGTCATCGCAATGTTTTCTAGGGTAACATAAAAGGGTAAAAAATCAGACCATAAACAACTCCCGGTCAATGTAAAACCAAAGACGAAGATGTGTCAAACATAATTCGTTCCACTTCAAATTAGCATATATCTATTAGCTTATGGCATATGTTTTGAAGATTGTTCGCATTCTGTTGACGTGGTTTTCTTTATTAATCTTGCAGATATCCCATCGTCAATAATGATGCAATCCACATGATGGCTGAACCTATGTATAGCATTCATCTCCATACTGGAGGAGATTTCCAATCGCAAACATGATCTGCAATTTCTGGTTGTTCGGCAACCATTCTTGGACAGCCCAATTATTATATTTACGTATTTTTAGATGGGTGAAGCGCGTAGGCGTAAGTGGCCTTCAGCGATGGCCATAGACAATCAACATAATGGAAAATGCTGACCACAAGTCATCTAAGAATGTGGTACTAGGACCTTATACAAATTAATTGGCGGACTTAAATTATGAAACGCCCTGTCTGTCAGTGAGAGCGTGTGCTTGCGTCAGTTATTTCAAAAGACAATCTCCTGAGCCTATAAACATCATTTACGTCCATCCTGGAGGAGATTTTCACTCGCTAACAAACTGTGCCATTATCGGCAATTTCCGCAAAAAAATATCCATAGCGAGCTATTTTAAATAACTGGGTCGATGAGAATCGATTGAAAGAGTAAGAATCATGTGTGTCATTAAGACTTGCCAATTGTTCCCTGAAATACTTCTTCGGGGCGACAACAAGGATCTTGTTAGCGGCGTTCTGTTGCAGTCAATACCGCTACAATGGGAATCAAGAGCTACAAGAATTGACCGTTAACAATTGCAAAACCCACTCTTGTTAGCAAATTTCCGTTTCTTAAGGATGTACTAGAATAAATTGTGTTGTGTGTGATGCATTTTGAGTGTAACTTATATTCAGCCTTAGTACATTATTAACTCGGAAAGAATAATCACTGATTATTACAACAGTTCATATCCAGGTACATATAAGGGTATTTTGTGCATAGGGTAATATATTCACTTACCGCTAATTCAGTCATTGTGACAATGTTCCACCAAAGAATAAATATCCAAAATACAGATATGAAGAACCATCTCGGTGGCAACAGAATCTCAAGCAGCTGATCACTTTCCATATTGTGAACATTCAGGAGTTACGGCGTGGTAGGCTGGTCAAAATGCCGTTATAGGCAACGGTTGACATCGGCACGTTGCCAATAACACATCGCCGCATCACATGTCGTTAGAATATATCCAATAGGAAATCATACTCCCTTATTTCTAGATAAACGTTACTTGCAGTAATGTATCATACAAGTATTCGGTCTGATGTGTCGTTGTTATCCTGCTGGATCGGGTCTACCAGCTGTTCTTATAATAGCAATCTTGACACTTCGATAAGCAAGGCATTTTTCACTTACTTCCTGGTGAGGGCAGTAACGTATGG
>CM067351.1:46458889-46473889 GCA_034190875.2 Urechis unicinctus | reverse complement strand
ATGTTAAGCCAAGAACCAATGTATTTGCACTGCATACGAAGAGCCTTGGATAAGGTGGATGAAAATTACGTAAATTATTATGGCGCGTATTGTGTGAACAGCACAATTTGACTGAACTATGCCTTTGGCTCTCTAGAGAGTATCGGCGTAGCATGTTAGGTTTGTGTGACCGCCGAACACTAGTCTAAAGTCTAATGACTGTGAATATAACCGAATTATTGGGCGCATGAATTGAATTTCTTTTTGAGTTCTACTTATCACCACACCAAATGCATAACACACAGAACCTATCTATAAAAAGAGCAGGGAACTGTGAATGATAACTTAGTATGAGAATGGATCAAACCTTAAAACACTCCTTTAGTAGTGTGATGGCTGGTCCAAGCGGATGTGGAAAAACTTACTTTGTGAGTGCGTTAAATAAAGGTTGTCACATTGAGCCACCACCTGACCGAATCGTGTGGTGTTTCGGAGAGTGACAAACAATGTATACTCAACTACCCCACGTGGAATTTGTAGAGGGGTTGAATTTTGAGACAGACCCCAAACAAAGAACCTTGTTGATCATCGATGATTTGATGCAAGAAACTGACCAATGCGTTACTCGCCTATTCACCAAAGGGAGTCACCATGGCAATCTTAGCGTGATGTATTTAGTACAAAATTTATTAGGAAAGAATAAAGAACATCAAACAATCAGTTTGAACGCTCATTATTTAATTGTATTTATGAACCCTCGGGCCAAATCATGCATTTAGCCAAACAAATGTACCCGCGAAACATCACGTATGTAGAAGAAGCCTTTTCGAATGCTACTTCACAACCTCACGGTTATTTGTTAATCGATTTGAAGCAAGCAACGACAGATCACTTACGATTACGAACTGACATGCTACGACCCAATCAAGTTGTATACCTACAGAAATAAATACCGTGGATCATCGGGCAAACGCCATTCTTACCGTTAGACATAGACCATGACAGAGCGTCTCAGAAAGCACGCTGATACATTACGAGTGATCGCTAAAGCCAAGCCCTCTGTCAATAGGGCTTTGATTCACACGGCTGACAAAGAATTGATGAATTGTCTATCTGAATGTGCCCTCAATGTTTTAAAAGGAAGCATATCCTTGACTTCAGTTCAGAAGCGTAACCCGACACAAAGAAGGTTTGTGCACTTTGATCTCACCTAAAACTAATGTCAAGAACAAGAAAAGTATTACAAACCGGCGTTTTTCTCCCGGCGTTATTAGGACCTATTTTAGGTATTGCTGGTCCGTTGTTAGGCAAACTGTTCGGCTAATTATGGCTAAGAAAATGATGTTGGTTGATCTCCAGGTGTTGTCAAGTACACGTTATGATCAAACTCCCACTGTCGACATGCTATCCAACTTGGATGCTGAGATGAGGGATGTCTTAATCGTAGTGATTTATCGGAGGAGGCTAAAGTAGAATCTTAAAACCAGATTTTACCAAAGCACTGCGAGTATTACCGCCAGCACAGAACCCCGACACCTCTCACGACCTTACCTAATGTCCTGCCTTACACACACAAACAAGAAGAGGTGTCTATTGCGGAAGTTGTAAAAACCATGCCTGATAAATTTCAGAAAAAAGGGCGTTTGTTATTAGAACGCCTTTGAAAAAACCCAGACGTGGTTTGGAATGAATGAGGGCAATTAATTGAGAGTATATTAAAAGAAGGGCTTACAGACCAATAAGGGTGGGTAATTTATCAACCGTTAATTTCAGACATTTATTAAGCAACAGGGGATTCATTTTTTCACCACCCACAACGAAGAAACAAAAACTAGCATAGTCGAGCGGTTTAATGGTAGGTTAAAAACTAAAATGTGGCGTTATTTTACCAAACACAACACCAGTGTTTATCTACCGGTTCTGGCTTCGCTGGTGAAAGGATACAACCTCAGCTATCACCGCAGCATCAAGCACTTCCCAATATCGGTCTTGTTGCGTAATCAAGAAGACACGTGGATGACATTTTTATGGGGAACGGTCTGATGGGGTTAAACGACCTCATTATAATATCGGGGATTGTGTCCCCATCAGTCAAGCACGGGGTAAATTTTAAAAAAGTTACACTTCCAATTGGAGTGAGGAGTTGTTTCGGGTGGAGAGCGTTCACTTAGGCTCCCCTAATGTGTATAAGATAAAGGATGATAATGACGAAGTATTAGAGGGAAAATTTTACGCGGAAGAATTACAGTAGCAAATGACAAAGCATGGTAAAGGATTGAAAAAATTATCAAAGATCGTAAACAGAAAGGACAAAAACATTATTTTGTCAAGTGGTTTGGCTACCCTGCCAGCTTTAATAGTTGGGTCAGTGGTGTAGAGCTGTATGAGAACTGAGATCGGGAACAGAAGCGTCATTAGGATTGAAGATCAGAGAAGTGACCGGGTGTTGACCATATTTGGTCGGGATATTCCAAAAGCCCAAATTTTATATACTGTAATGATCGTCAGCATGTACAATCTATCAGTGGGTAAAGGTAATTTGTGGACTGCTCTGTTAAGCAGTAGCTTAGGGTAAATTCTTCCCAACCCCACTTTGAAACATAAAGAGACGTCATGAGTTTCTTTCTGACCCTGCCTTCCATCAGTTCAATGAATTATCATCCCAACAACACGTTGACACGTTACTTTACTCAATTACATAAACCCATACAATTAAAAGGTAATTGGGAAGTGGGATTAGCGGAAATTCAGTACCCTGTTTCCTGGTACAACATCGGGGCGAACGTGGGTTTTGTCATATGACAGACATACCCATAGAAGGGGATCCTTTGGTCGAGTCCTTGGTCGTCCGCCTGACTCCTGGTTCCTATAATGCTGATCAATTGATAGACACGCTCAATATGCGCATCCGCAAATCGCATCTCAGAGGCGTTGTTCGATTTCGATTCAATTCCCACTGAATGAGCAAAATAACCGACCCCAAATTCAAGTTGTCATGACCGAAGGTCTTCGTCAAATATTGCGGGGTGAGGAATGTCTTTCCCTTTACAATTCTCAAACTGAATACAAGCCTAATGAATTTCGAGGGTTGTCCGCACTGTACGTTTATTGTAGTATAATTAAACCACAGGTGGTCGGTGACACGATGGCACCCTTGTTACGCACAATTCCCATGGACTACGATCGGATGTACAAAATGGTGAAATTGATATAAGAGACGACACGCGTCAGTCTGTAGCATTCGAAGATGGACATGAGATGGTGACTTTACATTTCCGTGAAACTAAGAAGAGCTTAATTTGAGTCTCAAGTCATCACCATCATGAGTTTCTTTCTGACCCTGCCTTCCAGTTGGAAGGGGCATGGGAAGTGGGATTAGCGGAAATACAGTACCCTTACACGTGGTA
The DNA here is from genome assembly GCA_034190875.2 of Urechis unicinctus. Classification (NCBI taxonomy): domain Eukaryota; kingdom Metazoa; phylum Annelida; class Polychaeta; order Xenopneusta; family Urechidae; genus Urechis; species Urechis unicinctus. The sequence continues at coordinate 46,470,503 of CM067351.1, read as the reverse complement.
CAATGTTACTGAGGACAAGGGGTTTGTCATCATGGATCGCGTGGCTGGTGCGTTTAATCTCCCGGATGTTTGTTGTAGCGAGCAATATGACATTGTGAGTGAATTTGAGCAGGCCCGTCCCAAATATTTTCCCATTACCCCAGGTTTTTATCCCACCGAATCGTTGATGGTGCCTTTGCAGCCAAGTTAAAGGAGCAAAATGAGGAGCGAGTGCGTCTCACCTGTTATGTTATATCCTAATAACTATATTGAGAAACACACAAGCGAGAACGACACTGTGTAGACCGCAAGAGAACTGTCTTTATTTTTAACAACCATCCAACATATAAAGTGGGACATTATGATTTTAGTGAGGGCTTCATAATGCAACATCACCTACAATCAAACACGACAGACAGCAACTAAGACCCTAAACAAGGATTCAGTTGTAGTTTACATGGACGAGGGGTTGCGTCAAAGACTCGGTTTTGAAATGTCGATTTATGAGAATAGTCAAGTCGGTCAGCACATTGTTGACCCTGATCGAGGTTTGTACGGACTTAATGTCCATTGTAATCCCATCGAAGTTCAGGTGGTAGGAGGCACCGTGGTTCCTCTTCTGCGTATTATTCCAATCGATCACGATCGTTGTGGGCAGTTGATCAACCCCACATATAAAAAGATTTGTTATTACCCGATAGCCACCAACACTTTTTCTACTATAGAAATCGATATAAGAGATGACACGGGTCGACCCATTCCATTCGAATCTGGTAAAGTGACAGTGACGTTACATTTCTGTAAAACCACGAAAGATATATTTTGAAAACCATGGCTGATATTTACACCCATTATTATCTGAATCAAGCGGGTGGTGGACTCCCCTTGTTTTCCGGTGCAAGGAGTCAGCGTGGTCATAGACTTGGTAGTGTTCTTTGGGGGGTTGGCTAAAATGGCATTACAGCTGGTTCAAAAAGTTTTACCTGTCGTTAAAACACCCGCCTAGAAAACAGGATTGAGGGTGGTTGGAGATTTGTTGGGAGGGAAGTATCTGAAACAATCGGCTAAGAAACGAATGTAACAAACCGGAGAGGAAGTGTTTGATCAAATAGTTAAACCCAAACAATCGTGTCGCCAACCAGCAGTCTCTATAAAACGAATCGCACGAGGTAGGAGTAGTAGTTCACGCCGTCGTCGTGGAACAACTCGGAGGTTGTCAAAGGATATTTTCGATTAGATCATAGCACTGGTACACCCCCAATCGTGTCCCAGTGTCAAAAGTGAATTATACCTATTTTCGATTCCCCCAACTCAAAGCAGTGTCAATCATGGATCGTGGATCGAATTCCATCCGGTAGCTGCTTTAGGTTCGGGTCCAGTCGAATTCTACATCAGCAGTTCGGGTGATGATTATATCGATCTGAATGACACGTATTTACAAGTGAATGCCAAAGTGGTGAAAAAGGATGGGGAGGTCTTGAAGGCTGATAGTGCTGTAGCACCCGTTAACCTATAGTTGCACCATTCTTTTCCCAAATCGATGTCTCTCTCAACGAGAAACTCGTTTCCTCTTCCACCAACACCTATCCGTATCGGGCTTATATGGAAACGCTATTGAGCTATGGTTTGGAAGCCAAAAACTCTCAGTTAACAGCTAGTTTATGGTACAAAGACACCCCACAACACATGGACGCTGTGGGTGGTACTCACAACAAGGGGGTGATAGATAGAAAGGCACGAGTTCAAAAGGGACGCATTGTGGATATGATGGGCAAATTACATTTAGATTTATTTTGTCAAGAATTATTTATTAAACGGTGTGGATTTGATGTTGCGATTAGTACACAGCAGTGACACCTTTGCCCTTATGGCCAATCCTGCAGCTGGGTTTGTCCCAAAAATAGTCCTGCAATCCGTGACCTTATTCGTACGCAAAATAAAGTTGAACCCCACCGTGCAACTAGCCCACATAAAGGCTTTAGAACGAAGCCCAGCTAAATACCCCATAAGACACATAGAAACCAAAGTGTTTTTTGCATCTCAAGGAGAAGTGATGATCAATCAAGAAATTTTTTTTTTGGGACAGGTACCCAAACGAATTGTAGTCGGAAGTGCTGATAATAGGACGTTCAACGGTGATTACACTCAGAACCCCTTCAACTTTAAGCATAACAACCTCACATTTTTAGCTCTGTACGTTGACCGGCAACAAGTACCCGCTTAACCCTTACAACCAGATTTCAATCCCCATATATATACCCGTAGTTATGCTAATTTATTCATTAGCACTGGACAACTCTACCACGACGAAGGCAACGCCATAAGTTTAAGATTATCCCAATGGCTATACACTATTCGCTTTTGATCTGACCCCCGACCTGACTGATAGCGGCACTCATTTTAATTTGTTGAAACATGGAAACGTGCGCTTGGAAAAGCGTTTGGTTACGGCCCTAGAACGTACCACTAATGTCAAATTGACCGAAACCGTAACGTTCTGTTTGATTACGCTGCCTAACAATGAATACTAGGCAATTACACGAGCTCTTACAAAAAGACGCTTTTACTCGAGCTACTGTGCGCGGACTGTTTGCAATAAATTACCCCGCCATGTCATTTACCCCAGCGGTTTTGTTTGTAACACCGATACCGCTTCCAAAAACGGCGAGCACTGGGGCGCTATTTTCATTGATCTTAATGAAAGAGGCGAATATTTTGATTCTTGTGGACTGCCTCCTATTCATACCGTATTTGTGAAGTACTTGAACAAGCATTGTGTGAGCTGGACTTATAATTCTAAGACATTACAAGACTTGAATTCCAGTACTTGTGGACTTTATTGTTTGTATTACTTAAAAAGACGATATCGTGGAATAAGTTTGAACCAATTGCTGGTTGTTTTTACCGACGATTATTCAACCAACGATAAGTTGGTGACATGTTAAATTCAAGGCAAATAAACAACGCGTGTTGAAAATATACGATGGGTGTTTTTATTATTAGTTTCTTACACAGCATTTAACCATCAATTTCTTACAGGGCGCTCATCCATCAATTACATAATACCTTAGCTTCAATTATTTACATAATGACACATATCAATGTCTTAAATAGCATATTAACCTATCACACATCTAACAGTTAAGTACTTACACCATCTGCACTCACAATTCTCTTGGGGTAAAAATTACTTAATCCATCTCTGCGTATACGAATACATTGTGTTGTTGTTAACGCGAAAGCCACCGTTCACACCGCGACCCAATTTTTGTTCTCTCAGCACATTTATGTATTTCTCCTTATTCAGTTCGTTTTTACATTTATTGAGTCCTTTACACAAGGCTTTATCTGTAGTTCCATAACAGTTATAGGTTTTACTACACAGTCCAATAAAACCATCTCCACTCCACTCCTCTTTAAATAACCCTGGGGTACGTTTATCATATTTTTGGTGGGTTGCACAGCACGGTTGAGGTACATACGGGGTTCCTTTCGTTTAACACTGTATAAAGTTGTTGGTGTGATCGTCACACGCTACAGCTGGCAACCACTGAGGGTAATCTCGGTAAAAATTTTCTTTCATGTTGGGTTTGATGACATCCGTTAGATGACTACTACTAAGGGCAATATAACTACTATCAGTGTTCATCTGTACATAGGCAAAATCAGATCTTGCGACATACTTGACAATAAAATCAAGCATTCTTAATTTGGCGTATTGATAAACAAAATAGCCTATTTGTTGGGGTAAGTTGAGATCAATGGTGGTTTTGGCCATGTCGAATTCAAGCAGGTTGGGGGTTAATTCGTTCAAGGCTCTGAATCTTTTGTCTTTGAGGAATTTCTGACCCTCTCGATGGTGGCGCTAAGTGTACTTCGTATTGTGACATCAAGCGAGCCAGCGAGGAAACAGGAGGCCTTGAACCGAGGTTAGCAAGTGTCAATAGACGAGTTAACAACATTAACTATGTCCGGTACGTGCTTTGTGATCACATTATCCGAGTCTGAAGTAAAATATCAGTACTTGCGCGTGAATTGAAACGCGTTGGAATGCCAGGAGTTTCTGTGACACGTGACACAAATCTGACCCACGACTTCAGCTCTTGGAGAGTTCATGATTTACTCAGAGCACATCTGGTCCGCATGACAGTGGATATAACTGTTAAAAAGACCCCATGAAAGGCTGGAGAAAGTGTCCATGAAATGCTCAAAGGGTTTAAGAAAAACGCACGAACCATATTAACTGTGATTTGTGTGCAGGGTTCAAATGAATTTTTCTTCCTGCTGAAACAGAAGTATCTGTAGGTTTATGTAAACAATGAGATAAAGTGAGAACTATTTATTTGCACTTCAATATGACAAACATATAAACAGAATAACATAAATAAAATACAGAACAAGCCTACACCAATCTATGTCATTTAACAAATAGAGCTCATAAATTCAACTTTTTAGTTAATAAGTGGTACAAAAATCTGATTTTTTTTAACCCCAAAACAGGCAACAAACTGTTACTATTCACATTCAGCTGCATAGGCATGTTCAGAAATGGAACACTTTCTGTCAGCTGATATCTTGTAGTGATACTTCTCAGATTTAAAAACCTTCCTGGATCTTTTCCTTTTCCTGCCAACTGGAAAGGTTTTTGCCTGCAAAACATAATTGAACTGGATATGTAAAGATTAAAAAAATGTTCGCAGACACAGATACCAACCCCAATATTTATCTATTAATCATTCAACGAAACTGAATTCACAAAGTACAAATTTGCTGGGACTAGACATATATTCTAGGTTATAGTTAGTTACATAGAAGTATTCTGACATTGCATAAGTATGCCACCGGTAAGTAATAGCACCAAATTATTGCCATATTGAACTGACAAATATTAGTCGTATTTGGATGCGATATGGAGGTAAACTATAAGAGAATTTACAATTATTGATAATGGATTGTGATTGGTTATTGGTTAAGGCATTTGTTCCGCTATCTGGTCAAACAATACAACATAGTTTTTGATTAATTTGAAAAATTCTGGAAGCTTGAGATTCGACGAATTGTTCGAGTTCAAGATATTATCGCTCGCGTATTTAGCTCAGTACAATAACGAGTACGCATTTAACAGCTTAATAAACGTGACCATTAGATTTGTCTTTGTTCACTCAACGAATAATTTTATGTGAATGTTTCACAAATTTCAAGAGATTAAAAAATATACGTCGAAGTTCCAAGCCGAAAATATGACGTCTCGATGCGGAATAAACACTTGCAAACTTGAATCGAATAAAACATATTGATTACCTCAAAAAGGAAACTATGATAATCAGCGTGTTTATTGATATATAATTAATTACCTCATCAGGCAAATTCATCAGGTTTGGTGATACTGGTGAAAGTTTTTGAAAAAGAAAATGAAGTATCTCGCACAGCAGCTAACGCCTCAACTTGCCGAACTGAAACGTGAGCGAGACACAGATCTCATGGCGATCTCGCCGAGGCAGGCACTGCGCGCGAGATCTCTTGGATCTCGGCGTCGTTTCTACTCCTGCCATTGGTTATAACTCCTTGGCGTACGGGTATTTTTTTTTCTTCTTCAAATCACAAATTTAACAATTAAATTAAAACACTTTAGTATATTTACCATATGCCGAATTTCTAAGTAGCTTAAAAGTTTTGGCTCTAAAGGTCTGACTCGGGTTGACATCGCCCCCTCCTATACACACAAACAAGAACATTATCAAAAAATAAAATACAACGCTTAAAAGAGTATAACATATAACTACATTCGTGTATTCGTACACGCAAGGCGTCTGATACGGTCTCGGCAAATCGTTTGAAACAGGCTGTGGGTTCACACTCCAGTGTTTGGTATATCTTTGTGATCACCAGACCATGTTCCAAGTACCATTTCAGTAGTGGGCTAGCAAGCGATATTTTCACACCTTTGTAGCTCCCTATCAAGTCCGTCATTCCATCTATATGAAAATAAATAATAAAAATCGTTATGACATCATAATGATCACAACAAAATTCTTTATGATCCCCACACCCCTTGTCACCCTTGTTTACTCACTTTCATAATGTCCCGTTGTTTGGCAAAGTCTCGCATAAAGGGTTCGATTTCGTCTCGTGTCAGTTGAATGTTTTTAAATATAGGCGTCATCTCACTGAAATAGTCTTTAAGAGTTTCTGGTACGTAAATATCTACTTCAGCCATTCCAAAAACGGTTCCGTCAAGTATATTGGCTATGAGCTGTTTTTCCGTCAAAGCGGCTCAGGGTGGTTGAGGTTTTTTCGCCCATTCATATTCCCAATCAGCTACGACATAATATCCTAATCCTCTCAAATACTGGTTATTTCTTTCTGTTTCGGCACATAAATCACTCATTAGTTTTCCACTGGTGGTGCTTTTGGTCAATTTCAGACACAGACAACCATGCCATGCACATCCGTGAAACTGATACACTGTTTGAGTTTCTTCGCACCAACCATCTACTGGTAATCGCCGGGCTCCTATTCTTTTTCCCCTCTGTTTAGACGGTGTTGTATTTAGTGTTGTGTGCTATGTGCTATCCAAGCCAACCATTCGTCTGCTATACCACCTTTTCGGGTCTGTACCAGTTAAAACTCAGGTGCGTGAAGTCGGGTGGGAAAGTTGGCCGGCATAGGTTGAGACAACGCCCACAGATGCAACGCGTTTGCATCGTAACCCACGATTCCTTCACACAACTTTGCTTCATTTCTGTTCTGTTCACGCCTGATGTAAGTGTTTCCCTTTTCGTGGTAACGATGAAAGATGATTGAGGGTCCGCCCACTATTCCATTTTTAATCAACCAATCAATGTCGTTGCTTTTTTCGTCAGGTAAGGTAAAATAATCTTCCAAGTCTTGAAAAACATGATGCATGGTTAATCCAGTACTGATATTCCATCCTTCAACATATCTATACCTCTGTCACTGTAAAAACGACTCTGTTTCTCTATGACTTCCAGAAAAGGTTCGACATCTAAATTGTTGTAATATATTAAAAGTCTTTAAAAGTCTGCATATGACCTGCTTCCTAAGCTTCTTGACATTCAGCGTATTGGTCAGCTATAATGTTTTCTTGTTTTTAATGCACTGTAAAAAGCTGCATGGGGAGGTAATTCTGTATTGTTCAAGCGATTGAGTGTCACTCATTCATACGGGAAATCTCCCTTTTTCTGTTCACATTGAAAGGCTCGTAGGTATTTGTCGTATGTATATCCAGGTGCAATAAAGTTGGTGATATCCAAAAACCGTACATGGTCCGTTTCAATGCACATGAATGAGTTATTTCATTTGATGGTATACTTGATTGATGAATGTTCTTGCAGGTAAGTTGTCAACGGTATTTTCACAAAGTTGAGGTCATAATTTGATGAATTGAATCCGACTAACGGTAATACGTGTAAATAGTTGTCAAATATGCTCTGTAATTTCTGCAATGGGTAATCTCCCTTGGCGACCGGGTCCTGTTGATGGGCTTCATCGATTTTCTCTTGTACCTGGGTTAGGATAGCTTCGTGTTGAGCAAGCATCAGTAGATAGGCGGCGTTTGATATCTCCTCTGCAGCAATGTACATCATCATCCTGTCAATTAATGTTTGCAAGTTTCCTTCGTTACCAAGCATTTTGGTTCTGTATAATCAGGTACATTGCTGCATACACTCACTGATAACGGCACGTGTTTTTGGTCCCAGGTGATTTTAGGTGAATTGAGGGGTAGGTTAACCTCTCCAAAATCACTTTCAAAATCATAGGTGGCTCTGTAAGGGTAAATACCGTCTTCTATTTCAACTTCTTCGTCCCGTAACGCTTCAATGATAGTGGGTGGTAGATGAAAAACACCACCTGGGTACATGTATTTCGTTTCCACAGTACATTTGTTTTCTTTGCGATGTAGTTTTTTCTCACTTTTTCCACAGCTTCTGACAGGTACTGCAAATATATGGTTTGCTATAAAGGTCAAAGTTGTTTATGTAACTTAAGTTATTTTTCTTGCAAGTTCAATTTCTAGGTCGCGGCCAATATTGTACAAAGCTTGACCAAAGTAGCTACCTGAAACACATATAACAAAACGATCACATCCTTTTCTCATATTTCCATTTATATATCAAATGATTACATTGTTTCTTGTGTTACTTCTATTTAATCACTTAAAGACACACTTACTCGATTCTCGTCTAGCGTGTACACGGTGACGTTCACTTTGAATTTTTTTGCTAGTCTTTCGACATCTTCAAGAGGTACACCCTCGAATGTTCTTTCTAAGATTTTGGTAAGCAGTCTTCAACAATGTTTTTGCTGCTTTCCTTAGACCCGTGATCTTCGCTCCTCTGTGCAAGGCCAGGGCCCTGAAAACTCACAATCGGTCATGATACAGATTACCCGTTTGTCGACTTGGCTCTAACAAGTTGATGGCTCTATTTCTTTTCAGGTGTTCCGGTATAACAGGTGGCGGATAGCCAATCACGTGATCTACGATTGGGTTCAGAAAGACGGTCAAATTTGTCACTGCCCCTACACTCCATTTTGAATCCGGTCGTTGGTTCTGGGCGTAGGTTAAGATGTCTGTTTGTGTTATTTTACGCATAGCCCTGTCAAAAACGTCGTCATTCCATACAACCCGAGGTGTCGGTAACATTCGATTGTTGTTTGCTGACGAGTGAAAATTCCGCAATTCATCTGTTTCTTTGTGGCATAATAAGAATCCATAACTACCGTTGATTTTAAAGGCTGAATCGCATTCCTCAAATATATTCTGTTTGAGGTTGGGTACATCCTCAGATAAATTATAGTTGTAAACAGTTTTCAGCCTTCTAAATCGCGTATGAGTCCGAATAGCTCTTTCATTAGCAGCCAACACAGCTTCTGTCGACAAAATCATCCATAATCCGTCAATATAAATATCACCCAATGTCATAAAGCTTTCGTCATTCTTCAATTCTTCCCTGTAATAGACCTACCCTTGGCATTGTCGACCGCAACGCCAGTTCCGGCTCCTATTTGTGTCTGGGATGTGTTGAACTTGGTTTAATGAATCCATTGCTGTATTGCCCTGTTAGATTGCACAAGCTTCCATAGCGGCGTGCAAAAACTCTTCGTCTCCCGTCAACACTGAAACACACACGTGTAACCAAAAAAAACCCTGTCAGTTATGTATGACGTATAACTGGTAATTCTATAATTCAGGTATAGAAATGAAATCGTACTCACTGCTTTCAATCTCGATTTGCTCCACGGCTTTTAACAAGTACGCATTGCTCATCTGTCTACTGCGTTTGCTCACATCATTGAAAGCTTCCAGTTATCGTTTCCCAGCCATGGTGATAACTGAACTGAGAGAACTCGCTTGACTTAATAATACATCCCCATGACATGAGGTATTACTTAACTTATCTAAGGTCAGCAAAATGATGAAGAAATATCCGAAAATAGCGCCCACCTTCCAAAAATAGATCCATCGTGAATGATGTCATCCACATAGCACACATCCCCAAATGTTTTGACATGAGGTATTACGTATTTTTAAATCACCCCGAGCTGATATACGCTTGAGTAATCTAAAGCACTTGATGGCAAAAGGTGACGATTTGGACAGAGCCATTACATAATGACCATGGAAGCGCGTCATGAATTCAACGATCAGTAAATCACAATACCCGATTGTATAATTATACCATAGATTCACCAAGTGCAATTAATAACAAACACCAGTATAAAATCTATATATATATTTATTTCTAACTAATGTTTTCTATCTTCATCCTACAAACAAAACAAAATATATTTTAATCTCTAAGAAAGACAAAAATAAAGAATAAAATACTAGAGAATCTTAAAAAATTTTTGATACGGTGCTCTCGTAATAAATGATTGGGTTCCCTGCATACAAAGAAATATATACTTAGAGCAGATGCAAAAGTCAACGAATCTATACAACGATATAGCGTGTTTTAAGCGAATACTCACAGTACAGGGTATGCTGTTACTGGTAGAAAACCAACATTTCGGCTCTTGATAATCAATCAGATGTACATACACAAGGAACCACAACTTGGAAGGGCTATAGAACTATCTACGTCATGGTCATACGCCATACATCACACATCATAAATTACCAAAATGTCCAAATAATTGACATAGTACACACCTGAATTTTCTTATCAAGTTCAAGTGTCATTCACACATATAATTGTTCAAAACACAGCATGGTTATTATCATCACAATCTTCTTCCTCGGAACCGTCTATGGTAGAATCACTATTATGCGGATTGTAACAGGGTCCACAAGCAGAAGTACATGGAAGACCGTACTTCCTGCAACTACATCGAGTATTACTACAACCTGTTGTACAGTTACAATAGATAACCTTGGAAGCCCTTCTGGAGCCGCTTTCTGGTCAGTCATAACAGGTAACAAAATGTTGTCTTCACACTTCCAACCCCAGTCCTTTGGGTCCATGTTTTCATCCTTTCCCATCCACACCATGATCTGATAAAATGAACGTTGAGAGTGGAACTTTGCCGCAGATTCCGTTGGGGGCAATTTCTCGGGCTTCACAAATGATTTAGCAGATGAAACCTTTTCAGCAAGCAATGTATTTCTAAGGTTTACCAAAGATGTGCCAGCGTTTCCTCCAAACAAAGAAACAAAGACTTTGCATCCTGAATCAGCTATTGTTGCCACATCCTGACCAGCTGTAAGAAAGGTCTTTGCGCAAGCTCTTATCTGAGAATTATTTTTCATCACTTTTTGGAAAAGGGATTTCTTGCCAATACCATAAATCCTGGAAGTGCTATCACAACCTGTAAAAGCATGTACAAACAGCAGCTGTGAAGATATGTCATATCCCAAGAGTTCCTTCAGACGGACAATATCATATACATGTTTTGCTTTCTTTTTGTCCGAACGAAAGTAGAGTTTCTTGCTGTCCCTCTCAGTGTAATGTGGAAGCAGAATCAGAAGGTCCGTGTCTTCCCCAATCAAAGTTGTGTCTCGAACTTTTGCAGATGTTGTTGCTGTCTTCACATATGAACATCTGCATCTCCATGCGCATTGATGACTTCGCAACCCCTCTGTTTCAGTTTGTCACTGATGAGGAGGATTAGTTTCTGTTTATTAGAGTCCCTTGATAAGAAGTCCTCCATTCTGCCAGAGGAAAAGACGGTATTCATTTTAAAAGACACAAGCGGGTGTGATTTCGTTTGTCGTCTCTGATGTTCATTGTCCTTGATGCTAGGCTCTTCATTGCATCCGTCAAAAACTACTGTGGCTTGTCCATACTTGGAAAGGGTGAGATTGGCATACTCCTCGACATTTCCCCGTAGGTCATGACGTTTTTTCAAGACAGACGGTGAAGTAAGGAGCCTCCATTAAGCACAAAATGTTCGGAATCTGGCGTCGAATCTATATCTGTTTCGAAAATGTCTGGCGCTACTGCATCAACGCCATTTCTTTCAAACCTTAGAACTTCAGAATAAGAAGAACAGAAGCCCATCGCTGCGAGCGAGTCGATCAGAAACTTAGAACGGTATAGGTGATGCATCTGGACTGAAAGTGCAATTTGTAAAGGTGCCACAACAGCTCGGGGAAGAACAGTTTGGATAATTG
>CM067351.1:46391389-46453889 GCA_034190875.2 Urechis unicinctus | reverse complement strand
TACACCATTTGAACGCATTGCTAACTTATTAACCCGATCGTTTAGAATACTATATACCCATATAGTTCTCAAACTGACAAAACCAATGGACCACATTTTTCCTACGGCTTCTTTTGCAACAGGCGCTTGTTGTAAAAAAGCGGCGATGAAAAAGGTTTACCCCATTTGCTCCTCTGTGTATTTCACCTGTTTTCTCAAGATAAAATACTTAGAAACTGGGCATAATTAGTAAACTTGCAAAGAATTAAAGCTGCCATTTTTAAATATCTTCCGCAGTTATTTTATTGTTTGGTTACCATTATTATTTGTTTTGTTATCTCACTCTTTAGGCAGCATAAAAATAGTTCATGAACGGTCGAGTTACAAAGCATGAGCAATCCCATCATCTCCGGCTAGTAACGCTAAATCTGCATCCGTTTTCAGCTTTAGATGTCAAATAGAGCCAACTACATGCAGTATTGAGTCAATTCAGCAAATATACATCGGATCACATGAAAAGCTAAAGCAGGAATGCAATTACTGATTAGGAAACATCGCCGCTCTAATCATCTCAGTAGGTGAGAAAGTAGTTGAGTCATGACTTTTATATTAATAGAATCGACAATGACGGAAACCTAATGGTCATTAGATGACTCTTGTGATACATATATATATATATATAATATATATATAGATATGTATATATATATATATATATATATATATATATATATATATAATATATATATATATATATATATATATATATATATATATATATATATATATAGATATATATATATATATATATCTATATATTATATATATATATATGTATATGGATATATATGTGTGTATAAATATATATTTATATATATGATGCATATATATATATGAGATATATATATATATATATATATATATATATATATATATATAGATATATATATATATATATATATATATATATATATATATATATATATATATATATATATATATATATATATATAACCCTTTTGCGAATAACTCATCTTGCTCACTACGTGTTTGCTCGTAAAAATGTTTTGGTCCGATCGTTAAATGACTGGTGCATGTGGAGTTAATGCGATATACATATATAAATATATATATAGGTTATCAGCCATTTGGATCTCAAAATACACTGGAGTGTTCTTTCACCGCTCGCGGTAAATGTGATTTCAGTAGCGGTTTCACTCTGAGGTTTGGACGATGGTCTTAGCCCCCTGGACAATACAATGTTTGCATGCTGCTCGATATTACGGGGTTGATGTTCAAGTTATCTTATTCTAGTGGATTGCTGGTTGCACAACATGCCTGGTTCCTTGTTTCTGTGCATTGGTTTGGATATTAACGTGCGTGCGTTTTTCCATCATTATACAACTAAGAGAATGGAACGGCTTATATCGTTGTTCATCATCTACGCCCCAGTCTATCAGGACGAAAAAGTTCAGGAATCGTTATGCCCGGTCGTGCAAGATTTTCAATCCATGATATGAATGTTGTTAATTGGAGCACAATCGTTTCAACACATGGGTTGATAATACTGCTCTCTTGGTCATCTTTCATAATGCAAACAACAAGGTGAATCGGGCACTTACAGCTGACAAAAAATGCATCTATTGTTTAGGAATTGTCTCATTTCTGTTCTCATCATCGTTATTTACTGCAAACTGTGGCAATGTTATTGCGCCATAACATAACATTACAAATATCCATTAATAATGCTATCAATACGCGTATTCCTCTCCCTGATTCCCAATATCACGATGCAACTAGCAATTGGACTCTATCGTCCACCTACATCCCATTTGTGTCAATAATGATTAACGATTTCTGCATGCTATGACGTATTGAGTCTCCGTAATATCACTTGCTTTTACCACTTATGTCCTCATACCGCGCTCCAATCGCTATTCCATCCACATAGTAATAAAGAAAGAAGCCAGTGAGCTCAGAATATAATTGCGTTGGATGCGCATATACAAGCAATAGTGTTGCCTATGATATCAACTATTGTGATAATTCATTAGTTCAACTACTGCGTAATTAATGTAACCAATGCATAACGGTTGTCATTAGAAAATTAATGACTCGAACATATAACTGATGACTTTCCTCTATAATATCGATTTCATAACGGCTTGAACCTGTCACATCATTAGCATGTGTTGATTGTAACAATCGTTCTCGCATTAATAGGATGCATATATGGGCTGAGTTATTAAAATCATACATAAAGTGTTGCAAAATACTTGACAAATATTTGCAACATGACATTTCTAGCTGAGATTACACAGGATCTGACGGTCACATTTCCATATAGACGAGCTTTACAGCTGGTTCTATTTCTCACCCGTATGTAAATGATATCGGTTGGAAGCACCAAGACTGATAGTAAGCGTATTAGCCCTACGTGCAATATAAAATAAGCAAACAACAAGGCCATCTGCTATATAATAAAACAACACTAATCCAATCCCAATCTATTAATCAATATCCAATGTAACATGAAGGCTCTCGTCGAATTCGCCATTGTTTGACGCCGTCTTTGGCGTTTGACCCGCTTTTTTTCACATGCGCCCCTGTATCATATCGAGACAGCATATACATATGAATGACATTTACTCTTCACATTTAAATAATGTGCACGAAGAATTCGAGAGTGGCAATACATTGACGCGCATAAATATATTTTCTACTACAAAACAGTACAAGAAATACTACCCTGTATTTTTTCTAACAAATGACACAAATATGAAATATAGGTGTGTACTTTATGTGAACTATGTGAGTGATCCTGTTTTTCATACATCTTATCGTCTAATGGGCAATAAAATGTGCTGAAACCTTGTTTTGACAATAGGAATGTCAATATCAAACATAAAACTGTTAAACGAAGCGAAATTGCATATTGATGAGTCTGGCATATAGTACATTGCAATGATAAAAACTATTATGGTTGATTTTGAAACTCTTTGGAAGCAATACAACACCTAGGCAAACATGATACCTTGTAACACTAACCAGTTCATGGATTAAAATATTGTTCGACTTTGGCGATAAGAGCTTTTGGTAATTAAGATTAATGTACCAGCAATATCAGTGGAACAGCGCTAGTGTGTACACATTCCTTGATACATTCACATCGTGATTATGGTGACATCCTGACCAAACAAGATGAAGCATCAGTTTTCTCATATTTTCGATTTTGCTCGTAAAAATGACCCAGTATGATGATAGACTAATAATAGCACGTCATCGTTACGATAATCCCACAAAGCGTTTAAGCAGAAAAATGAATGGATGGCGTTCATACTTAAGGCGATGAAGCATACACTTATGCGACTATGCTGCTACTCAAGACCGATAATATCGCCGGGTTGTGTCGTGACATTATATCAAAAGAGACGGGCAGCCATTAAAAGATAAGCTCATCAGATCGACACTTGCCTATCACATAGTGAACTACAGATTCCACCGTAATCATGACACAAAATATAAAGCATCATTAGTGTGTATAGAATGAACATTTGTGTAACTAGGTTGTACAGAATCAGGACAACGGAGTTAACTGTATTCCCTAGGATAAACAGCGTCCCCGTAGTAATATGATTATATTTCTCACATATAACACATATTCTTTTGATCATCGCTTGACATCTACTTTAGAAGTTGTGGACGAACTTCTGACATCGAGAAATGTTGGTTATGCTGCAATAATTTGCATTACTATTTTTGATATATTGAGCATACAAATACAATACTTAACGATTGCAGCCGCGAATTAAACTCATTTCTGAAGGACAGTCCAATTACTAAATTGCATATAGTTTCAATAATGAGAAAGTAAAGACATGGCAACCTTTGTGTTCTTAAACGCAATTTCAGGTTGGCATTTTTATGAAGTCAACATGCGATTTATACAAAACTACTTATTACATTGGCAGGATAACAGGAACCCTTGTATAATGACCGTAAATTGACATTGTCTTAACAAAAATCTCCTTCATACACTTTAGTTTGGACTTACCTTTGCTGGGTTCTACTTTTTGTCCGGTGTCCGGACCCAATATTCTGCCTAAACCAACACCAGGTATATATGTTGGCTAAAACACACTCGTTTATTAGTCTCAGTGACCATTTGTATATGTGGCGAAACTAAGTCGCAGATGAAGTGCAGAGCATTCATCAATTATTCTGGCTATGGTGCCATTTGCGAATTGATATATATCACATCGTCTCTGTTCGGCCGTCATTTCGCTTACAGCTGCATTGGACCTCACCAATTGCCTCGGTGACGCTTTATCGTTACTACTGGACTGTAGCATTAATCAATCATCCTCACGGGACCAGTAAACCAATCGTGGTTTTAGAGGGTATTAAGTCGCAGATGAAGCGCCGAGCATAGAGATAGTGCACAGGCTGGTTTATGAAAGTGGGACAAAGGGCCTAGAATAATTATCACAGATATTTGCAGCAGTGTGGCTATGGAGGAATGTTATAAGGCACTAAGGCAACTTAAATGCCCTACAACACCTATCGATTCGTTCATAAACATTAGGTGTAAAACAGTAAATTTGAGTTGATGATTATCACAATAATTTGATTTAAACATTCGCGGAATAGCAATATTTTCCAATGTCAGCATCTCCTTATCACAAATTCATCATGTTGAAGTGTCTTTCATGCACATACGGTAAGCTCAAAGATACAGGGAATGTTTGAAAAGGGGATTATTATATTATTACAGTCATGTTATTGCTTACCAGCGCCCTAATAATAATCGGAAATGGCATGGAAACTATATGGAACATTAATGACACTTGCACCCAATATGTTTGGTAGCTCTGTTTTGACCCAGGCCTGTAGGTTTGGATGACTTGTGATCTCTTGAATTCCTTTACAATATGATTTCAAAGCACACAAAACAACAAAAGAGCATACATATCACACATTCCAAAGCAGGTATATTTTTACGCATATTATGTTGGTACAGAGAGTATAGAAAGGCACCATGGTTTACACTGGAATCCTATTCTGCATAATGTGTGTTAGCAAGATATTAGATCTCATTTACGGCGTACCATCTCAGAGAATATATTCCTCCTGGCAAAGATTATAACCTCTATAAATAGGCATTGTACAAGCATGGTTATTAACAGATATATCTAGCAAATATTTCACGCAACATGTTGTGACCAATGTACAGGGAAGAGATCCCTTATCAAACGTTTTTGGACTGGAACTGATACGCCAAAACTGTGCAGCACTGATGTGAATAATTAGAAGAGTAGAAACCTGTGGAGGAATGATGCATAATTCATCACAGTTGTTCTTTTGAGCCATATTATAGGGATATCACCTTTGCTGCATAATCATATCGCCTCCTACTGGAGCCCTTCCTCACAGAGAGCAGCAAACCTACGCATCGGAGTATGAATGAAATCATTAGAAAGGTGATTTGTGTAGGCTTGGTTTCGCTCACAGCGGTGTTTATGTGTCCTGTGATCATCCCAATGTGGATTAAACACACTAGTCTTTATGTGTTGATAATATATTTGGCAATCGAGTGCGATTTTGTCGACTGTACACAGAAAAAAATAGGGGTAAGCAAATCTTTGGAATATTTATTGTTAGTTTTAGCACAATCTTACACAATTCAAAAGCGACTTTTTATAAGTGACTCAGTTACGTGGCAGTTTATTCTGCTAGTGGTGGTAACTTTACGCTCGATGTATTCGTTTTATTACGCACAAAAGGTGTGCCTGATGCATCTTAGATCTATAATCTGTCGGCCAAATGTTATGGGAAGATGAGACTATCAAGGTGACAGTCCCCTGTAATTTCGAATATATGTTGACATACGTATTCCGTTTCGGCTCATATAATGAACATTATTTGTATATTTACTTCCACTATCATGGTATGGACTCTACTATACGCTTCAGTCACATGGATCTCTAAGGTGCTGAACGAAGAAACAGTCCGTTTACCGAAGCGAACGAATACATAGCAAATTATATTTGCATGATATGTGTTATTGTTGCATCTTGCATTAGGTGGCAGTCTATTTGGTACTATAGTTAAGTTTCTTATCAGTATCAATATTGTTAACTGAGATAAACTAACAACATATTGATGCTTAGCGTCACGGTGCTCAGAAGTATTTGGTGCTGTTCGTCTGACCTTAACTGCGTTATCTATATACGAAATCAACGGGTATTAAACTAATCAGGATGGTAATGATGAACAACCACGAACCTAGATAATGAGCGGCTTAATTGAATAGTTACTGAAGAACATCTAATGTAACATTACGACACTACTACGTCTTATGAGTTAGTAACGCCGCATCACACAATAATTGACTCTCTGGTATCTTCGCTTTCCTGAGCCCATTAAATAATCTCAGTATCTCATTACTGAACCATCATGAAGTGGGAGGTAATGAGCCTTTAAATTCTGATGGCTCGTGCTAGATAGCTACAATGCCTTTTATAGACATCCTTCATTCAGGACATGGACCCTTGGGCATTAGTCGGAATATAATGTTAAGTAATAGTACATTTGGCAATCCAGAGATTAAGAAATTATGTATTAATTGTGGACCACAAGTGCTATAGGCTCCCACAATAATTAACCTATTGCAGAGCCATATACAACAACGTAGATTTGAACACAAACTCAAGTACTTGAATTGTCTGCAGCACTTATTGCAACTTCACATATGATTGTCAAAACATGGTAGACAGAAACATGAGCAATGTTTGTGTGCGGTGGGTGGTAAGATGATCTGGATCTTATATATTTGACAGAGGATGACAAGGCGCAAATGACGGTGGATAGCCGCACTATCAGTGGCAGTAGTGTGTTTAAAGGCATGTTGGGCATGCCGGTATTTGAACTATAGCTATAGACACCCGTTATGGTTCGGATGTTATCACGTACGTTATCAAAAGCGGTTGATCTAAGCGTATTCACATGTGCAAGCTTCTGAAGGTGATGTTTCGTTTCATTTATTACCTAGCAGCGAGTTTCACCACCGTTCGCCTCGCTCTTTCTTTAGGTTCCACAGTGGTTGGTATTTCGATTCTTTCCTCGTGTGGCTTTATAGAGTACCAATAATCGTATACTTAAAACATGTGCTAACGTGTCTTATGTATCTTGTTACATAAATCTTTGTGAATTAACGGTTGCTTTGAAATGTAGCTTTTGATGATAATGACGGATTGGCTGGACGTGTCACGAGCAATGCAATAAAACAACTAAGTGGAACAATAATTATCTCCCATAAGCTCTAGCGCTGGTTATGCAATAGCGGTATCACAATTGTGAGAATAGCATCGACAAGTTCCGATGTTTTCGCCCACGCAAATAAGACTGCTTGCTGTTTAACCAGCTTACAAACTCATATTCAAGAGTGGAAACAAATGGAAGGCGCGTGCATATGTAGCGTTCATGTCAACAAGGCCATTCTAGGCCATTTTTGACAGACCCTTCGCTATGGCTGGGAGTTCCCCTTTTCCCATTTAAACATCCGTATGCGATCGCACACACAACGAGGGATGAGCTTTGATTGGTTGAGTGATAAGTGATATTTTGTATGTACAGTTTCTCCTCAATACCACACATAGTATATCCTAGAAATGCGTGAAATGGATTGTACATTTTCAGGCAATGAGTAGCACCTGCGAAACATCCATGTTATTCTAACATTATACCGTTCTGTGCTATGAGTAGATGCTAGAAAATATACATATGACGACGCCTGAGCCGGTTAGTCAGGTGTCAAAAGTGTTGTGATCCTTTCATGGACCATAACAATGGCTACTTATTATTAGCAATCACTGGCCACTAAAGGGTCCAACACAATAATTTATGCAAAGGCGATTCGATTGACCCTTACTTAATTCAATACGATTACAATTTATCGCGCAATAAACAATGTGAGTTAGTTGTAGAATGCAACACAGATTGGGGAATTATATCTGTTCACTTACAATATCCGGATATTTATAGAAATTAATTCAAATGTCTTTCTTTTGAATTGATTTATAACAAAATGTATATAAAAGCCGTTAGTTTGTTGTGATATCATATATTAAAGGTGCTGCGTTCTGTGAACGAAGAAAGCAACAGGCGGTTCCAGGATGTGGTCCCGCTTGGCAGTGCTCATAATTGTTTTGTACGGTATCCAACCTAACAATTGGTAATGTGGTAAGGCGTAAGGCCAAGGTCGCTCATTTCATGTAGGTTATACTGCGAATGTAAAATGCTATGAGGCGGTAACTTGTAACAAATAGCGTTACTTGGGCTACTTCATCTTGTGGATGGCTTTCATAGATATAGCACGACATGATTGCAAGTAATAACGCAATCTGCAGTTTAGTTTTCAGGTCACAGATAGGTAGCCTTTATCTATTATTGCTGCGTGCTTATTTTACATGGCGATACAGGAAACAAGAAGCGTCAATATCAGATTCATTTAATCAACAGACGGTTTATATTATAACAAATATTATTTGTCGAATTAACAAAGACTGAATTATGTACTGCAATTCGTAATCGTTGTAGGTATAATGTAACGAGACATAATGTAGGGATTCAATGGCTATGGCTGTTTTGACTGCAGCAGAAATCTAGACTATAGGATGTGGATGGGGCTTATCTCTTAGTACACTGCGGACGTTCAGGGAATGGATTTATTCGGTAAATATATTAACACAATCTTTGGTGTCGATTTGGTGACTCTAGCTGCAAAAGAAAATGAGTCTATGGGTGGTTGGCAGACAACTTAACAATGTACCAAGAGGGTATTTTAGAGATGCATTAATTGCTTAATTCGTCCTTTTGGTTAGGAAATGTAAAGGAGATATATGAAAGGGAAGAAAAACGATGAAACATTCATTCAGGAAACAGAACTATAGATATAGTCAGTTATCGTTCATATAGTGGCCTAATCGGATTTATATGTATAAGGGAATGAGCATTACGCTAGGGGTTGTATAACATGCAGCGCCAACTACTGTGGGTCCGCAAAGCAGTGGAACAGCTCATCTAATATCATAAGCCTGTAATCAGCACAATCTAAACTGCTGAATAGTTAATGCAATTTATTCCATCTGATTTGGTAAATTAAACTAATCACCAATTAGTGGACAACATGGGTTATTTATCCAGCTGTAGAGGATTGAAATGATAAACAGCGATAAACGTTAGGGTCATCGTAGATTCTGACTCCGACATCGGTAGGTAATTGGCAGCGGTAGAGGATTAGTGATATACATTTTTGATCACCTTATTCTCATAACAACTGCAATGCTCCGTCGATACAACGGGAGGTTGTGAACAGATGGTACACCAGCTCTGAATTTGTCAAATAAGCTACGGTGACTGTAGAAAATACGTTAACCCTTACCTCGTAATCTGCGTCGCCGTTATTGTTTGCAGCATTGTCCTGTGTCTATATAACATCGAATACGCTGAGCTGACAATGGGGCAGACGTATATGTAAGCCTGTGCTCAACGAGGTCGCATCAATGAAAGTGTTGATAGCCAAATGGAGACAGATAATATCAACACATGACTTTTATATCACTGTGATTAACTGTCAAGCTCACCCTTTACAGGAGGGTCATATAAGAGCAATTAGGTCTCGGCTGCATGTAATCGACATAAGCCATTAATTCTGCGCTCGTTCCTTGCAATGCAAGAAAGATGGCCTTTTATGTGCTGACAAGGCAGCCATTCTAAGCTTCAAAAGGGAGAAAATTGCACTGTAGAGCGTCAACATCCCCGGTTAAGTGTGAATGGGGCGAGCAGTTGTATATATGAGTACAACATGTTGTCAATGTAAAGTAGGCATTGTGCCAGGCGATAACAGCAAATGGTCCTATTAAGAATGGTACATGCAAAATCATGTCAAAGTGTTGTGAACGTATGGCGATATATGCTATCACTGTCTGCACGTGATATATATACTATTGATATTTCTGTAAATAATGGAAAACTTTAATACTACATCAGAGCATCTAACGATAGGCGTAATCGAATTCTAATTATTGATAGTACAATATTGGCAATACAATGGTGTGCTTTACAGTAGGTTACAAAGAAGTTGGTTAATTTTCTTTGGATATTAACAATCAATATAAGGGAACAAACCGACGTGCCTCTTCTCATTTTCCCATCAATATATGGGCAAGTGCATGTTGTTTATCGGTAACGTGAGTGCTACTGTTTCGGTATGCTTTGTCTGTAACATGATCTTCTATTAGAGCTATATGGCTGGTATGAGTGATATCCCTTTTTCTGTCGTCTCTGGAACTGATATCACTTTCAATAGATACCTACCTATCGCATAGCAATCCGTGCAGTGCCATATTACACCTCAATATGTCACCCCATGTTGGTCTCTACGTTTGCCGTTCACCATGGCGCTTTAATGCAACTTGACCTCCAGAAATATACAGAAATTAAATATTATTGTATGTGTATGCTTCTAAACGCGAGGCACGGCATGCTTTTTACAGATGACATGCAATTTATCGGTTCGCATCACCAAACGTGGAGCTATGTGCCAAACTTTGCACTGTGTTCAACCGAGTATGTATCAACATGCTTCAATACCTTTCAAATATTATTAAGATTTTTTTAAAAACTTTCTCTCGTAAGACCTTGGTATTGATTCAATTATCGAGCTCCATCTCTATAAACTGTACCGGTATGGCTAACCTCCATCTCTTTAAACTGTAACGATATGGCTTATTCAATAACATGATTGCGTAATATATACTAATCTCCCCATTGTAAACCTTACAGGCGCATTTATGTTCGTAACTGGAACTGAAAGGCCTGTATCAAAGACAACGTACACCCTAAAGGACAATAAAAACCATTTGCAGAAACTGCGTTGATGGTCACGTGACTATAAATATTCTTTTTTGATTCTACCAGGGAACATAACAGAAGTATTAGATGCAGGTGCTGTACTTAGTTTCTCAACACATAATGGGGGACTATAATGGGGTTCAATTTGGGCTGATCCTACGTTGTAAATTCATAAGACGAAAAGTTCTGGTTATATGGCATAATACGTTTTATCAATAACGTTACTATTTAGAAACTCGTCAGAAAGAGTTCATAATGTAGATGATGAAGAGACTTATCTTAAACTAATTTTTTTTTTGCGGGGGATAATATATACGGTCTGCCATCAGATGATATTGCTACAGCTTATGCACAGCTAATACCTACATATAAATGAGCTGTTCGACTCACAGACTAAGCACAGTTGGATGGATCGTGTTGATAATAGAACGACGAAATAGTGTTCACTTACATTTTCCGCTTAAACCATTAGCGGCAAATGCAAGTTATTTGAATACTTTTAAGCTTTCGATGGGTCTAGCTAATTCCAGAACTAAGATTTCCGGAGTTCACGTAACACAAGCAACGACATTGCCCATTTAATTGCACATTTAATTGTCTGAGCTGAATCACATCAAATATGATATTTATTGTTTATATTTAGCCGACATAATTGTGCACGATATAAGAAATTAACTGTATTATTAATTTTCTAGAGATAATGGAGAACAACACCTTTTTGGGGATCCGATAATGGCGTATGTCAATGTATGGTATACAATCTACAGAATGGTCATCGCCTGGTCTTATATTTTGCGTTGCTGAATGTTACAATGTAAACAGCATAAGTGTTGCGCTCATTAGTAAAGCTCAATGTTCTGTGGCATGTTTAATGTATCAGAGCATATAAAGACGGAAAACGTTGCGCTTTGTACTTCGGCTGGCGATGATGATGGTAACTGATGCCGATAATAAACATGTAAATGATTATGAGAAAAACGATGCGGATTAGGATGAGAATTATTTAATTATAGAGACCTTTTTTGCTAAAGAACTAAGCAATGGCATTTTACTTCAAACTGTGATATTCGTTACGTATAGTTTGTCAGTTTCGCATTACAATGTTTTACTCATGATAAATGACCGGATTGGCCGCATGATGTTCAACATAACAAATGTAGCTTGCCATGAGCGTTTGGTTGCGAAACAATAACATCGCGTATGGACCCTAAACATTCCATTGCACTTAATCACGGCAAACAAGAAGTTGGACGCGCAAAATAAGATATGACTTTTTGCTTCATATCTTTTGCTTCGTATTATCGCCATCAAAGCCATAACAATTGTTTTCTTTGTCATGCTGTGGTCATGTATCTCAGGTCTATGTCTGTCTTTGAGTTGGCATATCGGTTACCAGATTATGCAATTTAAGCGTATTTGTCAACTTCGAATAAAGTGGGCTCAGAGGCTGTACATGACAGAAGGTGCCAAATCCGCTTAAATATGAAATGAAAACAACAACAGTGGGCTCAGTGAATGAACTGCCTCCACACTAATTCTTATTCGTAGACGTGAGGAAACACTACCTGCATTCGATTTCTTTGACTCAAAAAAGCGAACTTAGCGATTCAAACCGGCATTTTTCAGCAGCCGTGTTTTACTGACCTCAATGATGTGCATTCATTCGACGCAGCTGGGCTTGGCGAAGCATGTTCCAAAATGCCCCGAGAGATTGGCAGAGAGCGCCAGCCATAGTGACTGCTGCTTCAGGTCCTTATTTATATTGAAAGAGATTGCGGATACACGAGATGATTTATGCTATTTCTGCATCAATGATGATAGAGAATGAGGGATACAAAATATGTGCTTAAACCGAAAGATTAAGTTATTTGAACTGTGCATAAGGAGTAACCCATCAATTAGTCAGCCGATAGTATCGACAGTATGCACTAAACATTTTATCAAGCAGGAACAAAAAAGACCAAAATTCATTATCGAAAATTTGTTGACAGCTTCCTTTGCAACTTGCGTTTTATGAACAGCTTCTACCATACACGGACAGCAGCATAGCTAAAATGCTTATAAAGTATATCGTATATTGCGAGTTTCGTGAGTAGGATTATTTCGCTACTTTGTAACAGCGCGTGGTTGTTAATGTGTCGGAAGTTGTGCGCAGTTATTAGGCTTGTCTAAAAGGTACGGCACCATAAAGGATGAATGTGAAGCGAAAACTATGTGCATTCACTATGACGGTAAAGTGACAAGCATATTAAGTTTAATGGGTCATATTGCTCGGAACTGTCATAATGTCGTCCTTATACTTCATGATATGTTCCACATCCTATCTGTCCGTGGCTTCATACCAGCATTTAAAAACTGACATCTTATGATATAGCAACGGCATGGAATATATAAACGTTATCATTGTATCCCTCATTTTTGTCAAGTACCTAAAATGACCTTTGGTATTTGGAACACCCATTCATCGATGATCTGCACATACTGGCACATTGAACAGGCGCAAAACGTGTTTACAAAAAGATAGGCAGCGGAAGGGTGGAGTCACTAATGTGTAAAAGTGTCAACTATGTGTTTTTATATCTCTTCGTGCGTCATGCCTTATTCAATCAACACGGTAGGGTCGCAAATATAAAAATTAAAAGTTTTAATGGAGGAAATGTCCAAGCGTAGTAGGTAATCAGTCCGTAGAGTTTTTTCACATCATAATTTAGATTATATTATTATGAAAGGCACCTTAAAACACATATGAATGGCTGATTATGTGATGCAAGTATTTGCTAAGATTGTTTTGGTTACCTTGCGTGACCTCGATACACTTCGTATGTACTCTTTAAATTGATATTTAATCGAACAAAATGGCTATTTTGCTTATTCTTGAAACAATGATGTGACGTTCAATTTTGGTCTTTCCTTGTGACAATGTTGAAAAAAGTGTACAATAATTGGTAGGCTCGTCTATCACGAGTAGGTCTTGAAAGTCTCGCATATTTGTATCTCCTCTACGCCTTTATTCCATATGTAAAAGCAAATGGTGTTGGTTAAAATTGTTGTGTGTCCTTATCAATAACTCATGTATCTTTTGGGTAAACGCTTTTGTATTATTAGTGCAACAGTTGTCATAAACCTGTTACTTATGTGATAAGGGACAAATTAATTTATAAAACCGTACACTGTTTTTTGATTCAAATACCGAAGTGATTTCCGTCAGCTCTTACCAACTGTATCGAACTATAAGGTGATCATTTGATTTCCTGCTTCCACACCATATGCAATTTCGCATTTGGAAATAGTCGTGCATTCTTTCATGTCCATACGGAGTGTAACGTGTTTGCTACAGAGGTTTAGTATATAGAAGCATACACGAGGCCACAGAGATTGCAATCGATAGTATGACAATACAAATTATGATTCAACCTAGTAAGGCGTTCCTTCTTGCCAGTTCTTATTGTTTACTCTATCGTACAGCATAAATGTGAGATCAGCAATCATACAACTATGTAAAATATCGCCAAAACTTAATAAAAGGTATGCTGTTGCGGCAATTTAATTCTTACGACCAACATTTCTCCTTGCATCGCGTCATCTATATATCATATATGCAACCACAGGGAGTAGCGCTTTCGGGGTTGTCTGGTGATGAATTATATAATTTATTAACTATGTATAAGAAGCTTGTAATTTACTATGACACCACTATCGTCATTAAATACAACGGAATTATATAGCATGAATAGTGTACATACACAATTTATATTCCAAAAATGCAATTTTTATTTTATTTAACAAGTGATAAGCGAAATTAGCCCTAATTTGGTTGCTGTCTAAAGTGAGTTATACCACGTGCAAAACAAATTTATAGCATGTTTGTTGTGCCGAGATTATAAAATGACTGTATTGCACTCTCGCTGAATTATGACATTTATCGAATAAATACATATACAAGGCTGAAGTACTTGATCAATAGTCTAAAGCCAATCAAGCAATCAAGCAATATTGAAACCTCCATAAAAAAATTACCATTGACAAATTGTTGATGGCCTCGACAAGAATCATCCGCATTGTTCTCAACGTCAGGGACATTTCTGTCCTTCCGTTGCTTTTGTGTTGTGCCGTGTGAGTAAATCTACCCCATCGTGATCGTCAGTCTGTTAACTACAAGACGCATCGTCACCACATTCATCAGGTCGATAATCATGTTCAAAACTTCTGATAACTGCTTTATTTAGATTCATCATACGAGCTACAGACGCTCTTAGTTGTTCTAGCACGTTCGTCTTGACGAATTTCCTTTTTATCTCATTTTGATCTTGCGTGGCACAGGCCAGAGATCAGGTGGAAGTGTATTTGGTTTCCGAACAGTAGGTCATATTTGAACAACTTCAAATGTGTCGGACATGTGGTGTGACTTAGATTTAAACTCAACGAAATAATTCGTCGCTATGCGTGCATATATTACTTTGAAGATAACTCGCTGCAGCTCAGACACGGGCGCACAGGGCTCGAAAATACACGTCAAGTTGGTTCCCGCCAAAGGACTCTCAGTTACGCGACGGCCGCTGGGTGGCGCTGCAGTGAACTGTAGCATTTCCTTTTTAAGGAAATGTCAGCAATATTACAGCAATAGCTTTAGTGTGTAGCTTTTCAGTGTGTAGATGGTTAGATTTCGCCTAAATAAAATATGCGAATGCTGTTTGATAGCAAATTTTAGGTTTCACCATAGATAGCGCCTAAATTGTGCGGATATTTATTAATTTGCAAGCTTTCGCCTCCCCCCAAAATACAAATAAGGAATTAACTCGGTTCAGAAAACAATGGGCAATCGCTACAAATCACAAACGTGACAAGTTAATAGTTCCGAAGATAATACGTAATGTGATCTTCTTCACGGACCATTTCAGGTCAGATAATATAGCAACGGTATACTTAAAACGCATATAAATCCGTAAAGTAAAGCATAAAACGCGGACAGCTATATTTGCACTGTTAACCATTAGTCGTATTTGAATTGAAAGTAACCATGGACCACCTACTGCTTCCGAATATGTTAAGGCCTATATTTTACATTCAACGATAAGTTTAAGTGCAGCAGCTGTTTTGATTTCATTTTGATACTCTAACCTCCAGTCTTAGAATGTACCACCAAAAAAACAGCATATAAAAGTGATGCGATCTTGTATGTTACCAATCCTTAGACACGGTATGTCGGTCTGAGACGACTAGCAATTTATCAATTAGCATCACCTGCTGCTAAATGACAGAAGCATGCAGCAATTTTAAGGTACAAATTAAAAAAGAAATTATGGATATCATTAATTGCAATTTGCAAAATGCATACTGCTATGACAACACTACAAATTAAGTCTCATTATGTTTTATAAAATTGTTCCCTTTTTTCTTTCATCATCTTGAGTTGCGGTTTATTGGGAACAGAATAAAAGCTGCAGCGACAATGACTTTCGTGTTACACCCCAATGATGACCATTTAAAGGAAAATATCACACAAATATCTTATACTAATGCAATGAACAAGGCCATACCGCTCCCTGATGTACTGCATCAGAATATAACTAGTCATAGTGCTCTGTTAAGACGTGATTAACTGTGATGTTCACCATAGTTGTGAATAAAAGAAAATTCCTTGAAATGATAGCTAAGGCTACCGAACGAAAACTGCAATTTGCTCGTATTATCACAACAAAGCGCATGTTGGCCGCCAGTGTAACGAAAGTCAACAGTGACAAATGTGAGCGACACGATTATAAACCCTGTTAAGCCTTTAGGTGTGATACCTGTGTGTCCGTGTCCTAATAGTGCTCCACATGTAGGCGCATAAGTATTGTAGGATGCTGCATTGAACCAGGCACTGCAACCATAGGTGAATCTTAGGACAAAGTAATAAAGGCTATTGATTTTCTTAGTTATTGGTTTTGTACGTGCAGACCATTCGTAGTTACCATCATATTTGTATTTGTGAAAACTATCAAGTGCTGTGTCGTGGATGCTTTATATGAAAGCAAGCATGTTTACACATTGAAGGACATCTTCCAAATGTCTTCACTTCTAACGGGAGTCTGCCTCAGAATGAATTTCGCTACATAGGATGCTGTCGTTCTTAGAAAATAAACGAGCTTTGGACTTGACGTTCTTCGGTAGGTCTTTGATATTAGTGAGAAATAGCACAGGATCCAGTACTGTGCCATATGAAGATTCTTCATCCATTACTACTGTCTGTAAATGGTCAGATACACTGAACGCAGTATTAAAACCACTGTTATATGTTAATGAATATGTATTGGGATAATAACAGAAATACACATGGCTTGGTGTCTTTCAGGCCTATCTAAACGCAACTTGCCATCATAGTGACAAATTCATCGACCATAAAATCATCCATATTAGTTAGCATGTGGTTACCTCGGAGCTTTGATGATTAATCATTACCAAACACTTCCGTGAAACCGAACGCCATAGCTTACCTTGCGATGCTAGATTATAATTTAAAACGGACTAAGTTTAAGTCGTCACAAAATTACATTTTCTGAAAGAGATAATGCAACAACTTACTTCCATAGTAATTGCCACACCTGAATGGTTGTAAAACAAATTATGACGAATCTCTGACTATAATTAGATATTTTTCACATTCATCAAAATAATGATAATTATGACCCTGTTCTGGTGATCAATAATTATAATAAGCATCGAGAGAGTAATACTGCAGCGCAACAATAAGTATGCAATAAGCAAAACGCATACATCAAAGTATAAGCCTCTTTAATAACCGATTAGGAGTTTATTTTAAGACCCACAGAGAGAAACGTCATCACACGAAAACTTAAAGGCATGGCCCAAACACAAACATTTTCATCGGCCAGCATTCTACGAACCTAAACGAACGGCATGTGGACGGCCTGCGAACAGAGTGGATTGCTACAGTATAAAATGTGGCGCCGCATAAAGCCTTCGTGTCGTAAATTGTCTGCGTAAATTCCTCAGACATTAAGCTTGATTTAATCCACAAGGATAGGCGTCGTAAAATATCATTGCCTTGGGTTTCCACACTATCGGCCACTTCTGTGGGTTTATCTGGGACCACGGTGTTAATTGTATATTGCTCTAGTTATCATTGCTGACATAATGCACCTCGATAAGCCCCATATTGTATGGTTCCCCACACAGTATTTTGATGATGCAACGTGAATAATCAACTTTACTGAATAAAACAAAATTACTGTGGAATGTCCCTAAATTCACATTATATTAAGAATAACCCTCACATGCAGCTTTATGAAATTTTTTTTTTCATTTAGCAGATTTTCACCTGTGTCAGCAAACAGCACGTATAAGTGTTTGTAAACATCATCCCGTTGACCCTTATGCACACGACAATTTGTTTTTCACGTAAAGGTTTGAATAGTTAAAAAACCATCTTTTGAAAAAGACAACCATAACTCTACGGATTCACACGGTTGCCTTGCTCCCGGTTGCAGGTTTAATAGCCTCGGTGACACCATTTCTACTTATCTGTGGCGGAAATCAATCATCGCTCTACAAGCATTTAAGCAATTGCATCATTGTGCACCAGCATCATATTTATTGATTTGCTCAGAGCGGTATTTATTAAGTTCATAGAGGGGTACTGTATATCCAATATAATAGCAAGCAAATTACGCTTAAACCGTGTCTATGAAAGGCAGAAGAATGAACGCAATAAAGTGTTTATGAGACGATTATACCAATGTGGTTATTGGAGGACCCTGAAGTAGCCTGCATTTGCTATGTGCATAAATAAAACGCTTCAAAAAATCTAATGCTCCACTGCTCTGATCCATTGACCATTATTAGAGAAAGTGGATATCAGCTGATGATAAACCTGATGAATAATCCTGTGATGGAATATATATATATATATATATATATATATATATATATATATATATATATATATATATATATATATATATATATATATATATATATATATATATATATATATATATATATATATTCCCATATCTATTCATATTAAAAAGCGGTTCTATTCATCAAATCGCTTATATCCGGATTGGAGCGGTGTCTGGTGCACTCAAAAAGGCTTTCAGTTACTGGTTTAATCAAGTTTACTGGCTTTTCTTTGGCTATCAATATCGTCTTAGGTACTACATTATGCTATAGCGCTATGCTGTGGAGATTGATAGCTTCGGGCCTGGTGGCTACAGGCCTGATTAGCCAGCTATTCACTTTACTTGAGAATTGTATGGGCACTGTATGAAACTTCAATGGTCGTGACCTTACGCCTGGTAAATACCTGTGTGTTTTATTGTAGCTCACTTATTCGTATAAAATATGTGTGTGACGTAACTATCTGATCCTGATATACCTTGTGGTTTTTAGAGGTTCATTTGGCGCTATATCAGATTAATCTCCAGGCGTTCACGTCGTCTTCTAATCGATTCAACAAAGTTGCTGATCTCCACATTTTCAAAGCAGGCAAACAACCATCGATTGGTAGTTTGTAGATATGAATTATGTACATTTGTTGCCATACATTAAGCCATCTGTTCAGAGGTTCAAACATTTACGGGTAGACTGAACATGTTGCCAAAAAAGCATGCAGAACTTTATCCATCGCATTACAAGTTTTAAACGAAAGTACAAGTAAGTTAAATATTTGACAATACAGAGGGTTACCAAATAAACTATTTCGTAGTCAATGATTGCAGTGAAATCTTTTTCCGCAGCGTATAATATTTGTGCTCCAAGTTTGTTGTGCAACGATCACATCGCAGCGATTTGGTTTGCAATTGGCTTTACCTCAATCATCAATTATCTAGGTATCAAACGTCAAAACACACATTCAAACACACTTTCATGAAACAGGTCTAGTTAGCCTTTCAAACAAATAGCCATTTGTGTGACAAGTATTTTTGATAAACTATACACAGATCTGCTTTCTAATTACTGCAAACCTGCAGGGCATATTCTATCGGTGGTGATATTCCCAATGTGCAGGATCATAGCGTACCTCGGTACAACACAACAAAACAGTTTATGTCGATGGATATCCGCAGATACATGAATCATGCACACGGTGATTGCCTAGGAGAGAAGCATAAAGAAGGATAGTTAATAATCCAGACACTCTCAGGTTTCGATACTTATTTTCAATTATTGGAATTGTAAAGTTACTTTGAAACATCTTGCAAAGGTGATGATGGCATTTATGTTACATTCATACATGTATATGGGATACACATGAATGTGCATTGTTGTCATATTAATGAAACAGAATGAAAGCTGGAGCTGACAGTATCTTGTCAATAGGGAAGCCCACACTGGAGCGCGAACTTTTCAACATTCTTCCGTTCCTATCACAAAAGCGCAACAGTTCAATGCGTCTTTGACATTGCTGTGACGATGACGCTTACCTGACAATAGCACGACCTAGCCGAGTGCAGTGCATTAACGGACATTGAATTAAATACAGGTCGACCATAGAGCCTATACCGGAGGCAGGCATTCAAACTTAATTATCATTGATTCGTTCAGCCAATGCTATCAAATGCGGCTGCCGATCATATTAGTTGTTATCGGCAGATTTGTTCTCTTTGGCATCATTTGATATTACTGGTCGTTTCCTACATGGCTTGCACCTCCCGAATGTTTTACAATTCGTTGCAGCTTGCTCGATGCAAGGTTCACTCTATTGAAATGAAACAGCAAATGATAGTGGTTCAGAATTACATAGCAAAAGGTCAATCGTCACAAATGCTGCTCCATCAAACGATTTTCGGGATAGTGTATGGTGACTTCTACTCCTACTGCACGGCATCTCTTTACATTCGCAGCATTTTGGGTGATATACGCGTACACCTAGGCAGCGGTAAACATTAAAGTCCATGATATATGACAAGTGAAAGTACTTGAAAGAAGCTTCCTTTTTTCAATAGTGACGCCCATAATGATATCGTTACAGTTCGCTATAGAACTTACACGTGCAATGCATACACACCTTCACCTGTTATAATACCTGCCGGAATAATTAAACATACTACAATGCATATTAGAAAATCCATAACAGAGTGCACTGGAGTATGTATTCTTCTGAAAAACCACACAGTTAAGGTAGTGTGTACAAACTCCTTTCATGCTGATTTATCCGTTTTGTGCACTTATAACCAATTTTGCCATGCATATTAAGAAATAAAGCTACTGCTGGAAGTTGAACTCACTGAATGTGGGCCGTTTTTCATTGATTGTATTATTTCAAAGAGGCTCTCAACGCAAGCAGTGAATATCCTTCACACGATGACATAATTAGATTGTGTCAGCTTGGATGATAATAGCTGATTAATGTCGTCACCTATTATTGATGGGACGCTATTTGACAATACATCATCTTTATAACAATACTGTAACAGTTCATTTAGTCTATGACGATGACGTGCGGCTGATAATCGCGAAATGAAATAATAGCGAATACAATATATATTTCAAATGTATTATTGATGCACTCCATCTCTTAATCTTAAATTCATATAGTTGGCCATCTGCGTCACTATATGTTCTATGTTAACACCACTTATACCATTAAGAATTAGACGAATAAAAAGTTTAATGGGACAATTTTCCAGGTAACTATATCGATAGAATATCGTAAAACACCATGGCAACAAATCGTCAAGCAACCAGTCCATCGATAGTTTCATTCGCCTCGGCTAATACATCAACGGTAATTTCATGAAATTGTTTTGCGCCCAGTCCTCCTAATGCTCACCTTAAGCAACCTGACTCAATGCGGAATTGTTTAATTAGATTTTGAGCAAGCATGATTCCAGCAGAGAATATAACTGTTCAGTAAATGCGAAAATCTATTTGTGTGCACAATATGGAAGGAACGCCATTGATGGTGTCCATTGAGATATTTTGAGGACTAATGGATGCATTGCTGAATAATGACCGAAGTGGGTTTGAGACGGTTTTGAAATGGATATCTCACAAATACTGCTAATTTAACTTGTATCAGTAACATGTAATAAGTGACTTAGTGTCTGATTATATATTGGATGACATAAAGGCACACGATTCCTTTACATTCGCAACATTTCGGGTGATATACGCGTAAACCTTCGGCAGCAGGAAACATTACAGTACATGATATATGACAAGTGAAAGTATTTGAAAGAAGCTTCCTTTGTTGTTTGTATCGCAAAACATCACATGTTCTTAGCATCCACAATGTTTACACTGTTGGGCAACTCAGAGAAGTAATAAAATTTGTGTTATCAATGTCTGCTTGAAATTAAACAATAGCAGTTCGCACTAAATAACGTATAGTGTTTCTGTCACTTGATTAACAATCCCGGCACCAAATATTATGCAAATGTATTGCTCTCTTGACGACGTTTGCCGAATCTAGCATTTAATTGACCCCTGGACTGAAGTAATGACACGCTTGAGTCAGCACATTTAAAATGTTTTGGAAAATGTTAAGCTCCGCACTTCACCTCGTATCACTACACACAATGAGATGGTTGACCAACCTACATGATAACTAATAAGTTCCGACAAAAATGAGTCTCCGGATATTTTCCGTGGAGTTTGGGCGGGGCAGGTCATTTATCATATACACATGGTTACACATTTATTGCGATTTTTTACAGCAATGATTCGTGCGGATCTCGATTTATTTTAGACAGTCCATATACCAATGCTTTTGTAGCTTGTGGAATAACTTTCGTTGTCTATCAAACCACATGAACTTGATGTGAAAATGCACAAGACTCTGTTTTCAGCGGTTCTATTGAGGCTCCTCTGCTTCCCCTCCATTATGTCTTAATAGTTCCCTGTACGAATCTCGTAGGCAATGGATAAATACCCACCTCTGTTGTGATACCTAACGGAACAATCAAATTTAATACATTACATGTTTTGCAAGTTCATAAAACAGGACCATGGATCAAATACCCCATTGGGAAATCACATAAATTAGATAATGGGTTTTTCTGATTAGTAATGGATGGTTTGCTGACGAAACTAATTCTGAAAAATATACTGAGAGCCTTCATATAATGAGAGCCATCATAATCATAATCATGATCATAATCATAATCACCATTATCATCATGATCATGATCATCGTCGTCGACATCGGCATCTGCAAACTGACGGTGAATTTAATGTCTTCATTACTATTATAACACACCCAAGTTAATACAGATAAGGGGAAATGTGACAAGCGGGGCTCACCAGTGGGTCATTAAACTTTTCTATGTAGTTATGCCATTTGGTGAGAAAGGCTAATTATACATGGAAAGAAGAGGGTTTCTGAAAGAGTTGAGATGCAAGAATAAGCTCGTCTGAGAATGTTGTTCCACACAGTCACTTGAACATCAAGAATTTAAACCTAGTCGATTCGTTAGATAAACATTGTTTGCAAAATTGATTTCATACAATTGGATAAAAAGACATGAATGTATTCCGTAATTGTGATGCGGAAAGTCGTGCAAATATATGTGATAGTGCGGTAATGAATATGGATGGCAATTGATTACTGTGTATTCTTGTATATGTAGCATATTTGTGTTGTAAACCAGATGCCAGATGTAAGAATGATATACAGGTCACAGCTTAGATAAGTACAAATAACTCAACTAATATCATAATCCTTTGCGATTAATTCTATAACAGGGAGAACTAAAATAAATGCAAATACCTATTAGAGGTATGCATGCATCTGGATTTAAATCAACATCTTCAATTAAAGTCAGTGATGCTATCATTGTGATAATGTTAGCATCCTTATCGTTTTACTTAGCTTTCTCATTTCATGAACGTATCCTTACTTTCCTCAAGGTATCATGGGAAGCTGATGGTTTTGCTCTTGCAATATTAGTCATGCAGTTGCTAAGAGGTTAGTCCGATGTGCACAGTAGTAGCGATGTAAATGGAAATTGCGTTTTCTGGATTTACGAGACAAGATGGAGCGTCAATGTGAGACTGTATTGCGATAATGGACTGCTATCTGCAAAGCGCATTTGATTGATCCACGGTCACAATCAATCACAGAAAAGCCATTTGCGATACAAAATGACAAAACGGATATCGGTTAAGAGACAAGTACTTTTTGTATCCTTTTCATTATATGTGCAGGGTGAAAGGAAGACAAAAGTGGCTATTTATTCTCTGAACGTTCAACCACAGAACCGGATAATGTAAGCGGCATATAGCGTAAGACCCTTTGCATAATGGTGTTTGCGCATATAAACCCTGCGATTTTTACACCGTTCTATGTTTAACAATGCAGATTATTGTATGCATGGTGCATGTAGTGTTTACACGAAATAAGCATAAACACATCTCCTATACTCAATAAAACAATACCGGTATGATAATGCTATCTGCACTTTATAAACGGCATAAAGGCTCATAAATATAATAAGCACTGTCACTTACATCTCCATTGTATATATCATTGCAACCAGACTGCGCTAAAATATAAAAACAAATCAAGTTCTAATTCAAGAAAGACACATTAGAAGATGATTGGAACATTGGAATCATACGATACGAACAGATGAGAGAGTAGAGTGTGTATTGATAAGACTTTCATTGTTTTTAAATAGCCAGTAGAAAGATAATAGGATACTGGGTGGCTCTTTGTAGAACAATCAAGCATAGGTGCCACCCCAATAGTGTTGATTCTTTGTTAGAGAACGGAGCACATGAACTATTAAACTCACACCACACTATATTACTATGAATTTATTTATAATGCGTACGGAAATATTAGCATGATTCCCGTTAGAAGATTTGTGGTAATACGTGTTGTGATACCTGGTGGAATAATAATTTGTGACAGCATTCATGTTCATAAACATGGCAATGGATATATATAAGCCCATGGCCGTTATATCGGTTAGTTAATCGGTTCCAAGGCTTACATGATGGGTAATGTATATTCTGTGTACATTCATTCATTATGCTATTGTAGAAAATAAACTCATCGAGTGTTAATTGGGTTCATGATAGACATTATTGGTGCGGCCGCCAATAAGAGCTATTATTATTTTCATATTCACCATAACCCACCCGTTTAGATAAGTAGCTTACTTTGATATGTAAAAGTTTTATTTCGGGCATATAGGTGACTGCAGAAACGGCATCCTTGCCTCGGGAATGTTCCTTGTCCAACTCTGGTATGCAGAGGATGGAACAATTAATCCAAGTATCGTGCAAGTTTAACCGATTCATAAAACCACAATGAATGACATACCCAACTGAAAGAGAAATGGCTATTTAAATGGTCATGCATTAAATGACGAATATATCATAGTCTGCCCAGACAGCGTGTTCTTTTTCGAAGACTATCATGGGAAGACCCACCGAATATGGAGCTGAAGCATTTCATGATACACATCACCGGAGTAGGACTACCGCACAGGAACAACTATTGTCTGTCATTAAGTACATCAGCTCCAGAAAGGCGCTAATGGGAAGCAGACGGGTGTTGGCACTACTCGATCCAGAAGAAAATTACCATCATTCACCTGATGGATAATATTTTATCCTCGAACATGGTGGTCAATAATTAGGTTTATGGCGCTTGCAAGTGTGTCATTAGTAGGGGTGTATAGCCGAAGGAGCGAGATGAGTTTGAGGTCATACAACGAGGGAATTAATTATATGGAATTACGCGAGTTGAGAGGATTATTACCTGAAGCATATGCGACGATATATGAGAGAGTCAATGAAAGACTGGACAAATTCATCAGCCCGTTGCTGGCCGCTGGATTTATAACATTCCTGATCATTAGCTGTGTACTGCATCAAGACCATTCTTGCGCATGTCATCATAAAAGTTATAATACATGCGTGAATAGCTGTCGGAATCCTGAACGCTTTTGCGTATCTTTTTCAAATAAAGAGATAAAACACAGCTCATCGATTGTTGAACGCTGTTCTGCGCAATCACCTTTACCTCCAGAACGTACGTCTAAATTTGTGGTTGGATGTGTTCTGGTGAACCGCATGCTATCGGTGCCAGATTAAAGTTTTAAAATTGTTTCCGTTTTTTTCTTATCGTTGAAATGACCCGTTTGTAATCGATTCAAAGTATTTGGAGCACCAAACGATTAATAATTTATCGATATCAGCACATGCAAATTAGCGGCTGGGTCAAATAACTACACATTCCATCATATTCTGGTATTGTCGCTCAAACTTCACCGACTTCGAGATTTGGAAGTCTAGTAGCGCCTACCACGTGCTATATTTAGATTCAATTTCAGGGAGAGTAAAAAAATATATGTTAGTAGTTTCTCAGTGAAAGGATTCAACGTGCAGCCATTACTAGGATGTAGTACACCTTTATATCGGTAAAATACCGCTAGAGAATTATGTATGCAGAGACATTGCAAACGCACACATGCCTCATAACTAGCACCTGATAACATGTTTTTCAGTTGGTAAATACTCAAATCGGTCACATGAACTAACATTTCGTTGCGCCACCCGTATATATATATATATATATATATATATATATATATATATATATATATATATATATATATATATATATATATATATATATATATATATATATATATATATATATATATATATATATATATATATGTATATATATATATATATATATATATATATATATATATATATATATATATATATATATATATATATATATATATGTATATATATATATATATGTATATATGTATATATATATATATATCCTATATATATATATATATATATATCTATATATATCTCTCATATACGCATGTCTCTCTGTCATATATATGTATATATATATGTAGAGTATATGCATATAGATATATATATATATATATCTCTATATATAGTATATATGTATATAAATTTATCTATATATATATATATATATATCTATATATATATATATAATATATATATATGATATATATATATATACATATATAACCCATATATATATATATATATATATATCATAGATATATACCGATATATATATATATGTATATATATATATATATATATATATATATATATATAATATATATATATATTAACCCTCTATATATATTATAGATATATATATATATAAATATATATATTATATATGTATATAAATATTTATATATATATAATATATATATATATCGCTATATATATATATATATTCATATATCATATATATATATAATAGGTATATATATTGATATATACATATTTATATACATATATGGGTTAAAATATATGTATATATATATACATATATTATATATATATATATATATTTGTATATATATATA
This sequence comes from Urechis unicinctus, assembly GCA_034190875.2. Lineage (NCBI taxonomy): Eukaryota > Metazoa > Annelida > Polychaeta > Xenopneusta > Urechidae > Urechis > Urechis unicinctus. The sequence goes on along the minus strand of CM067351.1, from coordinate 46,426,659 downwards.
TATATATATATATATATATATATATATATATATACATATATAAATGTGAAATATACATACACATATGTTTGTATATATATATATATATATATATATATATATATATATATATGTATATATATATATATATATATATATATATGTATATATATCTCAATATATATATATATAAATATGTATCTCTAGATATATATATATATATATATATATACATATATTCATGTAATACATATGTATATATGTATATATATATGTACATATATATGCACACATATATCGCTCTGCCTCATATATGAGGGTTATTTACATAATAAGCTTAATTTCACCTCAATTGTGTACTTTAAGTCAAATGTATTCTATTATTGTCACCTAATGGGGCCGAAGAGCGGTATTTGATTCTGAATAGTACATACCTACAAAGTATTCGTTTTCTAGTGCAATCAATTTATGAAGCGTACTAATTATAAGATATGTATTGAAGACATAAAGTGTATGAGAGCACCTAAGATCTTGGACGAGATACGTTAACCAGAAATATTAGATATCAGATTTATGTTGGTATATCGTTTTAAGTAGGCACGTTTGTGTGATACCGCGAATATACAACCACATTCAAAATTATTGGTCATCATTGCAGGGTATTTTATGAATCCGCGCTATTGTGTGCGGTTATCGTTATTGTGAATGAGCCTTTTTTATGTGGATTTATAGGTCACATGAAGAGCCAGAAAGGACTATGATTCAGATGATAATGGAAGTAATGGGCGTCTGTGCGAATCATTTCGTGAGCCAGCAATGATTGAGATGTTTAAGTGACTATTTGCCTTTTGTTATCACTTCCGGCTTCGTTGTTCAGTTAGTGATGAATGATGTATAGCGCATTACCTCTCCTGCAGGTAATGCAAGATTGAAATGATGGCGGATATTGGATGAAAGATTAGATTTAGGATGGATTACACGATAAGATTAATCTGGTTTCTACACTTCCAAAAGTGTGCCATTATCATTATCTAATGGAACGTGCACACAAGCAAGCTCTGGGCTGCAGATATCAAACTTTTGTTATTTGCTTTGGCTAACGTTCGGTCAAAAATTATGTCTTTGATAATGCTCATATATGTAGCTTTTGTTTTGGGTGATAAGTGAGCAGACGAAAGCACGGAGCATCACGTAGTGGTTGACTGAGGTAAGAGCTGTAATGAGGATTTACTGTGCGAGGTTTGCAAGTTAATCATGATTCAGGATGATGGTTGCCATAGTCGGGTAATAAGAAAGTGACAGAATCTAGCTGGGATGTGAAAAATAATGGTCCCGCTGTCAATTAATCAGATTGGATCATTCTGTCTCCCGCTTGTGTTTATCTCGCGTTCTAATCATTGCATATTCTGCCTACGGTTAGGATCACCCCACTGCGTCCGTTGTGATTTAGAAAAGGATAGATTACACGGTCACATTCAGCTGGTTTCTTTAGTTCTGGAAAATGGTTTATTTTTCTTATTGAACGTGCATCAGACATTGCGACTTTATTTCGCAAGCGTTCTCTCAAAATTGTGCTTTATATGTAGTAAGTGTAGGATTGTGTTGATATTTGGTTACACTAAGACATCCTCTCCTTTGTCTGTTTGGCTCTGGCATTGTTACGATGATTGGTCGAGGAGCAGAGCTGGGAATTAAAAGCAGTCTCATAAAATAGCTAGGCAATTGCCACTATGTTACCGTGATAGGTTACCTTTAACCGAAATAAGTCAATTCGAATAACGAGTGTTGACACGCATAAATTTGTTCCGCTAGGAAAATGTTTGATAGTGACAGGCACACCTAAAACAGGACAAAACGTCATGGCGTCCATCTGCGTTTATATATAGGCGTGTATATGCTATGAAATATATAGGGGATTGATAGAAATGAAATGGTGGTTGATATTTGGTGCAAGACGCCAGATTCTGTAACAAGACTGACTGCTGCTTAAGTAACTCGCCGGGTTCTCAGTTTTTATACTTCCTGTCCGCTTCATCGGCAATCTCACGCAATGTTTGCGTCTATCTGCTGGTCAATGTCTTCAGATACATGGTTGATATTAAATATTTATTCTACAGTGAGCATACAGATGGGAGATATTAGTAACTTAAATGAATACTACCTTTTTCTATGCCGTGTCCTATCCCCTCTATTCCAGCTACTCACTGCAGACAAGAAGCCTTTTTTCGTCTTGGACTATTAATGATATAGAAATACTTTATCTTGCTTTAATAAGAGCACTAGATCTGATGTTGAATTTTGTTCATGTATCAACCCATACATGTCTGCTTCACCAACCGACTATACTTGAAACAATCCGAAGATAATCAATAGTATATTCTCAGTCATAAGTCCATATGATTAGGGTAGAAATATAGCAGCCTGGTGAGATTTCAGTTATTCGTCCCGCTGATGATGACGTGTACAATTAACAAATGCTTGAACCTGCATATTCACATTGTGCTGACGAGCTGACTGTACTTAGATCCATTGCTCCTGGAATGCTTCCTCATTTGTGAAACCAATGCGCACATGTTGAACTGTCCAGCAAAGCGTGTAGTGAATAAAACGGTGTCGGAGTTCAACGGAATGCTATTTAAGCCAAGATAACGGTTCACAGATAGTGGTTCACAGATAGTGGTTCACAGGTAGTGGTTAACATAACTATAGTAGGCTGATGACATAGTGCCACAGCCGTATAATTTTCATTGCTTCCGAGTGCTTTTATTAACCCCATATATGCTTTCTGCAAATGGCTGATTTTGATATATTCCTGGTCCCATAACGTTCCATACTATCACACCGAGCGATATAGAAGTGACTGTGCAAGTCTTCCAACCAGGGACGTCGTCGCAGAATTCGTTTATCGGAAAACCGAATGCTCGTGTTCAAAGTGCCTCAGTTATTTCACTCTTATTGATCAATGCTTTCCTAAAAATTCAAATTGTGCTTATTTATTGACGTTGACTCATGAGATGATCTACTCGACGATTGGTCCACATTCAAAACTCAGCTAATGACCAGGAATGCATAGAGCGAACAGAAGCTGACCAACTTATTAGGTTTGTTTGCTCACTTTTTCGCTAACTCACTCATGCATTAACTTATATGCTTCAGATTATAATGCTCTCACGCACGATACCGTGCTCAATGCACTCTTCATGATTATAACCCACGTTATATGACGTATGCCATCTACTATTCTGTCTAGTACTTTGCGACAAGGGGGTTCACAAGTGTCCCTTATTTCTTCCCAAAAGCGGTGTCGTGTATCAGGTGAACCGCTACAACACTGTGATATCTGAATGTGTGATACCAAAAGGTTGTAGGAAGATCAGTAAAACTGTATGTTGTTGTGCATGGCATATTCACATAGGAATAGTTTGAACTGTGGAACATGTTTAGCGCTCAACAACGCCCCACCTCACCTCCTATCGCTATTCTCAATAGCACCGTAGGTTGACCTATACGATATGTTTTCATGTTGCTACTTGCTACTTACTGTGGTTGTTCCGTCGGAAATTAATAGTATACAGCGGCTCTTAAAAGCGTGACTGTTCATATATAAATGTCCCTTGAGATGAATAGTAGGCTTCGCATGAATTCCATCCCCAAGCTAATGTCATTGTTGTACGTATAATAACTTCATCGTCTTTATATCCAAATACGTGAAATCACCTCGATGGGAGGGTGTACATGGTCCATTGTAATCTGTTATAGCGGGTAGACAAGCGATCTAATAAGTAATAACTTCACATCTGCTTCTTTACTGTAATGCCTTTATAGTTGCCTTTAGAAGTCACGGATGCAAAGGATAAATATCCACCTCAATTAATAAACATGGCGGAATATGTTTTGGAAAAATTATAAAACAGGGCATTGGTTTTACACTCTCTTTGGAAATTGCATAGATACGATAATGGTGTTAAACAGCTTACGTGCGGAGTATCTCATATGCTGCATACGATACGCATTCTGCAGTATAAACAGAAATAATGTCATTGCGGTAAAACTGAGAAAACCAACCATCGACTTAATTGCAAATATTGTATTATCCAATGTGGTGATAGACGTATCCTCAACATGTGTTGTGACATGCTCTGTCGTATCATTGACAGGGAAGTGCTTGATAGGTGGGGTGAACTGCGTTGCAAGGCAATATATCACACTGCAATCAGACAATAATTACACGGAGTACAACGAGTCATGAGTGCGAGTTCACTATAGCCCGGAAATAATGCGTCAATGTATGGGTGAGTGAGCAAAGAGTGGATTAATTATTGTCATTAATGTCTGAATTGAAGCCATTTCTAATTGCTACTTGTAAGTTGAGGTTGTACAGCAATGGGAGAATGTGGATGGCAGTTGATTGAACTTCATTACTGTGAAAGAACATATGCACTCGTTTGCTATTGGATGCTAGATGTGAATTCGATGCAGCCTTCTCAATCGATGTCATCCCCATAGCATTGATCTTCTGTAAAATGCGCTCTGTAAACACAACGCCCTGATCGATGTGATCGTCCACAGCATTGATCTTCTGTAACATGACGAACTAAAACCAACGATGCGAAACGTATGCTATCGTTTGGAGGTATGTATTCTATCCTTTTTCATATTATTAAACGGTAAAATTATCGGGTCATGTAACAACGAGGATGCCCTATGTGTACAGTGCGATGATTTTAACCTGCATCTAACGGACATAGTTATCACAAGTGTAATAGGCACCTTTTGCATGACGACGCACATATTTTACCACCTTGTCTGACACATTGTTTTTGACCAGAGGGAGCAGCTCAACAGTAAGCAAAGTCATGTGCGTAATACAACTTATAGTGGCCATGCGTGATGGCTCATGGAGGTGTAAACGAAATAGCGTGTTGATTTCCTAGATCCCACTGAGGCTGAATTAACGAGGTAGGATGAACAAGGGTCAATGTGAGATTTGGCTAAAAGGATACTTCGGATAACTGTTGCTGTTGGAGGTTCTATGCTTCTGTGTTTTATGGTTTGCGTGTCTGACGGCTGGGGAGACTATAAAATTGGAGTGAGATGAATGTTCTATTTGTGGCCGTCGGATTTCTTTGGTATTAACAAAATAGCTGCCATATATTAGTAAGCAAAACATACCCGGTGGCTTTTCTGTTAATTTCAAGTAACAAGTATGCTGCATAACAAAGAATTTAGTGAATTCCATTTTTACCAAGAGAATGGTCCGAGTAGCTGAGGCATATATTATATCGGATTTCCATACTGTTGTATGTGATTTTAGTAATATTCATAAGCTTATTTACATCGCTCTCCCCTGACAGAGAACTGATTGAAAAAGACTTTATTTCACATGATGCTATATAAGTCTCATCTTTTTTTTAATCTCAATTTGAATGTCTAATGTCATCCCTTATGTCAGCATGTATGATGTAGCTATATATGTGTGTGTGTATAATATATATATATATATATATATATATATATATATATATATATATATATATATATATATAGATTTATATATATAGATATATATATATATTTATATATATATGTATATATATATATATATATATATATCTATATATATATATATATATATATATATATATATATTCATTATATTTTATTTATTCATATATATGATTATTTGGTCACAATCGCTCTGCAACTGCATAAATGAACCTCGGTGCGATTTGCCCATTCATTACCTTGTGAGGCAAAAAGGGACTACTCTAGATGCTAATGCATCGACCCAGGGGGTCCAGATATTATCGTATTCTTCAATAACATGAATTTTAAAGAATGGCCTCGCGGATTAGAATTTTCATTATGTGGACTGCTAGTTATGTTTAGCCTACAGTAACATTTGATCGCTGTTGGATTCGCAACATCTGACCAGTTGGAATCATCCCATGTTCTGCCCCAATTTGGGCATAGATGGGCAACACCTTCCACGAAAACCACTAAGACGTTACTTTATGCAGCCTTTTTACTTATGTTGCCTCTTATTTGCGCATTGTATGATACGTTATATCACCATTCAGGAACACCTGCAACTTGATAACAGAGCTTAATTCGATGTGACAGCAGTCTGCCTCTGGATGCAATAAGCTTCTACGTAGCAGCTGTTACTAAAATACATCAGCATCTTCTTTACAACAATCTTCAACAAGACTGCGTCTCGTCATGTGTGTGTTTTCGATTCAACATTTGATGGATATTTATGGTTGTTTACCGCTCAATAAGCTAAATGATCCTTGGAGTAGAATGTGTTGTTTTTAACTCCAGTCAAAACGTCTGAAAGTATTACGATCACCGCTATTCACAATGACTCCTATTTACAAATGCTTTTAAGGCCCATCGACAGAGCCACTGTTAGGCAATGTACTCAAAACAAGTAAGAAACCCGTGTTTCTTAGGAATTGTATATACTACACGGGCTCTGTTGGATAAACATTTCTCTTCTGCAAGTAGAAGAGGCAAGTAACCCGGGCGATTCGCATCCTCGTCGCACATTTAAAGCACCTGTTTTGGACACATGTGTTCTTGTTAATTAGATCTACCGACCTAAGGTTTGAAGATCAAAGTGGTAAGGCAACAACACCACCATCAGGTACTATACCGCTATATGATGTTACAATTACATGATGTACTGCCGGACATGGATATCTACGTATTTATTTATCTTCTCCGAATCACTGATGTCAGCTGTTGCTGCCGGTCGGCTTACGATCTCATGTATGTGGCATGCCGATCCATCCATAACAAGCCCGATTATGTGAGCATTATGTTCATTCAAATTATAGTTCCACGTTGAATACCTTTATTTTCACAACTTTACTCCGATATTAATAGCAATATTTGAAAGAACCAATTTGATTTGATGATGACACAGCTTAGTAATTATCGGGAACGCTCTACCTCAGGATTGCTTCACTATGTAGTATACAGATAATTACTTCACAAAAGGGAATGTAAGACGTCCCACAAACATTTTTACTATATATGATGAATGCCTTTTCCTTCAAGGTTAAGGTTCTTATGACTGGTTCAATGATAGGTAAATATGCCTAGATAAACATTTTACTAGTAAATGCAAGAAGGTTCGTTTTCTGTATTTGTTGTTAAAATGAATGACTTTAGACTGAGCTATTTGCAATGCAAAGACTTATCATTACGGGCATTGTTCGTGTTGGTTAAATCATCCAGAAATGTGTTATAATTCATTATACAGCTGTCATAACGCGGCTGACGGCGCCATTTTAAAATAATAAACTGAGGTTTCGAGAAAACGTGTCATACAAAAATTACCTCACACGCAGTTAAATGATTAAGACGAGAGGATAATATCAGAGGGTATATGTTTCATGAATAGGTGAACACTATGACAGCACCCGAATGATTGTCGGAATATAGAGCGTGCCTTTAGTATCATAATCATGTAATTTAGTTACAGGTGGGACATTAAAATACTGTCAACCGTGGCGATGATGGAGAGGACCCTGGACGAATCAGAGGTTGTTTTGTTTAAACAATTTAAAATGCAGCCAGGTTGTTGACATATTTTCGATCGGGTCCCAAACAAATGAACAAAATGCGTTTACATGCGTTGCAAAAAACATACCCTAAGCAAGAAGGTGTATTTAATTTCTGTATTTCATTAGACACTGATAAACGCGCAATCGATTTCTGTTTCAAATTGTCCATGGAGAGGCTCTGATAGGCTCAGATATTGCTGGATGTTGCACCTATTTTTACCAAGAAATTGTGCTGTGAAATATATATTCCTGGTTGCTTAGCCGTCTTTCCTCACGGTATCCATATAATTTAGTGTACAATAAGCTAAGATATATCACAGTAATTAGATATGAGCAGAAATCATACTTAACGTCTGATCACATGGCAGTACTAACGGTAAGAATGTATCGGGTGCTGGAGTAGAACATGTGATGTTTGTAAGCGCTCAACATGTTCGAACACCGCATAAGGAACTGAAAATGATCCAAAATGTACGGACCCATGTTGCTTCATGGCGCATAGCCTTCTGGAGAGCATCATTACTGAAATCCTGATTGATTGGCAACCACCCTCAACAAATCAAGCATCGGCGTGTCAACCCAGCACTATTATCGTTGAATCCACCATGCAGCCTGTAGATAAATATCATGCATGCCATGATATGTACCTACAAAGGTACGCAAAAGTCATCAGATAGATCTTACGCATATAGGTCCACCTAGACATCCATATATATATATATATATATATATATATATATATATTATATATATATATATATATATATATATATATATATATATATATATATATATATATATATATATATATATATATATATATATATATATATATATATATATATATATATATATATATATATATATATATATACATATATCACCCGATGCGAATCGCGGAGACCAGTATATACTGCGCTGGTGACCGCTTGTCCGCGCAGTGAGCACTGCCGGCAATTTCTAAAGTTATCCATGAGCGCGGTCAGACCGACCAATGTGTATTGGTCGCTCGAAAACGATTGAGAATTCAACCATCGCTGTCCGAAAGTTACGGTGATAATATTGGTATTTATGTGGATGTTTTCGCTGTTATTTGTTTTTTATGAAATATGAAATATATTATATTCAAGTATCTATATATGGCACAATAAGCTGGTCTAGTGCTTGCCCATAATCTCTATACGCATCTTTTTTTTATATGATGACGAAGGCCGATTTTTCAGTCTGTAGTCATTACAGAGTCATAATTTTGGTGTCATATTAAAGGGTTTTTCAAGGTCTAATTGTTTGATAATTCAATGATGTTAAAATTTTTGTCCCCATACCTAAACAACTACAACATGGGAGAGTTAAGGCTGTCGAACATGTTGAATAGATTTTTATCGGTAGCCTAGTTAATAATTTACAGCGAGTTTTATCTGAACATTGTGACTTGCTATTGGCGATAATAAAGTGATTGACGTGAAATATTGAGTTCGGTAACTTGAAATGGTCAGGCGCTGCATTATTAAAACTACACGAGTGTCTAATGTACGCGTGTGAGTGAGTTTGTAACAAGTGTGTAATATCATGACATCAACATAAATATTGGTGTGTGAAGTATAGCCATAGATACATTTTGAAATAATATGAGCGGGCTGATTATATAGTGCTCCCGGGCGTTGAATTCCCCCGAGGCCCTTGAGCAGCCCACGCCATTGGTCCAAGGCCTCTCCTTAGCCATTAACCAAAGGGATTTGGCACAGGCCACATCGTGCTGATAATTAGGGGCTTATAGCTGGAATAGTTTCATAACACACATGCTGCTGATTAAATTATTATATACAACCAAGTTTTTGTGATGCTCACTTTCTCGATAGAATATTCACCTGTCCCTAAAATTCCCTTAGCAAAAGAATATAGTTCACATGTGGTTTTGTCATACCCCACCCACTTTATTAAATAGCTCCACCCTCGTCCTCATTTCATCCATTTCAATATGTCTTCCACTTAAAATCTCCCTTCTTTCTTTCAATACTCTCTTCATCAACACCTTCAACTGTACCTGTACTGGTGTCCTCCACAGGATCTACTGCTTCCAATTACCTTATTGTGGTCGTCGAATTTGGCTCCACCTCATTCATGGAGTCATTTCCAACGTGAACCTCTACTGCATCTTCCAAGTTGTCGGTGACCACTAAAACAGTGTTTATTTAAACATAGTTATCCATTATCAATGACAATAACATTTCAAAATAAACATATGCTACTGATAACATTATTCAAGATCCACATATCCAAAATAATGATTGATTATCTCTCTATAAGTTTTGTATGATTTTCACACACTCAACAGAATATTCACCTCCCTAAAATTCCCTTGACAAAGGAATATGGTTCCTATGTGTTTGCATCCTTGCTTTTGTCCTTCACAGCATCTACGGTATCTATTTCCATGTCAACAGTTGTCTGGACCTCATCCATGGGAGTGGAATTATTTCCAACGTGGACCTCCACTGCATCTTGTCGGTGACCACTGAAACAGTGGTGATTTAATCATCAATATGTATGATGTTCTGATGTTCTGACTATGATATGTGCTCTTATTGTTTTCAATGATAATGGTATCAGTTACTATAGCTGCATATCTTTTCTACAATACAATATATAGAAATAGTGTGCAGTCTAGAACATTGTTGTATGTACCCGCAAACTTCATGTCTTTCCTGTGGAGCAGAACAGCTTCCAGTTCAATCAGGTTGTAACTGCCTGGTCGCTTACAGACAATCCCAGAAGGCATTTCTAATGCTTGAACCTTGCCAGCTTCCACCTTGGTGTAAGAACATTTGCGCAGTGTCCCTATTGTTTCAGCTTAAGCACATACCGACAGACCATTCAACATAGCATAACTTAATTCAAAAAACTACAATGCAGGTAAATAAAACCACATAAATACTAATGACACTCATAAGTTACTCTTGACAGTAAATGTCAAATAGGTATGGTGTTTCACTAACATTATGCCTTGTTAAAGATATGTTTAACCTTCTTTCTTTTATCTTAGCCGTTCGTTTCAGTTCTGGTGTATGCTTCTGAACGTATTTATTACAATAAATGATATAAGACTATTATCAATTGAATAAAGTAAACTAGCCCATTGATTCTACTAGCACCTCAATATCAAATCACACAGGACATAACCTTAGAGTCAATATTCAATCAATATTTATTTTATGTTGGTTTTTTCAATTACAAAACCCATATAGCTAGAAACTTTCGTGTGTGTTTTATTTTCAGCATAGCAGGAAAATGTCTGATTGTTGTTGTGTGTGTTTAGGTTACTGATTCATGTGCCCTGCAGTGATTTGGGGTAAATGATACAGTGGACAAAATGCTCCTTTCACTACTAAGAGTTTAGACGGATCTTTCAACTGGCAAGAAAAAGTTCTGTAAGTGCTGTGTGGGGTTAGTAGATTAATGTTAATATTCAGTTGCCATACATAGCTTTATTCATGCAATATTATCAATAACCTGCATAAAAGGTTTAATCAGATGCAGCTAAAATGCTGTCAATTAAGGAGGCAGATGTTGAGTAATGCATCCACAAATGGCTGCTGGGAGCTAGTGACAGGAATGGAGGGTGAAAAATAGAAGAAGAAAAGTTAATTTTTGTCAGTAGGTGTGGTATCGTGATCTGCGGGTTGAGATGCACAAGATACGCACTTGTAATAATGAAGACTCGAACTCCAGGTGTAGGGTTTATAACAACTTGAACTTTATTTAACTGTTTTCAACTCTCGAATTTCAGATGTTACTTAGCCTAAATTTAAGAGAGAGATGTGTTGAGCTCGGAGGCCAGGAGAGAACTGATTTTGAAACATAAATTGCTTCCCTCAACGACTAAGGCACGCCATCCCAATTCTCATGGGACATGCCGTAGCCAGGTCTGTGAGGGTTGGGCCTATCGGGCGTTGCCTGGGCAGGGAGGTCATGTGGCTCTGGAATATGGGGTATGTATGAGGAGAGGGGGGAAGTGGCAGGTGACATGTAGGTTACTCGTGGATCTGGGAAACTGGGGTTTATAATTAATATAAGCTGTAGGGGGTTACTCAATCGACTGATGACTCCAAGTAATTAAAGCAACAACTCATGAAGTTAGATTCTGGTTCGGAATAAAAATATGACACTAAATAAAGTAGATGTTTTGATGAGATAATGTTGCTATTTATTTATGCACATGGAAACTACAACTACATCAGTTCAACCATGTCCACCTAATCGTTGGAACACTAGATCTGGGCCTAAGTAGGCTTGCCAACTTTTACAAAACATTAGCAAGCCTACATTGGTCTGCCAGATAAGACTACGGTAGGCCTATATTCATATTCCGACTTTGTGCCAGCAGTTTAGCCAGTGTTGGCCCCGTTGTAGTGCTACTTGTCATTGTAATAAAATTAATGACTAACCGTAACGTTAGCGGAACGTAATGTGTTTGCTGGGTATGATATAATATATATATATATATATATATATATATATATATATATATATATATATATATATATATATCCAGTATAATATATATATATATATATATAGATATATATTATATATATATATATATATTTATATATATATATATATATATATATATTTATATTTTGAAATACTACTCTTATACATATTACCACATTTAAAAAGATCATTACAATCAATGGTTTATGCTGTCTAACTACAGAAAATTAGTGAATGCAGGAAATACACCTGGCCGCAAAATATCTATTATACTAAGATGCACTCGGGCACCCAATTTGTATCGCTTTAACATGGGCGAAAAAAGATAATATGCTTAATGTTGACGAAACACACCACTTCTAGACAGTTGAAGGTACCTGCTTGTCGTCTGTTCAGACACTTGCTGCACCGTCAACATCAGGATCAACATACACATCTGATCCATGCCACTTAGGTCACCCCGTCTGAATATATCAGGCTCTGTGATGGCCCCGTCAATTACAGTCATATATAGGCACTATATCCACATTTTTTATCGCCACCCTGCAATACACGACATTTGATATTCCAGTGAAATAAACCAATTATATAGAGCAAATAATCAGATCGTATAAAATTCTTTCGCCGATGGACTGCAAATTATATTTGAATCTGGTAACTGTTACCATGATATTAATGGTCTACTCGTTATAGGTGGACGTAATAGATTTCAATGAATATTGTCCGTTTACGCGTACAATAGAAATGATGGTCAAAAATTTACATAGCAGGGCAATATAAGATACTATGCAATTAATCTCTGGAATAAATACCAGCATATGATTTTAAATGAACCGCGTTTTAAAGATTAGCAGTTAAAATGTTAGCCTGTGTTCACTTGTCGGTCACTTTATATAATTTATGCCAGAATATTCTACAAATCCTAGTTGTGTCGGAAATCCTAAAAATTTAACTACGGTAGGTAGTTAAATCAGGGTAGCTCGTGTAGCATTTGATATAAATGGAGTTGGGTTTGCAGCGGCGGACGCCGAAAGTGTTATTTTTATGAAAAAGCCGTTCATATGATCCGCTCATTTATCATACAAAACAGTTGTGTCGGATGTGTCCTGTTTTAAACATAAGTTATCATAGGCAGCTCGCCTATTTAATCCCAGGATTTAACTGATTGAGGGGGCGTGACTCTGCTAGTGTTTGTAATCGTGCATAAGCAAAGCTCCGCCATCCCGCCGTTATGACAGCTGATAAAAGCGATATGAGATTTTTACCGTCCATCAAAATTCGTAACTGTGTTGCATCCCAGAAAAACCCTTTTTAGAGGTGGCGTGAAATGATATATGAGATGACGTATGTCACAATTTACATCAAGTGTTGCAAAGTATAGTTTGAAAACCTTGGGTTTCTTAAAAAAGTAGTTAGCTAATTGGCGAAAATTTACATAGCAATTTTCATAGACTTTGGGATAACATATTAGCTAAGCGTAATCGGTCTGGGGAAGGACTCGGTCTGGGGAGCTATGGTGTCGACAATACCGGGAATCGCATATGGTTAATTTGCACAGGTTAATATTTGTCGCCACCTGGGATGTATAAATTTAGTCAGGATCGTTCATCAGGTCTGTCTTCTTATCTGTTTGCAAGATGTATGTAGAATATGGAGTTATATTTGGTCGCGTGTCAGGGAACAATTGATTTAATTTTCGATAAGAACCAACGTGTCCATGACGTCAACGTCATATCCGGAATCGCGTCAATCTAATCATCGACAATGGTCTTCACTCGCATTTGTGCTCCATCTGTAGCACATAGTTATGTCCGGGGGTTATTTTAAATGTACTACTAGAACTATCTTTGGTTATATATCGACGACCACGAATAGAACTGATATAAATCTTACATGTATAGGACCAACAAGTGTGACGTCACATCGCTGATTATGACGACATCACTATGTAGCCCCATAAAATATACATTTCCATGTTGTTGGGTCCAGTGTGGGTGTTTTCGCATCTTTTCGGGGCGCAACATGGGGTTGCACGGGATGATAACGGCATCACTTTGTAGCCAGATATATCCGGTGTCTAATAGTTCCGTTATCAAAGCGATGTGGACGCTCTAGCGAGTGCTCTATCGACTGACCTCTATTTCACTATCAAATGCGACTAATTTAATCAAATAGCATATAAATTCACGTCAGAAATTAAAATTTCCCTATTCTAGCTCACTAAACGTTATTTTGCTTGCAGTCCCATCACAAATGCCAGAGCTATTCTAGTCAATGTTCACATTGCTTGAGGTGGAATAATTCATCATTCCCCTATGTATTTTAGTATATTCTGTAATGATAGTATTGGTGGCACAATGAATTTCAATTTATAGTTATGACTAGATGGCAATTAATAACTATTATGGTTTGATAAAGTATTCAATGACACACCAGGGTTGAACACCAATTCATAAATTTTTCATAAATAACTCGGCGAAGGTCATGCAGGGCTGATTTTTAGTCTGAATGGTACAATTGTCAACAGGTGGTTCTGTGTGTCACTTGTGCTATCAAAAGTTTACAAATAGATAGGTACTTTGTAAACTCTGCTGAACAGTAGAGCTAAAAACTGTTTATGATAGTTACATACAAGGTGAGCTTAGCTGTGATCCTCAGGGTAGTGTCTGCATCATCAGTCCAGACTGAAGCTGTGATCTAAAAATAAACATAAAACCACCCCAAGATAGTAATGTAAAACAATGACTAACACCACAACTACACTACTGTACTTGCATTATTATATCAGTTGATATATGAAGATTAAACATAGATATCTGATGTACATACACATCCTCATGCAGAACCCCTCGTAACACGAGTGATTTATCATGTGACGCTGAGACAGCTCACAGCCTATCCATTCCATGGAATCCTTCGAATGGTAAAAAATGAGAAAACATGTTAATAATACTCACGGCATCAACAATAAAGCTTAATTACAAATAGATCACTCCAAGCCACATAACATCGATGCATATATCGTCTTCTCATATATTGACAAAGAATGCATTGCTTTTATCACATTGTCCATAATCCGATATAACATGCAGATGATTATTTTTAACGGCTGCGTCGGTGTATTCCTAGAGTGAGAGTCGGTTTAAACCGACGATATTCCACGTTTGTGATGTTCATATGGCTGCTAACCACGCTATTCAATCAGCTTGCACGTCAATACCTGATAAACTCAACTAGAACCTGAGACACCTTGGGTGTATTGCAGGGTTGAGTAATTTGAAACCCACTCATCCGTTCCAACCCCTGGGGGCTAGATGGCAATTTTGTCCCTATCACTACCTCGACAGTCTCTACAAACCTTTTCAGTGTTAGATAAACAAAGTTAAATATCGCTCCGTTAAGTTACCAAGTCAAACAGTTGAATCCATTTTGGATAATTGACTTTATATTGATGCAGCTGCAGTACAATGAACGTTCTGTTGCAGCTTTCAAGATTATCCATCACTTATATTGACTAAACAATTCATCCTCGTTGAAGAAAATTAACATGAAATAACAACGCAAACAAATCTCGTAATGTAGCCGTGTGTCAATCTAAAGCTGGAAAGGTGGAGTAAATACACAGTCAGATGCAATAACACTACATCTCCACCGCATGGGGTCAACCTCGTCCTGTTCCTGTTTCTTATAGTACTTGTCAATTTGATCTACCGACCAATGCCATAAAGCAGCAACATGGCTAGCAGGTATTGTACGGCTATATCATTGAGCGATAAAATGTCATGTTTGATATGATTACGGTTTGTTTACCTTCACCAAATGACTGATGTCAGGTTTAACTGCGAGCTGGCTTGGACTAATATGATGTGCGGTGTCTAGGTCCATCAACAACCCACCCCATTATGTGAACACTATACCCATTTAAATTCCGATACCACATTAAATCTCATAATGCGCAACATATTTCCGATGTTTCAATTGCAGATACCTGAAAAGATACAGACTGACTGATTTGATGTGAAACAAACAGTATTTTGATGGATGTGTGGCCCGAAATATTAAATGCCGAACTACGCGTTCGGCAGGCCAGCTAATTTTCTACCAGCACCAGGGGACTTCATCAGTTAGTTATTGGGCGGTATCCCTTAGAGTATACTTGTATCTTGTAGTTATTCATATGTCTGGTATAAAGCAATTAATCATGTACCTGATGCAATCAGGACCTTATTTAGCTTCGATTGTCTTTTATGAATCACCAATCTCTATTTCTAAGATATCTAAACATTTGTATAGAATCTGAATGTGGATCTATATCCATAATCCATTACAAAATTCATTTTGTATTTTGCACATAAATGCTGTGTGAGGAAAAATGCGCACAGCAATTAAATCAACAGATATGTGGTAACTTGGCAAGTTCGTTTTCAGTGACATTCAACACGCACAACAGACAATCTACACGGAGTAATACTTGGTGGATCTCTTTATCCTTAATTTGAAAGAGCTAAGTCATATCGTTTGCATTTACGGTTGGCTGCCCATCTCTTTGCAGCTACCGTAAAAATGAATATGGCAAGCATTAAATAACTCACTTTTCAAGTACTTTGAAGAATCACAATGAAACAATTCGATCCGCTAATCGAGTCTGCAGGGGCGGTCATCCCCGACCTTTGGTTTAACAATGCGCGTGATTAAGCCTGATGCATCCATCAAATACATGCACCACATATTGCAAGGGGACAACGGTCTGATTGGAATCGATGATCACTAAGAAACAAATCCCTGTCACGTGGCAGTAATTGAGTTTTATCTGATTCACAGCTTGCACATCATAGGTAAATGAACACCGCTGACTTTTCTATCCATTACACACATAACGATGTCGAAAATAGGAGGTTTTTTTCAGAGAATCACGTACCATGAGTTACCTTAAGAAACACACTATGAAGTATGGCCTACCAATGACTTCTGAATGAATGAAAATGGAACACCAACAACCCATGCCCTTAATACGCCGATAAGCCGTTTCTTAAGTAGTCGTATCTGTTTACATCACAGCCGTCCGAAGGAATAAGCATAGAGCGCACTGATCAAGGATTCTATTACATGTGCGACAATATTTCTCCACGGGAACATCTTGATGCTAGCAGTTTGACTCCACATTATGCTTAAAGCTACAATTATAACGCAGCAGCAGCCCTTACCATAATGATGCTTAACATTTTTGATGTTGCAGACAAGCTGGTATATTTCTTGAGAGTCATCGGCTTTGATTATTAACTGTTTAACTACTAAATCAGTCGGTATGCATGTTTTCATGAAAAGGCACAGATCAAAATACATTTACTCGCTTTACTGGGAGTGGCTCAAACTCCGGCCACGTCTGATTATCATCCCGCAATGATTTATATTTGTCATTTAAAGATAGCTAAAATCACTTTCCAAGCGGTTTGCCAATTTTGAACAGTCAAATATTGCTTACTCAGACTCAAAATTTTATCACCCATACAAAATGATTCGACATCCAGTGTCCTATCCCTTTATTGAAAAGATTGCCGATTTGTTACATTTGATCTGAAACAGATCAGGCATGTTGATATACATACAAGATATAAGTAAAAGGGTTTAACTTATGTTTATATGTATGATTGCACATGCATGCACAACAGAACAAACAACGAAGCAAGCGATAATGCAGATGATGGAACATGATAAAATTGAATGAGGGACTGTAGGTAAAGCTGTTTATTTTTTTAATGAGAGCTACTTTAGCTTTCTGGCCAGATCGTAAAACGAAATAAATAGGGCGATAAGAAACAAGCCTTTCAGACCGTGTGCTAATGAGACAATATGTCGGACACGACCCTGATAGTATTCCGAATACTAGCCTAAAACTATTTCAGACTGACAAATCCAATCATATCATTTTAATACACAGACAGAGGGGAGTGCAACAGCTACCCATTATGAATGACGCGAAAATTTGCATGCTAACCTACCGGATGAAATGAATTTTTGTACCAAGGAATTGAGCTACATTACGCAGCATGAGCTGCATGTCTTTTAATAGAAATAGTGAGAAATAGCCAAATATTGCTTATTCAGGCTCAAACATATTATCACCCATACAGAATGATTCGACATCCAGTGTCTATCCTTTTATTGAACAGATTGTGCGCATAAAAAAATCCTTGCAATGTACAAACATGTGACTTTGAAAAGCCCAATAAGCATACAAAAGGCGATGACTCCACGATGCATGCATCAAACAAGCAGACAAGACAAAAGAGTCCTATGATGTCACAAAAGTGCCAATTGAGGAATATTCTTCATGTACCGTCTTCAATGAGAAACGGTACTTCACAAACGCAATAGAATTTGCTGTGGTCCGATGACTCTCACATTTGTGGATATATCATTCCTTGAAAAGTATAATGGAATCGGTTTTCCCTGTTGGCTCACCTCTTTTTATTTTCCCGTCATTCTACTGCGTTTGTCTTACATCAATCAGTCGTGTTTGATGCGTTTATTGATTCAGAACCAGAGCACATAAGAATATTACCTTTATTAGAACAATATAATGCTGTGCTGCACATATGTATCAATTCACTGCCAATTACTTTGAAAAAAGTAATGCAATGCATTCCAGCATGCTTTGAATATAGACTGGTGTTTAAGGTATTTCCACTGCAAACGCCGTTGTTGACATGCACACTAAAGCTAACATGTCCATGAATATGGCGAAACACCTCCAGGGTATTACTGGCTTTAGATAATAAGAAATATAACAAACAATCATGATGTAATAGACTAAATTGAGGGTGTCGATTTTGGATATGTGTCGATGTAATTTTAGCTAAAGCAGGCGCAAAATACGGTCCTTTGCATTTATTAATACTTGTCGATTGCCTCGCTTTGCGATTGAACAAATTCATCTTTTCGGCTGCTTATGTTCATATTTTCAGTTACTGTCGGTAGAAATTTATCGAAGTCAAGGGCTGACACTTGTTGTCGCATTAAACGTTGTCAATTAATACGTAATGGTCTGCAAACGGGCTGACACTTGTTGTCGCATTAAACGTTGTCAATTAATACGTAATGGTCTGCAAACGTCAATCAT
Organism: Urechis unicinctus; assembly: GCA_034190875.2. Taxonomy (NCBI): domain Eukaryota; kingdom Metazoa; phylum Annelida; class Polychaeta; order Xenopneusta; family Urechidae; genus Urechis; species Urechis unicinctus. The sequence goes on along the minus strand of CM067351.1, from coordinate 46,407,492 downwards.
TATACGAGCATTTGCATGTGGCACTATGATATGCAAATTGACATATCATGAATATCTAATCACAGTTTGTATCCTGTTAGTAAAACAAACCTGATTTAGTATTTAATTTTACATTATACTATGGTATCAAATTATTGCCACGCTTCCGTGACTTGGTTCTAGACGAAAAATAGGCAGAACCAATTAGATTTCAATCAATCTCATGTGTGGTTGATAAAATTTGCTGCACGGTTCCACGTGCCATATAATATGCTAATTAATGAAGGTTTATGTAGCGTTGCAAATATAACTTCCTCGCTTCGCAGTAACCTTGCAAAACTCGCGCGTGATGATGATATAATATATCTCCTCTGCCAACATCATATGGATAACAGTATCAGATGAGACTTGGTATTGAATAACGTATCGATTTAAGTCTGTTCCTATGAAAGAACAACCAATTTGTCTTTATCGTTATCTGATTTGTTATAATTGTAAACGCATTGCAGAGCGGAATGGCAGAACGACTTGAAACAAAATAAGTCCAACAACTGTAATTGTCTGAGGTAGTTTAAACCGTCAAAACCTGGAAGATCGAATGTTTCTACTAGGTTACAGTTGATAGCGTTCGTCGAACTGACCACAATACCAATTATCCATTCAGGGGAATATTAAAATGACGTCACTGTAGTCAGAATCTTAAAATTACTGCCCAAATATCCAGCTCCTTGAAGATATGTACCAAAGAAGAAAGAATCACTACAATTGAAGCTGATAACGTCAATAATTATATCTCGTACGCAAAGAAGTCTTAATATATCTGAGTATACTGCTCAGGTCAATACAGAAGAGAAACTGGGTTAAAACAAGATATACCCTCACAACAAATGGTGAAAAATCCGGGTAAGAGTCTAAGTTGTTGTTATTGTTAGATGAACTGATGGTCGAGGGGAGGTAATGTTATCAGCGGGGAAGTTGCTGAAACAACTAGCGGACACTGCTGAGCCAAATGCAGCACAGCTTCTCAGTTCTGATTCGTCAGTTGGTGTGCCTTACGAGCGCCGATGTCGTTTAAGTCTCTGTGACAATTTCCTCTTTCTGGCAATTGTTACATCCCTAGGACTTCCACCGTTGAATACAGATCTGCCATGACATGCTGCGTGAGTTTTACTGCGACATTCCATCACCACAAGATCCTTACAATGCCTATGGGCATTGATGCCACAATCTCTACATTTCCATCCCTGTTTTATCAAGCCCCATAGCAAGCCAGTACAGTGTATGCAGTAGTTGGGCTTAAAGTAGGTGAATTCATAGAAATTGTGCTTGAAACATCCGCGGAGAGCATCAGAGTTAGCTCGGATGAAGTAGTTTTTCATCTCTGCCTTGCTTATCATCCCATCCTGATCAGCATCTAGAGCTGCAAACGAGTCAATAAATGGGAAGTTTCCAGCAATGGCTTCAAACTCTGCATGTGAGATGAAGCCATCATTATCATGATCAAAGTTCTTAAAGACTGTCTCGACCATGTCGTGGACATGCTTGTTGATTGTGTCTGGATCATGGGGGCTAACCCCAGCCACCCAGTCACCGAACATCACTGGCTTGGTAAGAGTAGATGGTGATGATAGTGAATTTCTGGGTTCCCTGGCCAGAGACAGCTCATAAGTCTCATCTTCTGTGTAATGCAAGTCCAATGACAGCCTGATTGTGTTCACCAGATCTAGATTGACTTCTACAGGCAGGGTACTGTTGGCAACCTGCATGAGCTCAGTAAAGGTCATGGAGAGTTGGACCATCTTCCTGAAGTTAACTAGGTCATAATCCACACGGTCAGGAAGCACGGTGTTGAGAAGTACAAGGTCTTTCAAATGCACCCCTAAGATGGGAATTCTGAAGCCCTCAGCTTGATGCAATGTTTTCCTGTAGTTGCTAAAGTTGTGCCTGGACGAGAGAAGCTCTGTGTATTCTAACAGCACCTTTTGAGAATCAGCAGGCAAACATGACATGGTTTTTCCAAGCCGAGCTAGAGAACTATGAGTCAAACCTCCAACCACGGCCATAAGACTATTGTAGTTTTGTAGCTGATTTAATCTTGTAGCCACATTCACAAACTTGACAATAACATCAGCTCTTTGTTGTGGCGTTGTCTTACTAAGCACCATGCATTGTATCCACTGTGAGAGTACGTTAAACACAGCTATAGATCGTTCTAATCGAGGATTGTCTTTTAATGATGCATGCACTGCATAGTGCTTAAAATCATCAAAGGTGACCCGCCTGAATGCCTGATACTCCATATATGTGAGTTGTTCTGCTAACTCCTCTGGAGGCAGGTTTTGAATCACCAGATTGACTTTGCGTGCTGTCGAGGCGTGTTTTGTCAAGGGGACAGGACTATTTCTCATCCAATCAGAGGAGAGAACAGTGGATGTATCAACAAGCTGAGCTAGATCTAAAGTTTTGTCACGAAGCTGAATCATTTCTTTGAGTTGCCGAATAGCTTGAGTCAGGACAGTGTTCGGGTCAAAATACATTGGGAATTGACAGATCCAGTACCGAACAGTCTGGCACACTCTAGCTCTGTAGTCGATTATGTGGCAGTTCTTCGACATTGGAGTATGCTTACATGCTACACTACATCCTGACTCAAAATTACAATTTTGATAAAGGTCAATAAATTTTTGTGCCAGTTCCTCTGATGGCACAAACCATCTGTGCATGAGAAAGAGGACTCGTGGGAAATCGATTCTGTCTTCTGCCAGTCTTCCATCTATACCAAAGCAATCAACAGCTAGACAGGCCAGCTTATCAGCAGTAGCCGCTCGCACTGTGATGGTCGGTATTAATGTTTTCTCCTCCTCCATGTATCCAAGCCTGTTTAGTTGAGCTTTCACATCCTTGGGGTCAGGCACTGAGAACTGACTGACAAGCTCTTTGGGACTCAGCGGGTTTTCTGTAGAGCTGTTCGATGATTTTGAGACTACCGAGTCGGTGGACTGTTTACGCACGCGCAGACTCGACACCTTACGCTTGCTGAGAACGCCCATTACCAGCAGATAATGTTGAGATTATTCCTTCCTGATGAGCATGAACTGCAAAATAAACCCCTGTGGTTTTCAGTGAAGTTGTCAAACACACAAGCGCCAGTAGCTATGGAGATGTAATCACCACAACAATTGTCTGGAGTCATGCATTTACTTTATATGAAAATCATCGTCGTCATAATTGCCCCGTTGCATGTCACAACACGCATTAAATGAGAATCATCAAAATACGCCAAGCCTCGGTAAAGTAGTGACGCAATTGTCACGTCACCTAGACGAGTGACGTCTATTATCTTGAACAACTCAAACATTCGTCGTTTACGCCACTCCGAACCGATCCCGGCCAACTCACCGAGGTCAAGTGACAGTTTACAGCGACAATTGGTGCGACGTCGTTGATGTTCTAATGCACGCGAGCGTCTGGGACACTTGTCCCGCGCTCAAACAGCGTCACGTGACCCAGTCCAATGGATACGCCAGAAGGTTATTTATTTTCAGATAAGTGCTCGCACATTAAATGGTGGTTATCCTTGTGGAGCACAATTTGTAAAGCTAATGATCACCATGAGCAGTTCTCTAATAATCCAAGAAGAGAGCGAATGATTCCGAAGAGCCGTACTAACTACGTAACGTAGCAATCATTATCCTAGGGTTTGTCGAGCCGTCCGAAATCTAACAGGCAGCCAATCCGTCACAGGTGTGACAAGCCCTGGCTGGAAACCACGTCAGGTGATAAAGCTGTGGTTGCTCTCGCCAGCGGTCACTGGGTGATGGTAGCAGGTGACGAAAACAATGGGGGTACCCTGCATTTATGAGCGGTGTTCTAAAGAACGGATTTGTTGTGTCATTGACATCTTCTACAGTTATATCGGCAGTTTATATGGTAGTATGAGTCTGGAATCGGATTCGCAACCCCTCGTCAGCACTCTGGCAATACTGGTCAAAATACTATCAGTGATAGTGAACAGCTTAGATAAAAACAGAGTAAATACGAAAGGAAGAGGTCCGGTTGTTCGCGAGAATCGCATCAATTTCGCGCCACTGGCATTCCCGACCTTGTTGTGCAAGATGCGGCCGCATGGGACACAACACGGGAGCGTGCTTCTTGGCTATTCACTACCCTATTTTCCGTCAGTCAACTAGAGACTCCTGCAGAAATAGGAGTGACACAAGAGACAGCAGGAGCCAAGTACGAGCACCACACGGTCAGCGACGCTACCCTCACCAACATTGCTTTTCCCGGCATAACCAAACCTCAAGTCACCAAGCCAGTTACAAGCCGTCGACAAGAAATCCATCAACCCACCATCAGACGACTAACCATCCGTGTGGTTATTCTAAATTAAGACATAACCAATCGTTTTCAATATAAATCAAATTGTAAATTCACTATCTTTGCCAGTTCAATGTGACGCATCCACCTAAACAATACTGCATGTTGATTCATCGACACGGACTGAACTCGACGTGACAAAAACGCACGACACATCGACGCAGACTGAACTAGATCAAATAAAAACCCATGACGCAATGACGCAGACTGAACACGATCAGACAAATATCCACGAGACATCGACGCAGACTGAACTCGATCAGACAAAAAACGCAGAACCCAACGACGCAGACTGAACTAGATCAGATAAAAACCCATGATGCAATGACGCAGACAGAACTCGATCAGACAAATATCCACGGCACAACGACGCAGACTGAACTCGATCAGACAAAAACGCAGGACCCAATGACGCCGACTGAACTAGATCAGATAAAAACCAACGACGCAATGACGCAGACAGAACTCGATCAGACAAATATCCAAGGCACATCGACGCAGGCTGAACTTGATGACTCATGCACTCCCTCGACTAAAACCCACGAAGTATCCGTCTCAACATCTAATTCCCCACCGTACTGCGACTTGACACGCGACAACGACAATGAAACGACTGTACAAAAGCAAAGATTCCATACCGCGACCGACGGTAAGGCCACGAAGAAAAGGAAGAACAAAGAAAAAGCCGTTAAAGCACAGACAGCTCAGTCTGCTCCAAGTGACAGTAGGACGTTGACACCGATCAACGCAATAGACAATTTTTATGACTTGGACATTTATGATTTCTGCCCAAATTTATGTCCCCTTCTCTATCACGACCAATCCATCTACCACCTGTCATCTTCGCTACGACAACACAAGATTACATCCCGAGAGTTCTTAAGGCGGGCTGGTGACGGTCGCCACAGACTGTTACATGACCCCATCAACCATCCTAAACGGAGTCCGTCGTATCCTTTGATTCCTTTTGCCCTCATGCAAATGTTGTATACCTGCTCTAATGTAATTCCTTTGTGGACGCAATCTTTTTCCCATATGGGAAGTAAAACATTTAGAGAATGGGATTATGTTGTATGGTTTAACACGTTTATTTTTAAACTTCACATCATGCCCTTAAGGGTATACTCCGCTGTAACATGAAATGTATGAGCCTCGCTGTAATCGGTCAGTTTTGTGGCCGCCTGTGATTGGTCAGCCAATTACAGGTAGAGCTGGTCTCATGAGGGGAGATGGGATTGCGTATATATTAAAGTTTCGGGAGCTTACCCCCTGGATACGACGCGGGTGGACGCGACTCCAATATATACAGCATAAGACCGATTATAACGTGGTGTGGGTATCGTAGTCAATAAATATATCTCGTACACAAAGAAGTCTTGATACATCTGAGTATACTGCTCAGGCCACTACAGAAGAGAAACTGGACTTAAACAAGAAATACCCTCATAACAATTGCATCTGGGCAGCTTCTGTTGTTGATCTGATGAGTATATAGCCCCTTCTTCCTCTCCGCTAACATTAAAAGCTATCTATGAGCCTACGTATCACGAGAATATGAACGAATTATAAAGTTAGGGCGTGGAAAAGCAATGACGTTTTATTGGTTGTTGGGAATCAAATTATTTCACGGTGCGAAAACATTGCCATAGCTAACATTGTTGCCATACCAAACAGGCGGATCGATCGACTATTTCGGTAATGCTAACAGAGCCATTAAATTCACTCCACCGAGTGATATGGTATATCCTGTAAACTGGTAGGTAAATGACGATGTATGATCCCTTAGTTTACGATAACGCCCAGACCTTTAGCAGTAACTCACAGGAAAGCATAATGGACGTTGCTATCTCTCAGTATATTATATGTCCAACAGAACATGTTTATTCTGTTCCTAAGCAAAACGTTGGCGTGCATGAGGTGAATAATGCTAAATATGTGTGCCAATTACCGACTACTTACTAAGTTTGTTATGTTATCATTCACGAGGGTGTCAATATAATGGATGAATGTGCGGAAGGCGTTTGGTCAGTTAAAGACTATGGTATTAGTATCGATCTAAACCCTGTTCAAAAATGTAAGGATCAACATCGACTCGATTGATTTCATGGAGTTGTGGTCCAAACCAGTTTCTGATGGAAGCTGCAATGCGACGTCGCGTGAGTATCAGCAAATCGACGCCTTTTGAGCGACTTTTTCGCGAACACAGATACAACTTTACAGCTGATTATGCATATAACTCCATTAACCGTTTACGGATCTCTATGTAATGCTATCATACCGTGGGTTTTCGTAATTATTCAACAAGTGAAGTAGTGACATATTACGAAGCAAAAATATAACCGCCACTTAATGTTCATCTTTACGTTGCACATAAGATGGAGGGATAATATATTTGAATGATAAGGCCACAGCGTAAAGCACATAGAATAACAACTCCATGTTCAACCAGCGAATCAATTTCTTATCATATAACACGCCTCTAATGCACGAAACTGATAATGGAAGGGTTCCTGCCAAGCAATGATACCTTATGTCTGATTTGAATGATTTGGACTACAGCTCTTCAACAATTATATCGAGCAATGTCTCTGACATTCACCATTACCAGGTATTGTTATGACGCCCTGTAATCCCAGCCGGCTGATTATTCAACATCCGTTTCCTTCTGGATGTCCCCAATGTCACTGCGACAACAGTGGTCACTTATTGGAAAAGGAATGATTTATAATGATATATGATATGACATCTAGATGATTAATCATTTGTAAACCCAATATTCTCTTTAATTTTCTCTACGAATATTATAAAAATAAACGATTCCGTGACTTTTTCAAAGAAAGTAAGGTTACGCATGGATTAATTTTGTCGAGCGGTGAATATAGCCGATCCTCGTCTATTAATTTGTTTGATTCGCAGATTGAGTGGCTAATCAAACCACATGTGGAACAAGGTTTTTCGATTTAAGCTTGGCAGATGTTCTCTTATCCAGTGGTGAAATTCTGCAAGCCAGTCACTAATTTCATCACGTTATATCGACCCGCACGTCGTCTTTTCATAACAACATCAAAGATCGGTTTTATATGCTAACAACGCTGCACCCAGTATGTGAAAACAAGCACCTGCTATGCGTCTGTTCGTGCACATAATGTTCAGAGTTTAAAAAGACAATAAATACAGTCATTTAATCTTGGCGTGTGTAAGTTAATGTTACCCTAAGGAGCAATATTGCTGTAGCGTAGTTCGGCCTCAATGCGGTGCTTGTGTTTTGCTTTATGTAATTGCACTGTGAACATGAGCGCTGATATTTACCGTGTTAATGATCGCGTGGTAATTGCTACCGTGTGACCATTGGTCCTCTTTCCTCCATGAATATTCAATGGTAGGAAGGCTTGCAGTGCAGGGTTGCATACATATCTGCAATGCTCAATACTCAGCATCCTATCTGCTGTCGCGCGGAGCAGAGGAAGTGAGTAAAATAGAGCGCCTGCCAGGTTGGGAGCAGTACTTTGTTATCTCCCTTTTAAACACAAGGCTAGTATAAGAAGACGTAGGGAAGGCAAGGGCCCTTGAATATGCTTTCGTGCATAAATCAGCTTAACACACAAGAGGCTCGATAGTTAGCATAAGGTTGTCCACAGACGGCGAAGTACATGTGTACACTGACATATCAGCAGCCCATTTTACTGCGTAAATATGCACTCTGAACATAGGTAAACATATCTCATTACATTTATTCAGTTACAAAGAACTCCTTTCACGATGTCCCCGTGTAATGGCTTAACAGCTTTTGCCGGTTGCATAGCAATTGCGAATTTGCTTTACCTATTGAAACTTTGAATAAAAATATCACGCACGACATAATGTATTCGAGCACATGCTTACGAAATGGAAATTTGCTAACAAGAGTGGAATAGTTTAGCTCTTGATTCCCATGGCAGCAATAATGACCACAGCAGAATGCCGCTACAAAACCCTTTGTTGTCGCCTCAAAGAAGTATTTCAGAGAACAGTTGGCGATTCGCTAATATTGGCGCAGTTTGTTAGCGATTTGAAATCTTCTCCAGTATTGATGTAAATGATATATATAGGTTCAGTAGATTGCCTTTTAATATAACTTACGCAAGCACACACTGTCATGTGACAGACAGGAATTTCCATATTTTATATCCGCTAACACATTTTAAGATGACATGTGGTTGTAGTCCGTATTGTCCATTATGATGATTGTCTATGGCAATCGCTGAAGGTCACTTTTGCCTGTGCGCTTTACCCATCTAAAAATACGATAATTTGTGTGTGGCTTATGTACTTAGTAACAACAGATTATCTACTCAACTGATGCTGTGAAAATGCCGTAACATCAATGATTAGCAAAACAAAAGCGTGACTAATAATTGGGCTGTCCTCGAATAGTTGCCGAACAACAGGAAATTGCCGATTTTGTTTGCGATTGGAAATCTTCTCCAGTATGAAGATGAATGCTATACATAGGTTCAGCCATCATGTGGAATGCATCATTATGAACGTGGAGACATCTGAAAGATTAATAAAGAAAACCGAATCAACAGAATGCGGACAATCTTCAATCCGTTTGCCTTAAACGGCTACTATATATCGCATTGTAACACACATTGGGATGGACCATATCCTGTATGAACCGTTGGACATTCATGCGTTGATAGATCATTCATTTTCTCTCTTCCTTCTTCTTACAACATCGGCATTCTTATCAGCCTGACCAATCAGAGAATAGTGTCGACAGTGTCATCTCCCTAATACTGTCTTTAAAACAGTCACATTGATTCGCTTGTGAGTATGGTGAGCATTTATATAAAATTACCTTGCATCTATCAGGAATATCTTGAGTAGTGCAATTGTCATTCCTTTCCATAATAGTTTATGGTGTACAAGGAAACCGCTTGAATCACATCCAATATATACCTGCATATATCTGAAGATAAACATGATAAATAACGGCTGTGGTTAGTCACGATAAAGTGTTTTGTATTATCTTTCAAATCTTCCATGAAAATCACACTTTACCGTCAAATTATTGCTTTGTTATACCATGCACGACACATTGCATTGCTTATGATATGTCTGCACCATGCAACGATTTTTTTGTCTATTTCGTAGTTAGCGACAAGGTACTAAATGTTTACCTTCCATGCCGTTTGTTGGCGCAAGGTGCAAAGACATAATAACAAAAATACAATCAGGAGAAAGGCGGACATAATCACTATACACAATACAATGTAATAGTACTACCAAGCAACAACTCCTACCAACATAATTCATTTTGTTATTCCAGTATTTAGTACTAGCTGCGAGCGCTACGACTTCATCACGATTGTATCAACCCTTTTCAAATACGCGCAATCTTTTAGAGAAAATTACGATATATTTTCTGAAGTTAAGTCTCCTTGTAGTTTCGTCTCTGCTATAAGAGTTCATTTGATAGTCGAATACTCTCCGATGATATATTGTGTTATACTTATTATAATTGTGCGTAAAACGAACTTCGCAAGTACAGAAGTGATCACCCACGTGGCTATACAGGGTGCGTTTACCGTAATAGGTTAAACCTACTTGCATCTGGTGAAGGTTTCAGTGTTTCAATGGTCGAAAGACATACCTACATTTAGAATATTTAACGATCTAAAATTAGGTCAGTTTTATAGTTAACCGCAGTGTCGAATATATCCCGTTTCTTTCTTAGATCCCACGTATTTGACTACGTCATCCTTAACTCGCCTACCGTAAAGTTTTCGTGATGAACAACATCGCACATCAGAACATTTGTCATTTACTTGGGCTAGCTATAGGTAATCACAAGAAGTATGATTGCTATTATTTTAAGTATGGAATATAAACGATTAAAACATCCCGGCATAAAGTCACAGACACCCTGCTCCTTCTTCTCGGCATTTCGATGAATCATCAACCGGGCAATATCTCGAAAGCGTCATAACTAGTTACTATCTTGAAATCAGGTGAAACCATCATAATAAGAAACTAACCTATATGTCCCCCGCGTAATGCTCTGCGAGAACCAGTGTCACTGATCTGTGTGGTTATTAGACGGATATCAATATGTTGGAACTGACCCTTAGCAGGTGCAACAAGAGCGGGGATGCTAATAATTGATTAAAAGAAGCCATTATAAACGTATATGTATGCTGTAAAACAACATCTCATTCATGGTGTGAGAATTCCGCCCGTCTAGCATTTCCATGCATACGTTCTAGTAAGGGTCGTGATTACAAAGCATCGCTTTCTTATAGAAGTTCTGATGTTATTGATTAAAAAATAATATGCATTGCGCATGTCATTTGGTAACCTTTTTTTAAATGACTGCGGGGCATAATGCTTTGTTGTATTTGCCAACGCGTTGTATCATCATTTCAATGCTTAACACCATGACAATGTGTTACTTCATATGCAATAGCAAATAAGTCATGTGTGCATTTGTCAGCATTCATTTATTTGTTATCTAATTACAATGATAATTAATTTCTATATATTGGATAATGACATGCGTACGATGTTAGGAACCAAAATAACAATATCAATGTAACCTAGTGCGGGAGCACGGCATGTTCGTGTGTCCTTTTGGTAAGTATTCAGTGTACAAAGAGTGCTGATGTCAGCAATATCAATTATCAGAGTCAACCAACATCGGCAACATATTCGAATGCCAATCTTGTTGGTGATGAATAACACAATGGCATGATGCACCTGTTGACTTCGTTTACAACAAATCTCAGTTTGCAATTGCTCTCACACCCTTAAATGGTTAAATCTATATGACTTGATATAGGTAAACATGATTTTGCGTTCTGATCTTTTATCTTTTCTTTGCTAAGTGAAGTAGTTGGTGTGGGTAATTGGTACAATACTAACGGTGCTACCTATCCTAATATTTGAGGGAAAATGTCGCAGGATTCAAATTGTTTGAAAATCAGCCATTATCCCAGTTGTACGATGGTCTGTGCTTGCTGTCAAGGGGAAAAGTGCTCCGTCTGGTGACTTTGCTCATGCCAAAGCAACACTCAGGGATATGCAATATAGCGTGATGGAAGACAAATCGAATTCGGAATCATCTTTTACTACAAATAGACATATAGGAATCCATTTATTTACCACATCCGACATTAAGGAAAGGATGTGAGGACACTTAGGGGCAGCACTTTCTGTCGATTAACTGATTGAAAATATGCTATCGATTATTTTATCAATATGTGTAAATATCAATCGCGACTCACCCATAGGCTTCATTATACAGAAATACTATTGCAAACTATTGTGGCGCAACCCATTTGTTCAGTGACCATGTTTATAACAGTTAAGCAGCATGTCATTAAAAGTTAAAGGAATAAGCTGTTTCTTAATTACGCATACAGTCGATTTAAGCCTTACCCTTGCACACTATCGCACACTACATTGCTCCTTTCCCGCCTGTGACAAGGATAATACCTCAGGTCCATAGTGGCAATGATATTCAATTCTCAAGCAAAAGAAGGTATTCAAGTAACCCGATACCATCTGCCAAAGATATCTATAGGAGAGCATATTCAATCAAGAGTAAAAGAGTCAATTAGCACGAAAAAGGAAGTACCTAATCCATGTCTTGGTCGTTTATAGAACGCCATTACCATTGCGAGGTGGAACGGTTCGATAATCATATAATCCCGGAGCAGCTTTAAACGCTAGATAAAATCAATCAATTTCCGTAAAAAATAAGGATACAATTGGTGCTGTTACTGGCCACATCAAATGGAACACAGTTCAAATCAGATGAGCCACAATCTAACGTCGTTGAATATAATCCATATCGATAAACCCAAAACTTTTGTAAATGACGTAAGGTAATAGAACGCCATTACCATTTCGAGGTTTAAATCAACGTTCGGGTCGATGGTTGTGGTAATAAATAGTAATAGATAGATTATATTAGTTATGCTTCATCGTGAGCAACATAAAAATAAATCGTGCTAGTTGGAGGGAAAGCAATAAATAATCAAATATCCATGGCCAAAGCGTAGTTTACTGATATGGCCTTTAAACGCTATTTACATCACTTCTATTATAGTAATACATAATAGACTTATGTGCGGAATCCACATCACTAAGGTTTAATTGTTTCGCTTTGTGGCACTAAGCCAAATTGTTTCGCCCTTGTGGCGAGTCACGGAACGATGCGAAAAATCGTCGCTATCAACCATAGCAAGAAAATGCCAAAGAAATTCTAACTTTATGTGGCTGTGAATAAAACATATAACTACTCAAATACATGATGCTTCACACATCGAGCCTGACTTGCACAAAAACGTGTGACACAGGCTATTAGGTGAACATTTTATGGTTTTCATTGATCGTTTCATTGCTTAACATGCACCGTCTTTACTTTTAGACGCATTGCATTGCTAGGATGAATAAAACTGTCAGACATATATAGGATATATATATATATATATATATATATATATATATATATATATATATATATATATATATATATATATATATATATATATATATATATATATATATATATATATATATGTATATTTTATATATATGGATACACATATATATATATATATATATATATATATATATATATATATATATATATATATATATATATATATATATATATATATATATATATATATATATATATATACACACACACACATATATATGTACATAAATATGTATATACATATATATATATTATATATATATATATATATATATATATATATATATATATATATATATATATATATATATATATATATCATATATGTATTAGTACTTTCCTGTATGTGCAAGCATTCCCCGCGATACAGCTGGTAAGTCAATGCACATGTGATGTATACTTATTGCATTCTTGCCAAGGTTATGCTGTAGATCTCAAGTACACTGCGACGCCGTCTTCAAAGAGCTTTGCTGGCTATGCTTAAGAGTGCTTGGGTGCGTCTGTTAGGGAAACCTCTATTTGAGATTACGCTTCTATGATATATAGATTTTTCGACTGCTTTATGCCCTTTGGCATATCTTTGTGTGCATTGTTTAGGCAGGCTAGGCTTTTTTTTATTCACTAGTTTCACAAGATGGGCTCCTCTGTTTAAGTGCAAGGTTATAAACCTAATAATTATATTGTAGGTTTTTACTACGACAAAAAAGCGTATTACGACTTGACATTATGCGAATTATTCTCAAATTATCATCACCTAGACGGATTTGTTGCACATTATCTCGTCGGAGCGTTCTATTAGCTCTACTTTAAACCATTGCAGAGATGAGCATAAGAAGCCTAGGATTGCCAATCAGTGGCCTTGCCACTAACTTCAAATCCATGTCTAGCTAGCTAAGTTAAGTACTTAAAGTTAGTATTGTTAGTCGTAATTACAGGCGTGACCTTGGTTATGGCTATTTGATCATCATTCCCGACCCATAGCCATTTTTCCGCAAAAGTCGATGGTGGGCTCTTGTCAGCCACGAAACAATTTCGGCAGTCTTGCACATCGCGATATAAGACAGCTAAACAACATATCTGGTTGAACAGATATAACCATGTAATGTGTAGACCAAGGGCAGCCGCATATGAAAGCATGCACATAGAACACACAACATAGTATAATCTTGCGGAAATTGTAATCTTAATGTTTGTTCCTGTTATCTAACTTGCCGATATATCTTGGAGTAACGTCTTAACATGAAGGCCAGTTCACCAGGTTACGTATGTAGGCAAAACTGCATAACCCTTCCAATACAATGCATCATAGTATAATGCATAGACAGTCCACCAGGTTACGCCTGTAGGCAAATATGCTCAACCCTTTCAATACTTTGCATCATAGTGTAACGCATGGACAGTTTACCAGGTTACGTCTGCAGGGAATGATGCATCACCCTTTCGATATATTTCCGTTATTGTACCGTGCATATATGTCCGTATAATTTGTTATGCCATAAGATTTTCATGGAGCAATCGGGGCATCCATTCCAATCTTGGAAGCGGTCAGATAGTTATAAATGCTGGATGACAGCATTTGATGTCTGCTGACCACAATGTCTGTGTAATGTGACTATCTATGCTGTCCCATGCAATCCGTGAAACCAGATCAAAGCTTAATCGTTAACACTTATTGGCTTTTGTTCATATATGCTGTCTCTTTATTGAGTCAAACACATTCACATACAAGTATGTCTGACATTATATGGTCTGTACTAACGGTGTTTGATACCAAACATCCGCCGTGGCTGTACAATAGCGTACATGTTAAGTACGTGATAATAGATCCACTAGATCAATGAAGTTTACAAGTGTTGCAGGTTAATAATGAATACGTTGCTATTGTAAACTGTGCTGATTGTTCATTGCCTGTGAAGCGTATTAACTTTGATATTTAACATTGGGCTGTTGGAAAGCAATGACTTCCGATGGGTAATAACGGACAGTCCTGAGTCGTACTATTTCGTTCGTTTGCAACTAAGCATGATAATTGACACACAACATTACAGAACAGTGGTCATTGGCCAGATACGGATAGATTAACCACTTTTCGGGAGGTTTCCTTAATCATATTACATTATATGAAAGTTATAACGTAACTGAAGATTATGGTTGGGTTACCATCGTTTGCTATTGTATGCATTATATGAATAACTGACGGATAAAGCCTCGTTTTGCATACCGACGAAAACTGTGCTGTCCCTAAAAACCGAGTCGGCTGTACATCTTAGACAACTGAGCTTTTGGAGCATCTGTTCTTCTGATGTTCGGCATGACGTTATCTGTTATAATTCAGGATGCTTATCAAAATAACCATTAGAAAATTAAATGTTTAATATAAATAACGACATAGTTGGCCATTGTTGCCGCTGCGCTATCTCACTTTACGTTCAAAGACTTTTCATCTGCTATTAGATAAGCAGACTCACTCTTTTATATCCGCATAGCAGGACAACATGGTGTGCTTGTTAATGAGTTAGACACCCACAACTACGAGCACTACCGTTGCGTTGAGCCACGAGCGTTCACTTCTGCTGGTTGCATATTCTTTTCATAAATGATTTGACCTGTTGATTAATTCTCAGCTGCCTAATAAGTTGACCTTTGACACCGTAGAATGTGACGATCAATCAAGTACTGTGTAAGACGCGTTATTCAAACTCACCCAACTTGGTTGAATCAACATCTATCGGTGACAAAATCGGTAGCAGCATACATGTGTAACGCTATGTAATAAAAATGCTCCAAAATATATTTGTTGCTTATTTGCACAGCACATGTACCTGCTGCAGATCTGACAATTCATATGTCAGTATTCATATTTTGCACATATATACAACCATTTTTAATTATAAAAAACAATATTGAATGCAGATAAATATATTGTTCCCGGTAGTTATTTAGCACATCATCAAAACTGCAAGTTTGCAAGTTTGTTATTTTGATCTATGAAAGCTATGGCATTGGTTTTATCATTAAGTTGCCTCCAGTTAAATTTGCCAAAACACCCCATGCTAGTGCTTCATCAAATTTGCGGCACATGCAAGAGGCTTTTAGGTCAAGCCGATTCGTGCAACATAAAGAGTTAGCCATGAGGTTTAATCATTGCCCAGTTTTAGTATGAAAGCAATCTCACAAGAAAAACTATATTCAGTCATAATTACGTTTTGTTATGCACCCAGCATGACAACAAAACACCCCCTTCATGGTTTGCTAA
>CM067351.1:46368889-46386389 GCA_034190875.2 Urechis unicinctus | reverse complement strand
AATCAATTGGATGGAGATATCATTTCGCATTTAATGTAAAAAGAATATCGTGTTGTGATGGAAAATGTACCGCCAAAAAACCTTAGTTCCCACCCTTTCGTTCCATACAGCAGCGACGTCTGATTTCACTTGATGTACGTGACTTATTGCAGGTCATCATGGTGGTCGACGATTGCTCATATTGATTGATTTTGTCACAATCAACAAATCAGACAATGGCACACAGATACCTCGTCGCGTTACGAGTGTGTGCGTCTGATCATCATCCGTACTCTTAAGTATGATGGATTTTTCAAAACTACAGAACCAAACTGTTTTGTAAATATGAATCTTTGTCGACCTGAGAGTGAATAACCCAATCTTGGGCAAAGATAAAAGCCAGACTCATCCCAGCAGTATACCCCCGAAACCCCCTCCCGCCACTAGACCATGTCGGTAGCAGGGCTTGATAATAGAGGCAGTAAGATATACAAGCACATCCAATGTTTATCTTGACACACCACTCGTGTAATCAGCTATGTAGATGTTTCACAATATAATTTGATTTTCTTTAACGTTGATTAGACTCTACTGGCTTTCAGTAGATTAAAGACGTCTTGATTAGGTCACTTATCAATATAATTTGAATGCAGGAGTTGTCAATATTCGGAATAAGTAATCGAACAATTTATATTGATAATAGTTGTGAGCATAAAATGAGGCAATATATTCACTTGAGTGGCTCGAATATGGATTTCTGATTCAGCGAGAACGTAGGAAATGTTGGTGTTTTTATTGTCAACGTTGTCTTGCAGATATCAGATTTCCACATCTGCATAGGTTTTTTTTTAGCCAGGCGTGACGATATCATGGTACAGCAAACTATCACAGAACTATTTTTGGGGGGCTCAGGACCAATAATGAATACCTTGCTGTGTTATCAAAAGTCATTAAAGTCGAAGTATTCTGATCAGAAGAAAGTGACTTCCTTCGTCAAGTGAATGGTCGCATGGGGCACATGGAGCGGTATGTTTGTCCGAACTCTTTCAAACGCATATATGCGTATTGATTAACCGTGAGAAAGGAAGCTTTTGAATCTTGTTGTAATCAGGCGTGACAGGTTACCTTTTCATGCAAATTGCGCTTTGTGCATGGCATAATGACGTGAAGACTTTTGTGCAAGAGATTTAAAGCACATGCATTTTCATACCCGTGTGAATGTGTGAGTGTGTGAGTGTCTGGGTATGTCTGTATGTGTGTGTGTGTGTGTGTGTGCCTGGCGTGTGTGTGTGTATGTGTGTATGTGTGTTTATGTGTTTGTGTGTCTGTGTGTGTGTGTGTGTGTGTGTGTGTGTGTGTGTGTGTGTGTGTGTGTGTGTGTGTGTGTGTGTGTGTGTGTGTGTGTGTGTGTGTGTGTGTGTGTGTGTGTGTGTGTGTGTGTGTGTGTGTGTGTGTGTGTGTGTGTGTGTGTGTGTGTGTGTGTGTGTGTGTGTGTGTGTGTCTATATGTCTATGTATGAGCATAATCCAGAACAGTGCATTGGTAAACTGGTATAATCAATCTAATTCCGTGCCGACACAACCACAGAGACAGATGATGGTAATGAATTATAAAACTTATTGGAAGCAGTCAGACATAAATGCATGCAAGCAGATACACAGATAGACCATGCATATGAATCGGCCAGTTAGCTCAGAGTATCATTACGTTGGACGCGCAATATACAAGCAATAGTGTTGCCTATGATATAAATTATTGTGATAATTCATTAGTTCAACTACTGCGTAATTAATGTTACCAATGCATTATGATTGCTACTAGAAAATTAATGACCCAAACATGTGCATATGAGTGATTACTGATGACTTTCCTCTATGGTATCGATTTCATAACGGCATGAACCTGTCACATCATTAGCATGTGTTGATTGTAACAATCGTTATAGTATCAATAGGATGCATAGATGGGCTGAGTTATTAAAATCATACATAAAGTGTTGCAAAATACTGACAATTTTCATTTGCCACATGTAATTTCTAGCTGGGATTACACATGATCTGACGGTCACATTTCCATATAGATGAAAGTCGTGCTTTACCACTGGTATTATTTCTCCAAGTATGAAAAATGATATCGGTTGGAAGCATCAAGACGGATAGCAAACGTACTAGCCAATGTGCAATATACAATTAGCAAACAACAAGGCAATATGCTATATAAAAAAACAACACTAATCCAATCCCAATTTATTAATCAATATCCAATGTGACATGAAAGCTCTCGTCGAATTCGCGAGTGTTTGATGCCGTCTTTGGCGTTTGACCCGCTTGATGCAATGCGCCCCTCTATCATATCGAGACAGCATATACATATAAATGACATTTACTCTTCATATTTAAATAATGTGCACGATGTTGCGACTGGAAGTAGGTAAGCTTGTTTAGAGACCGATCAAAGATATCCACTAGCTTAATCAAAACCATTGAGTTTTATAGGGTTAGGAGATTCCACCATTATATTAAGTCCTATGGAGAAGTAGATGGTGCTACCCGTTGTACCTTAACAGTGGATCTTTGTACGAAATCAACGGATATTAAACTAATCCCATGAACCTAGATAATGAGCGGCTTGATTGTGATGTTAATGACGAACTTCGAACATAACATTACGACTCTAGTACGTCTTATGAATTAGCAATGCCGCATCGCACAATAATTGATTCTCTGGTATATTCGATAACGTGATCCCATCAAATGATCTCATTATCTCAATGAGACTATTATGAAGTGCGAGGTAATGAAGCTTTAAATGCTGATTGTTCGTACAAGATATAGATATTCTTCATTACGGACATGGACACATAGGCATTACGTCAGAATATAAAATGATAGAGATTCCGAAATTATGTATGAAACGGTTATCACGTTGTATCTTGTGAAGTCATCGACTATAAAGAACTCTTGACATCGTTCATGTAATTATTACAAAAATGGGAATGAATTCCTTCGAGTGTTACTTTTCTACAGTAAACAGACAGAAACCGTAATATGTCTGATGGCCGCGCCAAGTATAAGTAGTGCGAAATCAATGTGAACAGCGCTTTTTAGGTTAACGTCGACCATAACTTGCGGACGCTCGAGTGTTAGAGCAACCAAACTCATACCACCGAACTGCTAGTCCATTGAGGCTGCTAAAATTAGAGCCATATAAAATGTCCCATGCAGTTGATACCATGATAGTTTGGTTTTCAGTTCTGCGCCGATTTGAGAATCACAGTATTAATATGAAACCCGCCAAGAAGGAGTTCATTGGGTATGTAAGCAAGACACATTTGCGTTTGATTCATATGTGGTGGTGTAGAAGTCGCAATCATTACGCCTGACGTTAATTCACGAGAAATAAAGGTCGTGCCTAAACTGTTATATCGTTTCCTATACAGCACAATATCAAATATGATGTTTCCATTGTGACACAGGGGGTGGGGGGGGAGGGGGGTTGGGGACAATAAATAGCACATTGAAATAGTGACTTACATCTAGTTGTTAATAGGCGTAGAAGTAATCACTAACATTTCGTTTCATTATTTATCTAGCAGCGAGTTTCGCCACCGCTCGCCTCGCTCTTTCTTTGCGTTCCACAGTGGTTGGTATTTCTATTCTTTCCTCATGTGGCCTTATAGAGTACGAATATAGTACTATTATCATAAATTTAGAAACTTTACCACCTTAAACATCTAAAGTTGTATCTCATATAATCAGTCGCCTTGAAAATATGGTAAAGTGTGTACTCGTTATGATACGGGCAGCTTGTGTCATCCTGTGTCTTTATATATACACGTTGAGAGCGACGCATATGTCTGTGTCTAGCAGCATGTACTTGAACTCTACTCATGGCTTATGTTAAGCATGTACTATATAATAATTTCCCCGTTTTAAACCATTAAGGCGCATTTATGGTCGTAACATGCACTTAAGGGCCTTTATTAGAGGCCTAAAAGGCAATAAATATAGTTGGCCGTGACCATAAATTTACATTTATGAATCTACCAGGGAACATAAGGTAAGTTTTAGTTACAGGTCCTGTACTCGTCGTGATTTATGATTTAATATCGTAGAAGGTGTAATAACTCATCTTAAACTCACCTCTGGCACGTTGGGGATATAAATGTTCACCATGAGATGATATAACTTGAGTTTATGTACATGTATTTATTGTTTCGATGTGGATTATTACCATTTGACAATGTAATATTTTCTTATATATTACATATATATAAGTTGTAAGACTCATATACGACTGCGAAAACAACTTTTCCAAACAAAAGAAACAAGATTGGATGGATCCAGTTAATTGTAGATAAACGAATTGATATTAACATGCACTTGCTGCTGCAACAATTAGCGGCAAATACAAGTTATTTGTTTACTTTTTAGCTGATTCCGGCCATTAAGGAGTGCATGGAACAAAAGAAAAATTCAGACATAACCGTTATTTCCTGTAGTATTCATTGTTTATAATTTGCCCGCTATACTTGTGAAAGAGATAACATCCGTATGCGATCGCATACTCAACGAAGGATGAATTTTGATCAATTGAGTGATAAAGTTCTGAGACAGCGGTGATATTTCTTGAAATTTTGTATGTTGAGTTTGAAGTACAATTTCTCCTCAATACCAAATATAGTATATTCTAGAAACTCTTTGCGTGAAATGGATTGTACATTCTCAGGCAATACACAGTACTTATGAATCACTATGTTATTCTAACATTATACCGTTCTGTGCTATGGGCAGATACTAGATAATATACAGATGACGACGCCTGAGCCGGTTGGTCAGGTGTCAAGTGTGTTGTGATCCTTTTAAGGACTATAACAATGGCTACTTATTATTAGCAATCACTGACCACGCACAGGTCCAACAAGATAATTCAAGCAAAGGCGATTCCATTGACCGGTGTAAAAACTTCAAGCTACCCCCCGGTAATCTGAAATCGATTTCAAGTTACCCCCGGAGGTAGCCTGAACCCGATTTCATATTACCCCCACCACCTTCACATTACCCCCTCCCTGATAAAATGATAACTAGTTAAGCTCATGACAATGACACGTTTATTGAGCAGAACATGTGGAATATGCAAGATTGAAAGCTAGTTTCAAAGTATGCAAACATAAAAATGAAACAAAAATCTTAATTATATCAAACCCACTCATACACTTGTTCAACGTCTATGACATATAACACACAAACACAATATATACAAAGATTGATCCTATAAAGAGGAATTTAGGCGGAAAAAAAGAATAATAATTAGGAGAGTGAACATTCACTACAGACACAGAATTACAATTGTGAATTGAAAATACAGTCCATTGCACTGCTTAATTCCACAAAAATAACAATGACAAAAACTTAACAAATTGCAGGCTCAAAGTGGTGCGACAAATTGCTTATCATAACAGCTTCGTCAGCATGAATGTCTTTCGCATCTGTCTTGAGTGGTTTATACACTAACCATTTATTGTCAGCTCCACATTTACAATACACATAAATCCGAGTATTGAAGATTGCTGCCATAGCAAAAATCTCAACTTAAGTTCCCCAGGTTCCAAGGAGGGCCATCTTACTCGTGTTTACATGCTCTACAACACTAGAACAGATACCCTGGAACAAACTGACATTGTCCAAAATGAATGAGACAATGATTGTCCTCAACAAACCATGGTTTTCTTGAGTTCCTGTCAGAATGTGACTGAAGGACCGGAACAGACAGTTGCCATCAGGTTTGATTCTGCAGGTCCTGAGGGGCTGATTGATCGGAATGTTGCATGTTCTTGGTCCATGTTTTGATTTGTTGGAACGTTCAAAATCCAAGTTCAGTTGTTTTGAATGACATTTCTGCCAATCTTCGCAAACAGGTGTGACAGTAAAGGAGTCAGCAGACATGGATTCGAATGGAGTCATTCTCGTGGAAGAATGTTTTGATGTGCGATACGCAAACAGAACAGCTGGTAAGCATTCCAACCAGTTGCAACGGTCCTCAAGGGATTATATGAATGAATCCTTGATGGCGCGGTTCTGTCGCTCCACAAGACCATTTGCTTGAGGGTGATAAGCACTTGTTATGTGTTGTTTTGTTCCAGTTAATTGATGCAGCTCAGTTGATATCTTGTTAACAAACTCCCTTCCTTGATCATTAATTTATATTTTCACACAACCATGCCGACAGATGATGTCCTCAAATAGAAACTTTGCAACACTTTCTGCTGTGTGATCTTTCAGTGGTTGAGCCTCGGGCCGTTTGGAGAAGTAGTCCATAGCCACAATAATACAACAATAACCATCCTCTGTTTTAGGCAGATTGGTGATATCAACTCCTATTTGGACCATGACTTCGCATGGCACTGGAACAGGATTAAGTTCACCAACATCAGTCTTGCGAACAGGGTTAACTTTCTGACAACGATCACAAGCCAGAATAAACTCTCTGACATCCCTGCCCACATTTCTCCAATAGAATCTATCCAAAAGTTTGACCCGTGTTCTGTCGATGCCAATATGACTTCCTAAGCAACGGGCTGTATCACTATCTCCTGAGCCCATGTGTATACTTTTGATAATACGTCTCTGCTCATCCCTATCACGAATTACCAACAACTCTCTGTACTCATTCCCAGAATTTCCGACTCTCTCTGCTCTATGACGATAGTAGAGCTGACCAGTTCGTTCAACATAATGCTTAGAGAGCCTACGTAGATTTGCTTTTTCATTCTTTTACATTCCAGCAGCATATTTGTTGTTAACAATGTAATCAAAGATGAGATCAAGGTTGTCAGCTTTGACTTGTGAGTCAGTTGCAGAACTGCTTTCTTCTGCTATTGTTAAGATTTTTTTCAGCAAGAAAACAATATGCAGCAATGGATTAAAACCATCTTTTTGAGCTCACTGAGGCACCAGAAATACAGCGAAACCAGCGCGCCGACAGCAGCTTTGCCAGGATTATTTCGTCATGCATTTATATAGAGCCACCGCTAACCTGGCAAAGCTCGTCAACTTGTCAGCTTTCCCGAATCTTGAGGTGTGAAGCTATGATACGGACGCGGCTTAGCGACCTCCGAACGCAAACACAACGTGACGTTAAAACAACGCTAAACGCGCGGCACGTCAAAACGTAACAGAAGGGAGGCCTACGTTTTGACGTGTCGTGCCTGTATCGTTTTGAAATATGATGTAAAAACAACGCTAAACGCGCAGCACGTCAAAACATAACACAAGGGCGGCCTACGTTTTGACCTGCCTTGACTATGTCGTTTTGAAGTTGTTGACCTATCGACATCGGAAGGCTCCAGAATGTTGAATGAAATGAATTGTGGGACATTCTTACGTTAGACATTTGAAAAAAAAATATTGAAAGTTTATAGCGAGATATTGAGGCAGGTGTGACATGATCGTGATAATGCTTTAGCACTGATTGCTAACTTATGTGTTATTTCATTGGTGTGGATTGAATGCTGGTTCCACAAATCTGGTTTCCATGTCTGGTCTTAATATAAGTCGCCATTGAATATAATACATGGTACCAAGGTAATGATCTGTCTATTTCAAAGACAAATTAAATTATGGTTGACGTGTTATTTCTTTGTACAGAGGTCTGTGTGGTTATTGCCAACCAATGCAGATAATAAAGGAAAGTACATGATACCTAGAATCAGACGAAGTCAATGATAGGTTGGCAAACTTAGATGGTGACCTTGACTGCCTTACACACTACATTGGCTTCAATACTGTGTGCCGCGATATTCATGTACTTGAATATGCATGTACTGGATACAGGCAAAGGTTTTTAAACTCAGCATCTTCATCAGTAAGCTACCCTGATACTTTCTCGATCAAGAAATTATTTTCAACTAAAACAAGACAATCTTAATACACAAGTTGCTATTGCTAATATTTCCGATACAAATATACCAGCTACAGGCAGTTTGTCAGATGGAAAATAGATATCTGGACAAGGAGCTGTGTGGTGGCCTGATTTTTGTGGCTTCAGATATCCCCATCTTCCAAAAATTGTAATGAATTCCGACAAGATAATCGAAACGATTATGCATATGGTTGATAAGATTCCCAAATGGTTTTTCCGTAATTGGTTTTCAATATTGGTTAAGTTTCAATTTAATTAATATTTTGTTTCGTAAATAATTTAAATAAACATACACAAATGAGTTTTTTTTCTGAAATCGTAGGGGGTAGGATAAAATCGAGTTGATCCTACCCCACGATAATCTGAACGCGATTTCAAGATACCGGGGGGGTAAGGTGAAGGGGGGGTAATTTAAAGTCGCTACACCGGTACTGAATGCAATAGAACTACAATTTATAGCTCAAAATTAGTGAGCTTGTTGTAGAACACGACAAAGATTGGGAAATTATATTTGTTCACTTACCATATCCAATTATTTATAGGAATTAATTTAAATGCCCTTCTTTTGAATTGATTCATAACCAAATGTATATCAAGGAGCTAGTTTGTTGTGATATCATATATTGAAGGTACTGTGTTCTCTGAACGAAGAAAGCAACAGGCGGTTCCAGGATGTGGTCCAGCTTGGCAGTGCTCATAATAGTTTTGTACGATAAAGTGTATCTGCAACCAACCTAACCATTGATGGTCACCAGTTTCGTGTAGCTTATACTGCGACTGCAAAATGCTATAAAGGCAGTAACTTGTAAAAAAAAGGAGGTTATTTTGGCTATGTTATCCTGTGGATGACTTTCACCGAGATGGCACGACACGATTGCAAGTAATTCCGCAATCTGCAGTTTTCAGGTCACTGATAGGTAGCCTATATCTATCACTGCTGTGTGCTTATTTTACATGGAGATACAGGAAACAAGAAACTATCAGATTCATAGAATCAACAGACGGTTTATATTATAACAAATATTGTTTGTTCAATTTACGAGGACTGAATTAGGTACTGCAATTCGTTATCCTGGTACGGATAATGTAACGAGACTATATTGTAAAGGTGCCCGTGTTTTGATATCGCATGAATTAATTGATCAGCCAATGTTTATTATAAGGATACAAATAGTTATTTTATTTAAAACAAATGCCATATTGGGAAATTATTGAATTTTAGCCCGGTAAGCTGAGTTGTAGAAAAACAAGTGACATTGCGTGTTTATTATGTAAGCGGCTCTTCCTACAAGTTATGTATGTCACAATAGTTAAAACAAAGCACAAAAACGGAACATTGATATTAAATACAAAGCTCTGAATAAAGCTATAAGGCTGGTGTTGCTGACAGCATTAAGTTGCCGCCAATGGTTAGCACACAGCGTCCAATGCTTAGCCTGTAACAACTCTTAGATATGGCGAGGAAATGCAACAGTATGCATTAGTATTCAACTGAATGGCGGATACATGAGATGATTTATGCTATTGCTGCATCATTGTTGATAGATAATGAGGAATACATACTTACACCTAAACAGTTCTTAAAGTTCTTTGAAGTGTGCACAAGAAAGAGTCCATTTATAAGTCAACCCAATGATATCGAGACAGGGCAGAACAAAACATGGACCAAAATTCATCATCGAACATTAGATGTCAGATTCTTTTTCTACAGACGTTTTGTGAACGACTTTTTCTATAGAAAGGTAGCAACATAGCTATAGGAATATTTCGACACTTTGCTTTATACCAGCATTTTGAAAACTAACATCATATCGACCAGCAGAAGCTTGTAATAAGTAAACGCTTCGGAAATGAATTAATTGCTTAATGCGTCCTTTTGGTTAGGAATTCAAAAAAAATATGTAAAAGGGCAGAAACACGATGATACATTCCTGCAGTAAACAGCGCTGTAGTTATAGTCAGTTATCGTTCTTATAATGGTCCGTTGCTGTGTATAAGGGAACGAGCATTACGCTAAGGGTTGTATAACATGCAGCGCCAACTACTGCGGCTCTGGCAAAGCAGTGGAATACGCTGAGATAGCATCGAATACGCTGAGATGACAATTGGGCATACGAATATATTAGTCTGTGCTCATTGAGGTCGCATCAATCACAATGTTGATCGCAGAATAGGGTGAGAGGTTATTAACACATGGCTTTGACATCACTGTGATTAACTGTCAAGGTCGCCCCATACAAGAGGGTCATATAAGAGCAATTAGATCTCGGGTGCATGTTATTGACATAATCCATTAATTAAGCGCTTGTTCCTTGCAATGTAATGAAAGCTGGCTATAAAGTACAGACAAGGCGGCCTTTCTAAGCTTCAAAAAGGGAGAAAATTGCACTGTAAAGCGTCAACTACCCCGGTGTGGTGAATGGGACGAAGAGTGGTATATATGAGTACAACATATTGTCAATGCAAAGTAAGCGTTGTGCTAGGCGATAACAGTAAAAGGTCCTATTAAGAATGTTACATGCAAAATCATGTTACACTTTGCACTCTCGTTGTTGTATTGAACATGTGCTATGTGCTTTACAGTAGGTTACATAGAGTTCGGTTACTTCCATTTAGATATTAACAATCAATACAAGGGAATACAGCAGACGTGACTTAACCTCCAGATATACACTGTAGTTACAGAGATAATATATTATTGTATTTGTCTGCTTTTAAACGCAAATCACAGCATGCCTGTTACAGATGACACGCAATTTATCGAGTCGCATCACCTAAAAGTAGCTGCCATTAAAGGAGGAAAACCAAACTTTGCACTGTATTCAAACGAATATGTTTAAATATGCTTCAAAACCTTTTAAATATTCTTCATATTTCTAAAAAGTTTTCTCTCGCAAGACCCTGGTATAGATTAAATTAACTTAGTTATGTTCCACCTCCATCTCTTTAAACTGTAACGATATGGCTTATTCAATAATATGATTGCGTAATATATACTCATCTCCCCATTGTAAGCCATACAGGCCATTTGTGTTCGTAGCTGGAACTGAAGGGCCCGTATCAAAGGCAACGTACACCCTAAAGGACTATAAAAACCATTTGCTGAAACCGCGTCGATGGTCACCTGACCATACATATTCTTTTATGATTCTACCCGGTAACATTACAGAGGTATTAGATGCAGATGTTGTACTTAGTACAACATAATGAGGGACTAAATGGGGTTCAATTTGGGCTGATGCTACGTTTTTTATTCATAAAACGAACTATTCTCGTTATATGGCATAATTTTATCAATGACGTCACTATTTAGGAATTAATATTGAAGATGATGTAGAAACTCATCTCTAACTTATTTCTTCTTCGCGGGGTATAATATATACGGTGTATCATCAGATGCTATTGCTAGAGCTGGGAGTCTTACAGCTTTTACCGACGTAAGTCACAAGCGACTGCCAAAGAGAGATATTCCCTACGAAAGGAGCAAAATTAAATTTATCGTGTTGATGATAGATCGATGAAATGGTGATGACTAGCCCTTTCCGCTTAAATTATCAGCGGCAAAGGCAAGTTGTTTGATTACTTTTTAGCTTCCGGTGGATCTATCTAGTTCCAGAACTAAGAGTTTCGGAGTGCATGTAACATAAGCAGCAGACATTACTCATATTTCTTAGGACACATCTAATTGTCTGAGCTGAATCATAACACACGTTTTAATTATTGTTTATATTTAGCCGAAATATTTGTGCAGAATATATGAAATTACCGTGCTTGGGCGCTTCAATTTGACCTTGAATCATAACCAGTATTTTAAACACAATCAGGGATCTATCAACGTTTACGTTACATTGAGTGCTCAGACTTGAATAATCTGGAAACAGCTGAACAATAAAAATCACAAACACAGACTTGTCCGATTGAGATATACCCTTCGTCGTAGGTAACACATAAAAACAAGCAAGGCGACATCGTGATCGCTGTCAATGTGGTTCGCCAGTGAGTCATGAGGGGGTTATGCAGTATATTATGATGGTTGAGCAGAATACAATATGCATATTGCATATGGAAACTATTGATTCGTCTTGCCACTGGCGATATGAAACATCATGCGAAACCAACGCTACATATATATGTTTGAGATGCTGTTAAAAATAGTAAAAAGCTCAACATAACCTACAGATTTGAGGCTACGGTTACGCTTGTGTGATTGCTTGCCCATGCATTTAATTTGCAAAACACATTGGTAATATTAAACGCATGCTTTGTTTTTGGATAATGTTATATAATCCCTTGTGAGCGATGGCATCAAAAATGTAGCTTACGATAATTGAAAATTGATGGATCAGCTGGACGTGATCGAGACTGTTACAATGCAAGTACTTATCGAAATGTTCGGGGCCGCCCATTGCTGTTTTAATTATGTTATTCAGAAAACGACTAGGTTGATTAATCAGTATCTACTATTAGATATACCGCTGTTTATGCAAAAACGGGCTAACAATTAAAGTGATAACAGCGTCGACAATCTCTGATGTTTTCGTCCACGCAAAAATGACTCCTTGCTATTTAACCTGCTTACAAACTCCTATTAAACAGAGGAAACAAAACAATGTTTATGTCAACTCTTGGCCGTTTGTGCCATACATTTCAGACTTCTAATTTACGCTGAGTATAGGACAGCAGTTTGGGGCCATCAAGAGTCTGTCTGCTTAATATTAACATTGTAGGGTTCCAATTACTTTGTCCAGTAAATGGAATTGTATCCAGTGATATACATAAGTACTAGTTGGTTTATTCAGTATTGCTGATGTACTGGAGATAAAAGAGAACAACACACTTTGGGAGCCCGATAATGGCACATATCCAGGTACGGTATCAAATAATCGCCTGGTCTTATATTTTGAGTTGTTGAATGTTCTCCTCATCATCATGATCATAATGATGAGGAGAAAAAGAATGAGTATTATGGTGAGAATGATTTAATCATAATGTCGTCTATTGTTCAGGACTCAGCAATGTCAAATTACTCACACTGTAATATTCGTTGAGTATAATATGGACAATTGTCAGTTCCGCATATCATTGCTTTTCTCATGTTTAGTGACCGGATTGGCCGCATTATTTCAACACAACAAATGTAGTTTGCCACGAGCGTTTGGGTGTGAGACAATAACATCATGAATGAACCCTTAACATTCCATTGCACCTATTCACGGCAAACATAAAGTCGGACGTGTATTATTTCCATCAAAGCCATTGCAATTATTTTCTTTGTCGTGCTGCGGTCTTGTATCTCAGGTTATTGTCTATTGGAGCCAGTATCACTGATTTGACATTTAGTATACTAGATCATTCAGTTTATGATTATTTGGATGGACTACTTCCGCAATACTTCTCATTATTAGATGTTAGGCAATGCATTCGATACCGTCGATTGAAAATAAGCAAATTATCGATTAACCACGTTCACTTAAAGGCGTTACTCTTTCATGTATGAGTTTAAGTAAAGCGCATGTCATCAGCATTTTTGCGGTGAGTTTTGATTCTTAGCTACTAGACAACTCAAATGTCATTGAGCCAACAAAACGTTTTATGTTATCTGGAGGTACAAGCAAAGAAAGCACGAATCTATTAATGCTTTATGATGCAAATTTTATAACAGAGTTCATTAAAGCACTATGGAGAAAACATTGAAGCGTAAAACCGCTCCCGAATATGGAGCCATTGTGAAGGAACAATGGAGCAGCATGTCGCGGTAGATTTTGATGCAGACAATAAATAACCACGTAGACAATACAGTCATCACTAACACTTGGATTGTAGTTTGAGTGAACTGTTGCCGATGCAATAGCTAGAAGGTTTAAACTCTAGACGGGTGTTAATAAAAGAGTGATTAATTGTAGTTCAAAGTGGGGTATCCAAAGAGACAACTGCATGCCACCACCAGCTGGTTACGTGCTAGTCATGCTGCGTTCGTGTTGTGATAAGAAATGTATTTGATCGAGGTAAACTACCAACCCTTCAACAGCGCGGAGAGCTCAGGTATTTCTTCCTGCTCAAGTCAGTTAGCAACATCCATTTTCAGTTGGGAGGGCGCTAGTAAATACTGTTATATGTGACATCAAGCAACGGCGGCCGGATATGTCGTGCGGGATGTGTTAATTCTACGCATGATATTACGAGTATATATTTATTAATGCATCTCTGATCGTCGACGATGTTAGCTTATATGTACACTTATTTATAAATATATACGTATATATATGAATATATATATATATATAAATATATATATATATATATATATATATATATACATATTTATATATATATACGTATATATATATATATATATAAATATTTATTTGTTTATATATATATAACACATTGGCATGGATTAACAATGCTATGTGGCGCCATAATCACAGATTAGTCGCGCCAAAAAGCTGATGTTTTGCATTATATTCTTCACGCGCTTGCACGCTCTGACCGAGTGTAGTTAACTGATTAAATACCTTTTACTCAATGGTATGGGAGCTTATTGCTGGTTTAAGCGTCTGTACGGCCAATCTAAATTGTCTAAGACAGGCAATTTACGACATTATGGGGCGTTGCCATGGTGATTGATGATCCTGCCATAGTTGTTGCACACCTGATAAAATAACTACCCACTATACAATACTTACATTCACACTGGATTTTCACGACGAAGAAGATATAGTGGCTCTAGAAAATACCGGCATCATGTTATACTTTCTGGATATGCGTGAGGGCAGCAGCCTCTGAGGTGATTGTTAGAAAACCTTCATAATTATAATCGACGTTTGTGGACTATTAAACCTTAAAATACTCAGCAGTTTGTATCATGTATGTTTGTTTATGTAATGGGGTTTTTGAGGCGCCAAACAACAAACTTGTGTTTATATCTGTTCAGCCAAAATGAAGCGACAGAGTCTAAGATTAGCTAAGACAAAGCTCAAAACTACAGAATTGATATTCAATACACAAAGGTAGCTTGGTACTAGCCTAATGCGGTAGATAGGAGCAATAATATCTTTGTGATTAGCGAATAGAGCGTGCGATGCTTAGCCTGTGATAACATTCTGATATGTTTAAGAAATGCAATACTGATATGAATTAACTCAAATCCTATGCTTTTTCTGTTCCTTAGACTAATATCTGCACACCTTTATATTGCTGATTAGGACTATCATGGCTTATGGTTTACCTTACCCCTTGCGGGAAACCGGGATTGTTCAGCGGCCGTTTAGTTACTGAACTAAATAATGTGCATTCATTGCACGGGTCGCTAATCTGGCGCAACTGAGCTTGGCGACGCAGGTTGTATATTACCCCAAGAGATTGGTAGAGATCGCCAGCCATAGTGGCTGCTGCTTCAGTCCCTATTCATATTAAAAGAGATTGCGGATACACGAGATGAATTAGGCTGTTTCTGCATTAATGATGATAGAGAGTAAGGGATTACGAATATGTGCTTATACCGATCGATTAAGTTAATAAAAGTGTGCATAAGGTATAACCCATCAATTAGTCAGCAGATAGTATGGACAATATGCACACAAAGAAGACACAAAGGACCACAATTCAATAAATTTGTTTTAAACTTCCTTTACGACTGGCGTTTTATTAATAATTTTCTGCCAAAAATGGGCAGCAACAAAGCTAAAATGCTGATAATGGACATCGTATATAGCGAGTTTCGTCTGCCAGGATTATTACGACACTTTGCGACAGCGCATGGTTGTTAATATGTCGGAAGTTTTTATTAGGCTAGTCTTAAACGTATGGCACTATGACGGTAAAGTGACAACCATATCAGGTTTAATGAGGCATATTCCTCGGAGCTGTCATAATGTCGCCATAGAATATTTAAACGCTGTCATTGCCTCCCTCGTTTTTGTCCAGAAGCTAAAATGACTCTCTGTATTTGGTACACCCATTCATCGATGATTAGCCCATACGCCTTTAGGAGGCGCCAAAACGTGGATACAAAAAGATGGGCAGCGGATGGGTGGAGTAACTTTGATTCGCAAAGATATTAGTCTTTACAATCAATGAACTGCAACCATTTCAATCTTTAAATGTGTAAAAGTGTCAACCATCTGTCTTATGATATTTCTTCTTATCTCATGGCTGATTATGGAATGCACGTCATTGCCAAGGTTTTTTGGGTTACCTCGTGTGACCTCGATAAGCGACCTAGGTATACTTATAACTGACATTTAATCATGGGTGTAAAGTTTATCCTACCTTGTGATAATGTTGAAAAAAAGGTATACAATACTTGGCAGGCTCGTCCATCACTAAGGTATTTTGTTGGTGCGAGGAGGTCTAGAAAGTCTCGCATATTTGTATCTCCTCTACGCATTTATTCCATATGTTAAAACATTTTTATAGAGTGTAATGATGTTGGTTTAAATTGTTGTGTGTCCTTATTAACAACCCATGTATTTATTTTGTATTACTGGTGCAGCAGATGACTCGAACCTGTTACGTATGTGATAAGGGCTAATTATATTTTAGATACTGAATATTGTTTGTCGATTCAAATAATTGCAACAAGTGGTTAACGCCAGCTCTTATCAACGATATCGAACTATATGGTGATCATTTGATTTCCTGCCTCTTTTTGCCTACACCATGTGCAAGTTATTTTGCATTCGGAAATAGTATGCATTCCTTCCCAGCCTCACCGAATGTAACGTATATGCTACAGAGTTTAAGTATATACAAGCATCCACGAGGCTATAGAGACTGCAATCGACAGCATGACAATGCAAATTATGATTCAATCTGTTAAGGTGTTTCTTTCTAGCCAGGTCTTATGGTGTACTCTATTGTATATCATAAATGTTACATCGGCTAGCACACAACTTTATAAGATGTCGACAAAACATAATAAAAGGTATGCTGTTGTGGCAATTTAAAACTTACTTTCAATATTTCTCCTTTCATGGCGTCATCTATATATCATATATGCAACCACAGGAAATGGCGCTAACGAGGTGAATTACATAATTTAGAAACTATGTTATAAAAGTTTGTAACATACTATGTCACCAGTTTGGTCATTTAATACAACGGAATTATATAGCATGGAAAGTGTACATTCACAATATATATTCCAAATATGCAATTCCCATTTTATTTAACAAATGATAAGCGAAAGAAACACTGAGTTGCTGTCTAAAGTGTGTAATACCACGTGGGACACTGATCACATTATGTGTCATTCGCGAAGTTGGGGTTGTTTTGGATGGGTAGAGACTCCGTTTGTTGTACCGAGGTTATAAAATAACTGTATTGCAATCCCGCTGATTTATGACATTTATCGAATAAATTGATTCACAAGGGACTGTGTGATTACAGATCATTAAGTTGAAGTACATGATCGACAGAACCATGCACCAATTTAAGAATTACATACTGCTATGTCAACACTACCGATTAAGGCTTATTATGTTTTATTTAATTGTCTTTATTTTCATTTCATCATCTTTCATCATGGTTTATTGGGAACAGAATAGCAGCTGCAATGACTTTCATGTTACACCCCAATGATGGCTATTTAAGAGCAAAT
>CM067351.1:46306389-46363889 GCA_034190875.2 Urechis unicinctus | reverse complement strand
TCATAATTATTGTCTCGGGTATCATATTTTCTCAATAGTTATTATCCGTAACCGTTGAAGTCCACGTGCCAATCCATTAATGTTTGGAAGCAGGGATGAATGTTCCTAATGCTTTGATCGATAGTGTGCGTCTGGGCATTTGCCTCATCCATTGGCAATCGCGAATCGATTTATTAGGCTCAACAAGACAACGTTATGTGGAGTGTCTGATTATTGATGCGTCTTCTGCATGAGAATTTGAAGAGAGCAACAATGGTGGGCTTCCTAAAAATGTATGTTATGTACGATACAATATTCATCAAGTAAAGGATGCACAATTTAATTTATGTTGTGTGATGATTATCTCGATATGTTTGCAATGCCTCTGTTTGCTAAGTGACGGTTGCCACAGATGGTAACAGCCGGTTCAAACCATTATCAATACACCTTTACTGGTCATTTACCACGTGTTCGTTAGGTTCGACGTGACGGACAACAATAATCTATGTGAGCAGCTTAAAGCCTCGTTATGCAGTAAAAGCATAACTAGAACTTGGAACTCAATGCTATTATCAATGCGGTGGCTTTATTTGAACCCAATACCCTAGCACTCCACGTTCTAAGTACAACATTGAATCATGCGATACGTGTTAATAGCAGGGGGGAGAGTACTTAACTTCCATATGCGTAGTATGGCAAAGCCAAACCTAATGTGTACAATGCATAGTCATTATGTTTTATGTGGCTGTACTCTCCACTCGGCGTGTTATTGTCCTGTGTTAGAATCTCGGTGTTACGAGTTGTTAACTTCAGCAAATCAATAAACACCTGTAGTGTTATCCGACCAGTCTTGATGTAATTTTAGGTTGTTTAAGTTTAAGTGATGATAAGATGCAAATTTCATTGTCATATTGGAGGCAGCTTTATGCATCATAGATTCGATATTGAAATCAGCATTGGTGATTTATCATTTATTAATCACAATAACATCCGTGTTTAATGGTACATTACGCGATTGATCCGAATAGTTACTTATTTGTTAAGAGGTGAACAAATCCCCAGCAAACTGAGCCTTTACCTAATGCAGCATGGTAGTTTTAACAAGGTCATCAAAGATATATTTTGGAAGTGATGTGTTCGCGTGATGATCATAACAATAGCTATGTAGTATGACAACTACTGCTAGATAGCTACTACTGTCCATCATTACATCTGCCATACTGTTCAATACACTATCAACACCATAGGTTGAATGCACTGAAAAAACGAAATTGTGGCCGTTGTATTGATGGATTTGCATAGCAGTCGGAAGTAGAGCGGATCGCGTAGAGGCATGGCAGCTACAGTAACAGTGTGGAATATTAATGGTCAACCTAGGATGCGGAGTGATGCCTTCCATAGCCTAAATATCAGGTCGTGACTACGATAAATTTAGGAAAAATAATGGTACTGCCGTCTGAAAGGACACGTCTGTCAATACGAAACCATTGGGTGTTCTGAGTTCACTTCCTGTGAGAAACACCGTAGCCAATAAAAATGTTACGCGTCATGGAATACGCGATGACATGCTGATCATTAATTTAATGCGCATGAGAACTGGCTATCTCTTAACCTGGCCACATAAGTGAATAGGATATAAACAGGTCACTGTTAATGCTTCTACAGCGTTCTATTGAACATGTAGCTCAACATATGACGTCCGAATTGCCAATCAAGATTGGTTATCCATGCGACAATAAAAATATATATGCTACGATAGAATGTTTTTATCAATAAGGCGCTTATGCGAGGGTCACCTTGTAACAAAAATGCTTCTCTACTGTTTGCTCTTCAGACGGATAACAACAAGGCAATGAATCCCAGGGCATCCGATGTCAAACATAAGCATCTTATCGCAGTAGTTTCTTCATCAGCCGCTGTGTTTCATATGAGATATGAAACCAATATGACAATTCGTGTCATATATTTGAATAAAAGAAAGATACAGAGAGCGTTTATTCTTTGCGTTGCCATTGAATTTCTTTTATGTTACCATATTTGCCGACATATACTCCGCAACGTTTCTTCCCTTTTTTCTACTTTCCTCTAGGATAAGTCACATTCAGGAGGGTCCAATATGTCGCCTGTACGTACAGCCCTTAACATATTATCAATGAATTAGACCAAACATAATGCAAAGACACCACACCCAGAAGATTAAATACTGAGGTATAAAATGCCTTTCTCAATGAGCCTTTGGTCATCTTTTGCCTTCAACTGTATCATAACTAAACATACTAGACCGTGAGCGATCGCTTTAGTAATGGACTGGGTTAAACATTTTTTCATGAAGTCAATGATTTAGCAAACAGTATTAATTGACTGATATTTGTTAGATAATTGGCGCTTTTTTGTCACTACACAAGTGATTGTATTTCTTTCGTACTGAAACATTAGCTGTGGGGTATTTTATTCACTCACATTACGGTTTTCCGCAATCGTGTCACAGGTGGAAGCAATAAAACGACGAGACTCGCGGTTTAGTTTTTTCATTACTCTCTTCTTCCGCAAGCCCACCGGCATAATGACATTCCGCGTGTGTGTATCGAATTATATATATTTGTAGAAACTGGGCTATGTACGACTAGCAGTGAGTTTAATTCTGAGGATGGTCACTGCCTGGGAGCACTGTCTGCTGAGTATCTTTAACACCCCCTTTCAGAGAGGTGACCGCTTTTGTACGTGATTATCCGAGTCACGAGTAACCAGGTTGTCACACCTTGGAGTCGAACCCACAGCCTGTGGCTCGGTAGGCGAAGCAATAAACCACCACGTCATTGAGACCGGATGATTGACAGTCTCCCGCAATCATTCTTCCAAAATCATTCTCCCACAATCATGTCCATTTACTCAACACACGATATACGGGTTTTCAAATAGCCTTTCTTAAATTATTCACGACTCACACATTATGTTCGTTCACAAAAAAACATGAAAGGACGAATAATGGCCAGCATATGCAGATAACATCATAAGCCTTATGTGACCACTTAATGCAGGTTATTTATGAATCAGTCCGTGAGATGACTGTGATGGCGATTTCAGCAGCGGGCTCTGTGTAAACAATGCCTCCACAATGCCTTCGTAGATCCACATGAACTCCACAAATTACATAACTAACGGCGTGTTGTCGTTGGTGTGTACTAGACGTTCACGTACAACATGTTAAGTCCTCATGACGCGTCACTGATGAGAGCTTCCTTCTCCACGGATGGTGTGTGTAAAGCTGCTGTCGAACCCCTCATGTACTAATCATCGATTAGGTATGCTTCTAACGATAACTAGATTTATCCACATTGATAGTGGTGAAGTTAGTATAATTGAAATCTGCATCGTGTATAGTTCGCGTTCAACTTTGATTATTTGACCTTTCCGAACGTTCCAAGTATAGACCCGAAGGTCAACTGGTTATCTTGGAACATGTTATTACTCTGCGCCACCTGCAGATGTGAGTGACATGATGGTCCAAACTACACCCAGGATGTCATTAGACTGGGAAAAATAGATGTATGGGGACCAAATCAATTGATTGATCACAGGTCACAACGTTTGCTTGTAGTCTACTTACTTAAATAACAGCCGCAAGGCGGAAACAGAATATAAGATGCATTTTGCAGCAAAGTTGTGTAATTGAAATTTTGCCTGGTTTCTACAATACCTCAATTGCATCAATTTAATAGTTAGATTAACACCAAATTATTCAATATTTATCATTACCGGTTCCAATTATTTTTCTACGTGATAATGTAATTGAGTAGCGGACGCCTCGAGTAAATACGCATATGCAAGTCTGACATTTTCCTGTACTATGTCTCAAACGCCGTCTCTTTTCAGCTTGGTGTCCATCATGGGCCATATTTTGTCTATTCATATGTTGTCTGTTCATTACATCGTATGAAAGATAAGACACTGACTTTTACAAACGCCTTTCGAATAGCCAAGGTAAGCGTTAGCTTCCTAGTAGGAATTTGATGGGTTTTTGATAACATGTACATCATGCGTAGAGTAAAATCAAGCGGCAGAAACACGGTAATTCACTTGACCCTCATGACAGGCTGTGATGCCGTCACTATCCCGGCAAATATAGTTACCAAAACATAATCGACTACAGACCTCATATATATCGGCGGTTTTAAACTTTTCAAAATAATTAGGTCAAGGTTTGATGCTCCATCGACATGTATCGTAGCTCATGTTTTTTCATTTATGTCAATTTTAGCTCAATATTAGATTAGAGTTATGGATGGCGTGAGCTTAATATGCGCTAGCCAATCATTTGTTATGAAGAACCATAGTACATATAAATGAAAGTATTGCTACTTATCAACATCCATCCGAAGCATATCAGACTTAAGATGGCGAGTACGTTTATGTCCATGCGATGTACTTTTTGTGGTTTTTTGTCAAGGTAAATTGAATTTATTGCATCCTTTATCAGACGTATTTCGTAGATAAACCGTATAGAATTCCTCGTTGACGTCTCGTTTGTTAGATGAATTTGCACACTTGCATGGATGCAATTCATATTCAGATTATGCAATTCCGAGATTATCTCCCTGTCTACTAGTGATGGGGGGGGGATGAAACAATTGGCGTGATGCAAATGCATGGCGATGTGACACGTTGACACTGACCACCAACCGCAATATACTTTTTACAGTAAGTGCAATTTACCACTGAATTTTTTGCCAATATGCACCTTCGATTACATTTATTCAAGCATTATTTCTATCTGTATAGACACAGATATATGGATCTTTGTTGTTTGTCAGAAATTCGTCAAATGTTTTACATGACAAACTGGGACCAGTTAATTGCTGACTACGACATAACGCATCTCCAATTGCTAACGGTTTAGCATATTTGTGATTCCACAGTTGCGGAATACATCAGTGTTATTATACCAATAAACTGCTTGTATATATTTCAATCAACAAACCTACATGAGACGATGTCATAACAGATCCTTTGTGTAATCATATCAATTAATAAACAAGAAGTTTACAAAATCTTTAACCATCATCAATCACATTTGTGTTTAATTATATCTCGCAAACACGATCAGTATTTTACAAGAGGACTCTATTCAAAAACCAAACTCTGATCTGTTCTCATTCATACTGACAACGTAATCTTACAGCTGTAAATGCAGAAATCAAGAACATATGTGATGATACTTTGTTACCACTTCGCCTAAGTAAGAGTACCTAAATGAGACAAGTGTACCTGCACTATTTGTCCTACGCATTTCCAAGAAGGCATTTGATCATATCAACTTAGTATATAATTTGATTGTATAAAGATGCGTCTGGAAGGAACATAACTACACTGCCTGTCTCAACCCAAGCGTCACATCGTTAGATAGCACAATTCAATGCATTTTTATTACGATTGCAAATAAGAGCCCCATCAGGAATTAGCTACCATACAACTTTGGTAGACGGAGCTGTCTGTCTCGAAGGGGAATATTTACATTTAGATAGGAGACTACCATTGATTTTAATTTGGAATGTGATTTTAATGCTTCAGTCACTTCAGCGGAACGAGTTATTCGTTGGCAAGTGATTGCCCAACCTCTTCACATCAAGGGCGGTGTCTGGGTCATTCAGGTATGATTACGTAGCACCATCTCGATAACTATTGTATACTCTTTTTGCAAAGCATTCAACACGGACAACATTACTTGGCGTAGATCGTATCGTAATTGAAACGCGCCGTGGACCACCTATGGGAATTCCCTTTTATCGCAGAACATAGGGCTCAAATACAGCAGATCAAGAGTGTCCATGAACTACTTATTTCATCCATCAATGATTGATATCACAGTGACATAAGAGCATGTACTTCTAAACATCGAACATTATTTTCTAGCCATGGAAATTTAACACCGTTAGACACACCATTCATCGCGTAATAAACGTTTACCCCATCCTTGTTATCATGCTGAATGTAACTTATTTTGAATAATGTTATCATTTTTCTGACAGTCGTCAAATCCAAACAAGCCAACAAAATACTGATATGATTAGCTGGTCCTGTGATGTACAAGCTCACAATACTGAGAAAGTGAGGCTCGGGCACTATGTGTAATGTGTTCATTATAATCTAATTATTTGTCTGGATCTGTTCAGCGACTTCCTAGAGCAAATATGTTTCTTTTCGACAAGGTCATAGTTGTGTTGGCAATTGTTATCTGCATGATAAATACAGCATTGTAAAAACATTCAGATAACATTCTTCTTGTTAATTCACATATGCGCTTAACAGTTTTTTCCAACTATGGTCACTAAAAGATTATCTTTGATGGAGAGCGATTATCTCATTATCAATCGGATACACAATTTATCGTCAGTGTATATAAAGGTAATAGTTTAAGGCATTGACAGTGGTCTTTAGTAAGTTTAATGAAATTATGTTATTCGCATATTACTTTCAGCCGATAATCGACAGACCCTCGTCATATGGGACCCAAAACCCCAAACGCAACTAATTGCTTAATGGAATCTAACATGCCCTTGCCTAAACACAAACATTAACAAAGGACAGCCTTATACGAACCTGAACGAACGGCACGTGGACGGCCTGCGAATAGAGTGGATTGCTACAGTTTAAGATATGGCGCCGCTACAGCACATCAATCTCATTGGCATAGCGTCGTAAATTGTCTGCGTAACATAACCCTAAAATGACTTTGACAGACATTTAACTTGATTTCCATACCATCGGCCACTTCTGTGTGTTTATCAGTGACCACGGCGCTGATTGTTCGCTGCTCTAGTTATCCTCGCTTATGCAATGCACATCGATTTTTTCTTCATGCTCAAGCATCATATAATATGGTACCGCACCCAGCATTTGATGACGCAAAGTGAATTATCAACCTTACAGAATGACCGTAAATTTACATTACCTTAAGAACATCCCTAACATACATCTTTATGACAAATTTATCTTCATTTAACAGGAATCCACCTTATGCAATATACTCAAGATTGTGTCAGATTAAAGGTTAACAAAAATATTCCCGTTGACGCTAATGCACAAAGCAATTTGTTTTGCACGTTAAGTTTAAAATAGTTTAAAACGAATTTGGTGAAAAGACAACTGTATTGATTAATACGGTTGCCCTGCTCCCGATTGCAGGCTAACTAGCCGCGATAGCGCTTTTTCTACTTATCTGTGGCAGAAATCCATCATCGCTCTACGAGCATTTCAGCAATTGCATAATTGTGCGCATGCATCACACTAATTGATTGCATGTGTATTTTAATGTGCATTTAATTAGTTCGTAGAGGGATTCATTGAAGCAAGCAAATAACGCTTAGACAGTATCTGTGAAAGGCGGACAAAAGAACGCAACAAACGTATTAATATATATATATATATATATATATATATATATATATATATATATATAGATATATATATATATATATATATATATATATATATGTGTGTGTGTGTGTGTGTGTGTGTGTGTGTGTGTATATGTATACATATATATATAAATATATATATATATATAAATATACATATATATATATATTTATATATACATACATATACATATATATGATATATATGTAAAAGAAATGTTCGAATATACATATATATATATATATTTGAATATGTATATATATGTTTATATACGTACATATATGTATATTTTTATATATATAAATAATGTACATACATATATATATTTATATACGCTTATATATATTAACGTATATATATGCAAATATATAAATATATATATATACATATATAAATACGTATATTTATACATATGTACATATATGTATATATATATATCTTATATATATATCTATATATATATATATACATATATATATATATATATAATATATAAAATATATATATATATATATATATATATATATATATAATATATATATATATATATATATATATCTATATATATATCTATATATATATCTATATATATATATATATATATATATATTTAAGACATTAAGGGCCTGAGAGAATAATCGGAGGGGTGCATGCATTTGGAG
Source organism: Urechis unicinctus (assembly GCA_034190875.2). Lineage (NCBI taxonomy): Eukaryota > Metazoa > Annelida > Polychaeta > Xenopneusta > Urechidae > Urechis > Urechis unicinctus. The sequence continues at coordinate 46,355,832 of CM067351.1, read as the reverse complement.
GGGATAATTGCTCTAATGCAATTCGTAGCAGCATTTTGTGTCGTGGTCGCCAAATAGCTGTCATTTCAAGACAGGGGAAGGGGAATATAGTCTGTCAATTCTAACTACAGTGACCTTGACTCTGTGAGTGCAAAACAAAAGCATTAATTGAATATTTATTTATACAAAGTACATATGCAAATAAACAAACGTTCCCTTCCACCTTTATTTTGCATAAGGACTTAAAATAAACTGCAAACAATTGCAGTAGCTCAATCAACTATAAGCAATGAATAAGAAAAAATACACTATGAAATGTCTGTGGTCTTGACACTACGCCTGGTAAATATCTGTGCGGCTTGATGTTTTATCGTAATCCACTAATTCATATAAAATATGTGTATGACTAAACTATTTGATTTTAAGATGTTCGTTTAGCATTTATAAGAGGTACAAATCTCCAGGCATTCACTTGTCTTCTGATCGCTTAAATAAAGTTGCTGATATCCATCATGCGAATACATTTTCTTAGCAGGCAAACAACTATATATTGGTAGTTCAGAGAGGTTGAAACATGTAAGCGAAGACTGAGCAGGGTGCTATCGAATCAAAAAGAACACTTCATCTGTCGCATTACAAATTGTGAACGGACGATCATCAAAACTAAATATTCGAAAATACAGAGAGTAAACAGGTTAACTATTTCGTATTCGTGATTTGTAGTGAAATTATATTCTGCGGCGTATAATATCCTTGCTCCTAGTTTGTTGTGCTACAATCACTTCACATGTACAGCTAATAGGTTTGCAAGCAGGGAAAACGCTGCAAATGGATTTACCCCAATTATCCATTATCTAGCTATCAAACGTCAAAAAACACACATTCACACACATTTTCATAAAATAGGCCGAGTTGGCGTATCAAAGAAATTGCGCTTTGTGTGACAAATATTTAATGCACAGCCCTACTCGCTTATTACTGCATACCTGCAGGGTATATTCTATCGGTGGTAATATTTCCAATGTGCAGTATCATGGCGTACCTCGGTATAACACAACAGTCATGTAACTGGATATCCGCAGATATATACCTTATGTACACGGTGATTGCCTAGGATAGTAGGATAAGGAAGGGTAGGTAATAGTCCTGACACTTTCAGGTTCCGAGACTTATTTTCAATTTATTGGGCAGCAGAAATTGTGAAGTTGCTTTGAAACATTTGCAAAGGTGTTACATTCTTATGTGTATGGGATACACATAAATTTGCATTGTCGTAATATTAATGAATCAAAACCTGTTCATTACGACTCGGATATTCCTAGTTTGAATGCTGAATATTCTAGCCCCTGACCATGCGAATGCTGAAATTGCAATTTAAACCATCCCGAAATAATTATAATTGACGCACAAACCATATAGTGTGAGGCTTATTTATGGGTCTAATTAAATTAAGTGTTTGTTTATTCTTGGCTCTTTTTAGAAACCATAATTCCTTTCTTATCACCTATAATAAATGTTGGCCTCGCGATCAGAGCTTATTGCAAGAATGCTTCTGGCTTCTATCATTATGACATGTTTGTAATGGAACGTGAAGGGCTATTCCAGGTTACATTTTTATCGCTCAGTACAACGGCACTCACAGTATATGAGACATAGGTCACGACAAAGTACCGATTGCATTACTTTCTTCTCGAAACCCAACATGATTGATATATCAATAATAATATGTTGGCCGCTTTAACACAACTCAACAAACACGTAATACTCTTGCGTCCACCCCTCGTCAGTAGACCGCTTTGATCATACCACAATCCTCTCTAGGTTTCATAATTATTGTCTCGGGTATCATATTTTCTCATTAGTTAGTATCCGTAACCGTTGAAGTCCACGTGCCAATCCATTAATGTTTGGAAGCAGGGATAAATGTTCCTAATGCTTTGATCGATAGTGTGCGTCTGGGCATTTGCCTCATCCATTGGCAATCGCGAATCGATTTATTTGGCTCAACAAGACAACGTTCTGTGGAGTGTCTGAGCATTGATGCGTCTTCTGCATGAGAATTTGACGAGAGAAACAATGGTGGGCTTCCTAAAAATGGATGTTATGTACGATACAATATTTATCAAGTAAGGGATGCACAATTTAATTTATGTTGTGTGATGATTATCTTGATATGTTTGCAGTGCCTCTGTTTGCTAAGTGACGGTTGCCACAGATGGTAACAGCCGGTTCAAACCATTATCAATACACCTTTACTGGTCATTTACCACGTGTTCGTTAGGTTCGACGTGAAGGACAACAATAATCTATGTGAGCAGCTTAAAGCCTCGTTATGCAGTAAAAGCATAACTAGAACTTGGAACTCAATGCTATTATCAATGCGCTGGCTTTATTTTAACCAAATACCCTAGCACACCACGTTCTAAGTACAACATTGAATCATGCGATACGTGTTAATAGCAAGGGGGAGAGTACTTAACTTCCATAGGCGTAGTATGGCACAGCCAAACCTAATGTGTACAATGCATAGTCAGTATGTTTTAAGTGGCTGTACTCTCCACTCGGCGTGTTATTGTCCTGTGTTAGAATCTCGGTGTTACGAGTTGTTATCTTTAGCAAATCACTACACATTTGTAGTGTTATTCGACCAGTCTTGGTGTAATTTTAGGTGGTTTAAGTTAAAGTGATGATAAGATGCCCATTTCATTGTCAAATTGGAGGCAGCTTCATATTGAAATCAGCATTGGTGATTTATCATTTATTAATCACAATAACATCCGTGTTTAATGGTACATTACGCGATTGATCCGAGTAGTTACTTATTTGTTAAGAGGTGAACAAATCACCAGCAAACTGAGCCTTTACCTAATGCAGCATGGTAGTTTTAACAAGGTCATCAAAGATATATTTTGGAAGTGATGTGTTCGCGTGATGATCATAACAATAGCTATCTAGTATGACAACTACTGCTAGATAGCTACTACTGTCCATCATTACATCTGCCATACTGTTCAATACAATATCAACACCATAGGGTGAATGCACTGAATAAAACGAAATTGTGGCCGTTGTATTGATGGATTTGCATAGCAGTCGGAAGTAGAGCGGATCGCGTAGAGGCATGGCAGCTACAGTAACAGTGTGGAATATTAATGGTTAAGCTAGGATGCGGAGTGATGCCTTCCATAGCCTAAATATCAGGTCGTGACTACGATAAATTTAGGAAAAATAATGGTACTGCCGTCTGAAAGGACACGTCTGTCAATACGAAACCATTGGGGGTTCTGAGTTCACTTCCTGTGAGAAACACCGTAGCCAATAAAAGTGTTACGCTTCATGGAATACGCGATGACATGCTGATCATTAATTTAATGCGCATGAGAACTGGCTATCTCTTAACCTGGCCACAGCGTTCTATTGAACATGTAGCTCAACATATGACGTCCGAATTGCCAGTCAAGATTGATTATCCATATGATAATAAAAATATATATGCTATGATAGAATGTTTTTATCAATAAGGCGCTTAGGCGAGGCTCACCTTGTAACAAAAATGCTTCTCTACTGTTTGCTATTCAGACGGATAACAACAAGGCAATGAATCCCATCCGATGTCAAACATAAGCATCTTATTGCAGTAGTTTGTTCATCAGCCGCTGTGTTTCATATGAGATATGAAACCAATATGACAATTCGTGTCATATATTTGAATAAAAGATACAGAGAGCTTTTATTCTTTGCGTTGCAATTGAATTTCTTTTATGTTACCTTGTTTGCCGACATATACTCCACAACGTTTCTTCCGTTTTTTCTACTTTCCTCTAAGATAAGTCACATTCAGGAGGGTCCAATATGTCGCCTGTACGTACAGTCCTTAACATATTATCAATGAATTGGACCAAACATAAGGCAAAGACACCACACCCAGAAGATTAAATACTGAGGTATAAAATGCCTTTCTCAATGAGCCTTCGGTCATCTTTTGCCTTCAACTGTACTGTAGGTCAAAAATGCATCATAACTAAACATACTAGACCGTGAGCGATCGCTTTAGTAATGGACTGGGTTAAACATTTTTTCATGAAGTCAATGATTTAGCAAACAGTATTAATTGACTGATATTTGTTAGATAATTGGCGCTTTTTTGTCACTACACAAGTGATTGTATTTCTTTCGTACTGAAACATTAGCTGTGGGGTATTTTATTCACTCACATTACGGTTTTCCGCAATCGTGTCACAGGTGGAAGCAATAAACGACGAGACTCGCGGTTTAGTTTTTTCATTACTCTCTTCTTCCGCAAGCCCACCGGCATAATGACATTCCGCGTGTGTGTATCGAATTATATATATTTGTAGAAACTGGGCTATGTACGACTAGCAGTGAGTTTAACTCTGAGGATGGTCACTGCCTGGGAGCACTGTCTACTGAGTATCTTTAACACCCCCTTTCAGAGAGGTGACCGCTTTTGTACGTGATTATCCGAGTCACGAGTAACCAGGTTGTCACACCTTGGAGTCGAACCCACAGCCTGGGGCTCGGTAGGCGAAGCAATAAACCACCACGTCATTGAGACCGGATGATTGACAGTCTCCCGCAATCATTCTTCCAAAATCATTCTCCCACAATCATGTCCATTTACTCAACACACGATATACGGGTTTTCAAATAGCCTTTCTTAAATTATTCACGACTCACACATTATGTTCGTTCACAAAAAAAACATGAAAGGACGAATAATGGCCAGCATATGCAGATAACATCATAAGCCTTATGTGACCACTTAATGCAGGTTATTTATGAATCAGTCCGTGAGATGACTGTGATGGCGATTTCAGCAGCGGGCTCTGTGTAAACAATGCCTCCACAATGCCTTCGTAGATCCACATGAACTCCACAAATTACATAACTAACGGCGTGTTGTCGTTGGTGTGTACTAGACGTTCACGTACAACATGTTAAGTCCTCATGTCGCGTCACTGATGAGAGCTTCCTTCTCCACGGATGGTGTGTGTAAAGCTGCTGTCGGAACCCTCATGTACTAATCATCGATTATGTATGCTTCTAACGATAACTAGATTTATCCACATTGATAGTGGTGAAGTTAGTATAATTGAAATCTGCAATGTGTTAGAAGAGTATAGTTCGTGTTCAACTTTGATTATTTGACCTTTCCGAACGTTCCAAGTATAGACCCAAAGGTCAACTGGTTATCTTGGAACATGTTATTACTCTGCGTCACCAGCAGATGTGAGTGACATGATGGTCCAAACTACACCCAGGATGTCATTAGACTGGGAAAAATAGATGTATGGGGACCAAATCAATTGATTGATCTCAGGTCACAACGTTTGCTTGTAGTCTACTTACTTAAATAACAGCCGCAAGGCGGTAACAGAATATAAGATGCATTTTACAGCGACGTTGTGTAATTGAAATTTTGCCTGCTTTCTACAATAACTCAATTGCATCAATTAAATAGTTAGATTAACACCAAATTATTCAATATCTATCATTACCGGCTCCAATTATTTTTCTACGTGATAATGTAATTGAGTAGCGGACGCCTCGAGTAAATACGCATATGCAAGCCTGACATTTTCCTGTACTATGTCTCAAACGCCGTCTCTTTTCAGCTTGGTGTCCATCATGGGCCATATTTTGTCTATTCATATGTTGTCTGTTCATTATATCGTACGAAAGATAAGACATTGACTTTTACAGATGCCTTTCGAAAAGCCAAGGTAAGCGTTAGCTTCCTAGTAGGAATTTGATGGCTTTTTGATAACATTTACATCATGCGTAGAGTAAAATCAAGCGGCAGAAACACGGTCATTCACTTGACCCCCATGTCAGGCTGTGATGCCGTCACTATCCCGGCAAATATAGTTACCAAAACATATTCGACTACAGACCTCATATATATCGGCGGTTTTAAACTTTTCAAAATAATCAGGTCAAGCTTTGATGCTCCATCGACATGTATCGTAGCTCATGTTTTTTCATTTATGTCAATTTAAGCTCAATATTAGATTAGAGTTATGGATGGCGTGAGCTTAATATGCGCTAGCCAGTCATTTGTTATGAAGAACCATAGTACATATAAATCAAAGCATTGCTACTTATCAACATCCATCCGAAGCATATCAGACCTAAGATGGCGAGTACGTTTACGTCCTTGCGATGTATTTTTTGTGGTTTTTTGTCAAGGTAAATTGAATTTATTGCATCCTTTATCAGACGACTGCTGCATATTTCGTGGATATTGCTGCATATTTCGAAGATAAACCGTATGGAATTCTCGTTTGTTAGATGAATTTGCACACTTGCATGGATGCAATTCATATTCAGATTATGCAATTCCGAGATTATCTCCCTGTCTACTAGTGATGGGGGGATGAAACAATTGGCGTGATGCAAATGCATGGCTATGTGACACGTTGACACTGACCACCAACCGCAATATACGTTTTACAGGGATTTGTTCAAAGGAAAACTACTTTGTTAGTAAGTGCAATTTACCACTGAATTTTTTGCCAATATGCACCTTCGATTGCATTTATTCAAGTATTATTTCTATCTGTATAGACACAGATATATGGATCTTTGTTGTTTGTCAGAAATTCGTCAAATGTTTTACATGACAAACTGGGACCAGTTAATTGCCTACGACATAACGCATCTCCAATTGCTAACGGTTTAGCATGTTTGTGATTCCACAGTTGCGGAATACATCAGTGCTGTTATACCAATAAACTGCTTGTGTATATTTCAATCACCAAACCTACATGAGACGATGTCATAACAGATCGTTTGTGTAATCATATCAATTAATAAACAAAAAGTTTACAAAATCTTTAACAATCATCCATCACATTTGTGTTTTAATATATCTCGCAAACACGATCAGTATTTTACAAGATGACTCTATTCAAAAACCAAACTCTGATCTGTTCTCATTCATACTGACAACGTAATATTACAGCTGTGTACCTGCACTATTTTATCCTACGCATTTCCAAGAAGGCATCTGATCATATCAACTTAGTATATAATTTGCTTGTATAAAGATGCGTCTGGAAGGAACATAACTACACTGCCTGTCTTAACCCAAGCGTCACATCGTTAGATAGCACAATTCAATGCATTTTTATTACAATTGCAAATAAGAGCCCCATCGGGAATTAGCTACCATACAACTTTAGTAGACGGAGCTGTCTGTCTCGAAGGGGAATATTTACATTTAGATAGGAGACTACCATTGATTTTAATTTGGAATGTGATTTTAATGCTTCAGTTTCTTCAGCGGAACGAGTTATTCGTTTGCAAGTGATTGCCCAACCTCTTCACATCAAGGGCGGTGTCTGGGTCATTTCAGGTATGATTATGCAGCACCATCTCGCTAACTATTGTATACTCTTTTTGCAAAGCATTCAACACGGACAACATTACTTGGCGTAGATCGTATCATAATTGAAACGCGCCGTGGACCACCTATGGGAATTCCCTTTTATCGCAGAACATAGGGCTCAAATACAGCAGATGTATCGAACTCAAGAGTGTCCATGAACTACTTATTTCATTCATCAATGATTGATATCACAGTGACATAAGAGCATGTACTTCTAAACATCGAACATTATTTTCTAGCCATGGAAATTTAACACCGTTAGACACACCATTCATCGCGTAATAAACATTTACCCCATCCTTGTTATCATGCTGAATGTAACTGATTTTGTATAATGTTATCACTTTTCTGACAGTCGTCATATCCAAGCAGGCAAACAAAAAACTGATATGATTAGCTGGTCCCGTGATGTACTGGTCTCTCGATGCATTGCAAGCTCACAAAACTGAGAATGTGAGGCTCGGGCACTATGTGTAATGTGTTCATTATAATCTGCACTGCACAATACCTCTATTCATATTCAACTTTGATAAGTATTATTCGGATTAAAATATACATGACGATGCAACTGTGTAGCTTCTCGTTGGACCCGTTAACATCTTGGTTATAAAATACTTCTGTGTAAAATGAATAGATTAGTAATTTACTTGTCGGAACTTTAATAATGCCACGTTCACAAAGTTAATACTGTATTATTAAATTCGTGGCACCTGTCCATCCTACAGTTGCTGCAAGAATGAATCTAGAATACAAAACCATGCAACGCAGAAAATATACGCTCTCTGTACATTGCCGTTGCTAAAAGTACGAATCTAGTTTAAGCTGCTTAAGTACATTAACGATAATCCGTCTGATTAATGAGCCAAGAGAATTTTCCCCTACGGAATGCTGATACATGCCTGTGAAATTCTCATTGCGCTTGTGTGGAATCTCATGGATTTCATTTGGCATTTTCGATGCATTAAATGTGCATGTAGAAAAGTCACAATATATTACCAGGATGAGAATGACTTGCCCGAGACAGCATTCATTTTTCGTATTGCCGCTTCTAGGCAGTGTGTAGCTTTTCATTGTGGTCTACACCTACAAGGTGATCATTGCTCCAGTGCAGTTATTGCACTGCCATTAGTTATGTGCTTATGCCTTTTTGACTATCATAAAGATGAATAATCATAAAGGGCAAATCGGAGATCATTTGTTAACGTAGCCAACAACCCAACACATACCTCTTGTTCCTCATTGTAGTTTATATTGAAGACAAGCCTTATAGTTTACACAAATTTACAAACGAAATTAAATCACGTTACATGTGAGTAACATAAGCAGTGCTCCGCTTGTACTCGCGTCCACTTACATGGCGAGACAAAGAAACGGCTGGCTATCGTATTCATGAGTGACTGATTTGAATGCTTGTATGCTGACTATCATATTGATCACTGTTACTAATTGAGATGCGAAAAAATAATCTAGAAGATCATGAATCCAGAGCACCCAATGGTTCCACATATATGTTGTTCCCTAGAACCTGACAGCGGTATCATTTCTTTCCACATGTCAAACATCGCCCTACAATATCCTTTACCTGCGAACCTCACTCAATAAATCCTCAATACTTCTGCAACCTCTCAGCCACTTCATCATGATGTGCCGTCTATTTTGCTGTTTACTAACCACAAAATCAGATATTTTCTAACCCCAGTGGATAACAATGATGCGAAACCAACTATATCGTACCAATTCGTCCTGATAAATAGTGGGCAATGTAACTTGCCTCAAATGAAGAGGAGGGACAGTGATACGAAATGCTTACAATTACAATACGGGTTAAGGTTGTAGAAAACCCTTTCAACCAACTTCACCATGTAGGAATATGCTGTGAACGAAAAGTAGTCACCGTAAGGTTTGTAGTACGTGTTATATAAATGTATCGAATACTCATTAACAAAATATAAGATGCATGATGCCCGTCGTATGTGACTCGGCGAGCCAGGACCTGCTCCAGATAGGAACTGATTAACGACTACATGTGCCAAGTTATATGTCTTGACGCCAATGGTCAATCCTAGGCATTCCGTAACCTGGCTCGATTCCAGTCAGGACCTGCTACCCCAGCTATGATAGGCATCACTCTGCATCGCATTGTACCTAACACCATCGCAATATCTATTCTACTTCAGCATTCTCTAGTACGGAAACAATACAATACCCTCAATAACGCGACTCTCGTGCAAGTGTCGTGTTCATCCGAAACCGACTCATATACTGAATGGAGATTGAATTAGCTGTTGCTGACGAAGAAGTGTGAAATATTTTTTCACTGCTAGACGGAAATGCTTTGTATCAGTACGACGCTGTTTTAACATGCACTAATGTGATCTATCCATCTCAGAAAACAGCGGATGCTTGATTTAATTTGCGTATCTATGATTTGATGCGCAATTCACTTATTAGAAATCCTCGAACCAATCCGAGAGCAAGTTGAACAAATATATCGCTTCTCAAATTCAATCTATACTGTGAAGGAGCGGCATGGTTACAATTTACTAAGTCACTCTGATAAAGGATTGGGAAATTCCATTCAATGTTGAATCCTTTTTGAGCAATAGGGTGATTTGTCTTGCTGTCGGTAGCCAGTACCTGTATCAAAAGAACTGATTGCCAATATATCAAAGATCCGAAAAGTAGTCATTGTTCACATTGCCTCTTGTAGGCTACATGTACCTTCTCGTTGTGACCAAGCTCCTAGATCATTCCTCAAAATGATTAATGAGCAACTCTTAGCTCATTTGTTGCCAAAAATGACTACACAACTCCTGCCTTCCGAGTTATGTGGCCTACTTCAGTACATATCTCGGTTATCTCTATCGATTCCAGGCAGCGCTAAAAACAAATTTCCATCTTTAGAGCAAACTGTGTTCCCATATTGCAGCTGTTGCATCGGCAAGCCGCAACGTAAATTTGTTACGTTGATGAGCATTACATCGTTCACACAATAGTGCGCGTGTAAAATAACAACGTTAAAAGTAATAATAGTTGTCATATTTCAGTATTGTAGTAGTGACACATACAATATCCTTTCCCTTGTGTTTCAAGCTCTTAATCTTCTCATTAAGGATAGCTCGATCAGGCCCCATCATCAACCTACTCGCAGCCCTTCGAAGATATATATGTGATATCAATGACAAACCATTTTTACCGCCCCTCTAACTCCCATTGTTCAATATGAAGCTGCCTTTTACCCAAGGCTGTGATTCTGGTTTTCACAAATGCTGCTCTCGATATTGAAGCCGAAATCTGTCACCGCTTTCTTGATTATTTTATCCTCTCTTTAGCAAAATCACTCAAACACCAACGTGCTATATGATGCCTACAATAATAGAATACATATCAAGAGATCAGATTAATCTGACTGAGCAGCCGCCTTTTCGGATAAATGGATTTAATATAATGGAAAATTCACGTGGATAAAAATTAGCAAGGAATGGAAAAGATAAAAATGGGAACGATCATCCTCTCCGTCCTCTCGTCTATGTGAATTCCACCACCTGAGGGACAACCTACGGCGAGCAAGGTCCTATTGATACATGAAAAATAAAGCAGCGAATCACCCAGTAATGCAAAGACCCATAACGGCCCAAGAAATGAGCTGATGTACGACCCCATGTGCCCTGTCCATTCTCTCGACATAGATGGGAAAGCCATGGCGTTATATTACTCATTTGTTCTGCGTTAGTTATACATGTCACAATCAAGACTTTTTGCAATACGAAACACTTATGCGCGTCAAAACTCGTTCATATTGTCCACGTTTGTTATAGGTATCTTTCCACGGGGGGTGATGATAATTGTCCCTGCTCATTAATGAGACTGCTGTCAATTGTCAGCTCTGCACCTCAACCAACCATTCCGATAATGCCAGAGCCGAGCAGACAAAAGGAGCCTGTGTATGATTAGAAGCTAAAGGTCAACACAATCATAATACCACTGAATATAAAATCATTATTTAAGGCATATTCTACTTTTGAAAAAAAATAACAACATCCGATGTCGAAAGCTCAGCTTGTTTGCTTATATGTACGTTCAATAAGATTGCGAAGCATAGGAATAGCCATTCATTCGGAAATAACCAACGGCATTTATAAAGTATTTCCCTAGTCTATAGGTTATTGCAAGCCTTCTGGTAAGATAAAAGCCTTGTTTATGCTACCTTTATAGTGCAGATCCAAAATCCTGCTATTGTGGCAAAATTTGGCAAAGTGATCCGTTTATTTATAAAGGCATGTCTGTTCATATATAAATGTCCATAGAGATGAATACTCGGCTTCGCATGATTTTAATTCCCATGCTAATGTCATTGCGGTACTTATAATAATTTCGTCGTCTCTTTATTAAAATACGCGAAATCACTTAGATGTAAAGGTGCACATGTCCCATTGTAATCTGTTATAGCGGGTAGACAAGCTAACTAATAAGTAATAACTTCAATTCTGCTTCTGGATAAACGTCCACTTCTATTAATACACCTGGCGGAATAACCATACCTAACATAATACATGTTTTGCAAAAATTACAAAACAGGGCATTGGTTTATACAATCCACTGGGAAATAACATAATGGTGTTTTGCAGCTTACGTGCGGAGTATCTCATATGCTGCCTGCGATACGCAGTTTGCAGTGTGTACCGAAATAATGTCATTGCGGTAAATAAAGCCATGGAATAGAAATGAAAGCGTGCATAATTTGCTCGTATATATCATAAGCCAATGTTACTATTATAAGTTCTTCTAGAGGAAAGTGCTCAATGTCTGTATATACTTCTGGTCCAGAAAAGAGAAATGTAAGGGTAGGGGTTATATTCCAACTTCAGAGAAAACCAAACATCGACTCAATTGCAAATAGTGTATTCTCCTACATGACGGTGGACGGATCCTCAACATGTGTTGTGACACGCTCCGCCGTATCATTGACAGGGAAGTGCTGGATAGGTGGGGTGAGCTAGGGCATTATATCACACTGCAATCAGACACTTATTACAAGGAGTAAAACGAGTTATGAGTGCAAGTTCCCTATAGCCCGAAGCAAATGCGTCAATGTATGGGTGAGTGAGCGAAGACTGGATTAATTATTGTCATTAATGTCTGAATTGTAGAAATCTTTAGATGCTTCCTGTTATGGAGATCGTCACCCAAATATATGACGGCTGACAGTAATGACGGAATGTGGATGGCAGTTGATTTAACTACATTTCTGTGACTTTGGAAAGAAAATATGCACTCGTTTCCTTGTTGGATGCTGGATGTGAGTTCAATCCACTTTCGCAATAGATGTCATCCCCCATAGCATTGATCTTCTGTAACATGCGCTCTGCTAACACAACGCCCTGAATCTATGTGATCGCCCACAGCATGGATCTTCTGCAACATGACGCACTATCACCATGGATGCAAAACAAATGCTGCCGTTTGGAGTTATGTATGCGTAAAGATTCTACCTTCTCTCATATTAATCGATGGTAACAGTATCATTTCATATGACAACGAGAATGACCGATGTTTGCAGTGAGATGATTTTACCTTGCATCTAAAGGATCTTGCAAGTGTTATAAGCACCGTTTGCATTACGACGCACATATTAAACCACCTTGTCTGACACATTGTTTTTTCCCCCAGCCCAACCGCAAGCAAAGTAATGTGCTTAATACGACTTGAAGTGATTTCCTATTTCCTATGCTGCTATTTAAGTCTCACATTTCTTTATCTCAATTGGAACGCTACTTTATGTCTATGTCTTCTATCTTCTCTTATGTCAGCATGCATGATGTAACTTTGTATTTAATACTGCAATCTATATTTTCTGTCATTTCCCGGGTTGAGATGTACATCATATCTTATTCCTTGTGATTTAATTTGGCCTCTTGAATATCACGTAACTAATCATTTTATATGCATATGTCTTCTTTAAGCTTAACATAAATGACAGAGTGAGGTAATTCAGGGGTATAAGGTCTGATGCTTGTATGATACATTTTGGAAATATTTTGGATCTTTGTATTTGCAGTGCACTCAAATGTTAAGGCAAGAGGCACGTGAAAATAGCCTTAATGCAAAACAAGTATGATGTATATTGGAACACACAGCAGCATTTACTGTCCTCATTGGTATCTACTGGATTTTATTGACACATGATTAACATACAAATACTTGTCGTGCAGGGGCTCAATCTGTGACGATCGCTGTCCAACAGTTATATTTCCAGGAAAATGTCTTCGCAGATATGAACAAGAACATGCATGTTCTTAAAATGCGCCACAACATATTCAGTAGTTCGTTATCTGTGGCCCAAACATGTTTTTGCCATCATATTTATATTTATTACTCTTCAAGTTGTTTTCGATAAAACGAAGTTGGCAATTATTAACAAATAATCGGGTCGCTTTGGACAGGCTGTTGTTTCCAAGTAAGCGATGCAGCTTGTAGTCGTCTAGATCCGAATTAGAATTGATTTGTGTGATGATCAGAGCGGTGGTGAGTTTCCAAGCGTGTCGTTTTACTGAATTTGAGGAACCAAGAACCAAACCCACAAGTCCATTAATCCAGTTTATTACTTCACTGCAGATATTGAAAGTGCCCCCGATGTTTAAGATGTGCGCGATAAAAGGTCTAAGAGAGCTGAGGCATCTAAGTTCGCTCACGTGGGTTGAAACTTCTCAGGTTAAGATTCATTATGAATACGCCCCTGGTAATCTGATGCTTAAAAAAATGACATTATGCCGTTCACCAAAGCCACTTGTTGATACTGCAATCTGGAGCAGGCTTAGTTGGTGAGTTACGTGAGGAATAAACTGAGGTTTTGAAATTATCCTAAAGACGCAACGTTACCAGTTTTATAAAAAGAGATTTATTGTTTTCGAATCCATAATTTAAAAATACTTCAGCACGCTTAATGTACACAGCATTCACACACAGCAAGCGTTACCCCATCGTCATGTTATTTATGACCAAATACATGCTAATGTACTGTGTCAACCATGCCTCATCGAATAACTGCAGCTTCGGGAATAGATGACTAAACAGGCTGTGTTGCGCATCCGGTAATTAAATTGTTCATATAGATTAGATAATGGTTTTAGAGCTTTCCTGTGGGATGATTTATATTCAGAAATAAGCATGACATATGCATTGCATTTGCAAGATATTTAACCTGGGAAATTCTGAAGAAAACTAGTCCGACTGCGTCGTCAATGTGTTCCCTGACTACATTAACCACACATGTCGTCTGGGACAATTAGTTGTCAGTTAATATAATTCATTGCCAGAATTTGATGTCGTCTGTTCTTAAATGTATCATGGCATAACCAACAATACCCTGTTCTAAACGTTGGTCGGATACATCGAGTTTGTTGGATACATTATCAGTATAGCTATCAGAACGACGCACATCACATGCATAACCAATGTTATTTCCCACTAATGTATCTATTTTCATGACAATGTAAATATTCAAAAATCGTCTCTGACGCAATGTTCCTTCCTCAAAAAGGTTAACAAGATAACTAGCGGTAATGTAACGAATACGTCTTGCATTTAATAAACAATACAAGGGAAATCCATAATGTCACATTGATGAACAATTGCATCGCGTGTTTATGCGTCGGATGTTCGAAAACAAAAATGAGGTTGTTTGATGTCGAAGGCAGGTAGGCTTATATGTGGTGCAATGAGAAAGGTGCATTACGTACTGTGCCATGCGTCTCTACAATCTAACTGGACACAACTGTAATGTAATGTTACAAGAATGTCATAATCGCATTGCATTATAAATCTATCACACATGACGTGTGTGACTTGTTCTAATGGATTTGGTGTTGTGCTCAAAGATGAAACTATGATACTCTAATAAATATTGCAAATGGCACAAATATTCCACACATGAGAGCGAAATGTTTTCAGGAATTCATGCCAAATAGGCTTTGTTGGTCAGTTCGCTGCGACGTGTACATGAATATAGCACCTGTACCATGGATATCCTCAAACTATTTGACCTGTAACTTGTGATCAATGAGTCGCCCTATCACGGGTGTTTATGTTGAGATATTGTATTGTTGGAAGCTTAAATGAATGTTTCTCATCACACACACAAAAATGCTCCTCTTCATTAAACCATATATGCCTGTCACTTTGTTTTGCTTAGCCTTTTTAACTCTAGGATAGGTAATCTAGAGTTCGTCTTTGCTTCATAATTCCTACTTCTTCATCCCTGTGTGTTGTATTTACCATCTGTACCATCGTTGTATTTTCGGATAGTTCACAAACAGCTCAGCGGAATAAATCACGGTATACTTATCAATAATTCATGCCCGATGCATCATCATGATCTACCAATATGTCTTACCGACAAACTTTGTAAAAGCTTAAGATAATTTGTTTGATATAATCTCGTCTTTGGCAAAAACACCTAAACTATTCTTCATATATTAAATCTATAAAGTATGGTACTGGTTGCATTTTTTACACAATGAAGTTAAGTTAAAGCATCTAGAACAATCATTATATCCAAGGGTACAGGCTGCAAAAGATTCATGCGTAATAAAAAATTACATAATACAAAAATACACACACGATAATGTCAAACGCAAGAAGCAAGTGAAATGCTAGTAGTAGCATGAATGATATATCGACACACGGCAGATTTTGTCTTCATGATTTGCATTTACTAGCTGTTATTGTCATATAAATAAGATAAAAATACTTGCAGTAAAGGTAATCTGGTGTTTGATGGAAAAGGCGTAATGCCGTCGGGTTAAACAATTCCACTTGTTGACCCTGTGATTAGGAGCAGGTTTATTGGCTCGTAAAGCGAGGCATAAACTGAGGTTTTGACAAAACTCATGGTCGTAACTGGTGCTGCCCAATACACCACGTTACGGGTTTTTTTTCAGGAAAAAAGATTCATTGTTTTCGAACTCACAAGTAGAAAAGAAGACTCCAGTACGCCTTGCGTACACAACACTCACGCAAAGCAAGCCTTAACGCACCTGCATTTCATATGACTAAAACACTTGTTTATGTACTGTGTAAGCCATGCCTCATCCTACAACTCGATCTTCGGAAATGTTGACTGAATAGGCTGCTTCATGAATCCTGTAATTACATTGTCCAAATGGTTCATTCTAATAAAGGCTGAGTAGTGCAGTCAATCATATTACTGGTTGCTGTAAATATCAACCACTGCCTGTACCCATTACAGAGTTCTTGTATGTAAAAGAAGAAGTTAACGTTTAACATATATAATGTGGCGGCGGAAACTACACTACTTCGAAAATGGAAACGGGATCCGTTACATAAGTATATGTTTTCACACAATAGCAAGGTCACGTCGTAATGCATAACCACACTGCAGCCGTTTGAACCAGTGTTAACGTGATTCATCATTATCAACCATGAATTTCGCACGTTATCTTAAATCCCGTTTACTGTCTTAATGACAAGTTTATGCTGAGCGTAATGTTAGCACTGTACAAGAGGTGCATCAAGTTAGCATGTATTGTGTGTTAATTGGAATATACCTAATAAGATGTAGGATCATAAACATAGCACTTCCATGCGTAAAACCTTCAGCAGCAGATCATTTAGGTCTGGTGTCTAAGTGCGTGGCTCTCAACAAGTTAAATGGCAAAGTTGCCAATAGATAGCAGATCGACTTAGTCTAAAGGCAATAAGTCTTATCTAAGGAACAGGTACGCGCTACTTCAAAGCTATATACAAGGAATCACATGTAGCACATTATCTACATAGGAAGGTAGTAGAACCTCCAAGACTCGATGCAGAAGGGTATTCTTGACAATAGGCAACAGAATGTCTTTGCCTAAGCGCAGAAGGTTTAGTTGTCTATATCTTTCAAAGCGTCGTGGTCCGGAGGCTGCAGAAAGTATCTGTAAAAGTACTAAGGGTAATCACGTAGGAAAACCAGCCGAAGGACAAGCACGGTGTATTACGTCTTATCGGATGTTTCTGCTTATGCCAGGGCAAAGCTAAGACAATTGCACGTTGTGGTATTTAGCTTACACCAACATTCACATATCTTGTTACTCGATGTCTGCCATGGTACATGCCCCTGCATGAAGTGACTTTATATATATAGATATATATATATATATATATATATATATATATATATATAGAGAGATATATAGAGATATATAGATATATATATATCTATATATAGATATATCTATAGAGAGAGAGAGAGAGTAAATAGAGATAGAGATATCTATCCGTATATAGATCTATATATATCTCTCTATCTATAGATATCTATATATATCTCTATATATAGATCTCTATATATATATCTCTCTATATCTCTCTCTATCTCTCTCTCTATCTATATCTCTCTATATATATATATCTCTATATCTATATATATATATCTCTCTATATATATATCTATATAGTCGCCACAAAGAGGTTGCCTATTGCTTTATGTTGCACTCGTTTTCGCCCACTCTGTTCAAGCAAGCTAATAAGGGAAATTACAAGGTTCACAGAGGTTGATTAAATCTGTTTTATATTTTTGTTTTGGTAATCAAAGTTGCTGCAGAAGAAAGGCAGTTTACGACATCATGGCGCTACGCCACGGTGATTGATTGTCTAATCCTTAGTTGCTACACGCCTGGTAAGATAACTATCCACTACGCCAGGCTTTCATTTACACAGTATGGTTGAAGCAAAGAAGCTGCAATTACCCGGGTCGTCCGTCGGGTACAAATCTCCGTTTTCCTTCTGGTTCTTGAGTTCGGGATAGGCTTACAGCCTTTGAAGTGATCAATTAAATGTGCTTGTAAATTATGCTTGACGTGAACAAGGAGCTCTTTTGCTCGCTCTGAAATACTCTGCGGTTTTCAGCTGTTTCGTGTTGAAATATTTTCGAGTCATGATAACTCTCGTGTCATACAGCTAGAACTTGTCAATGTTACTAACTTATTGTAGGAAACGATTATTGAGCTGGAAGACTTATTGATTAAGGCCCAAAGTTCAGGTGTGTTAGACAGGTTGTCATATGCCTTGAAACTAGTATTTAACGATATTTTATCATTCGTTCATCGCCAATTACAAGTTGACGAAGGCACCTTACTGCAATGCGGTGGTGATAGAGCGTATTAGCCAACATGCTGTGGTCTACTTTCGGCCGACTAAAAGACAAAGAAGACCCCGCGTGAACTGTCATAGCAGTAGAATGCATATTGATATACAAACATTATGAGTCACAGGTTTTATTTGTAAAAGCTCAAAATGTCTTTAGATGCAGATATTCACAACCATGATGTAATCATGAATGATAGCAATTTGGATGAAACGAGTTATTGATCAAGACAATACTTCGGCTTATTGCAAAGGGTCGCTGTTATATACGATCTGAACTGGTAACAATGCAGTTTGAAATGTTGCAATCATTCTGTAGTAACAACCTATAACGGGAAAACCAATAGACCAGATTTTACCTTCGGCTTCGTTTTGCCACAGGCGTTTGTGTAAAACCAGAAACAGATATATATATATATATATATATATATATATATATATATATATATATATATATATATATATATATATATATATATATATATATATATATATATATATATATATATATATATATATATATCATATATATATAGATGTATATATATATATATATATATATATATACATAATGCAAACAACAAGGTAAATCGGACATTTACAACTGACAACAAATGCATCTATGGTTTTAGAATTGTCTCATTTCTGTCTCGTTATCGTTATCTTTAGCAAACTGTGGGAGTGTTATTTCTATCCCCGATTCCTTATACCATGAAGCAGCTGGCGACTCCATCGCCCACTTACATCTCATTTTAGTCCATATTGATTAACGATGTCCGCATGCTATGATGGATTGCGTCTCCGTAATAACACTTGTTGTTACCATTTATTTCCTAATAACGCGATCCAGTCGCTGATCCATCCACAAAGTCAGAAAAAGACAACTGTATTTTTATGCCAAATGCCAAGGACCGTTAAGCTGTAATGATTGATGAAGCCTGTACACAATAACATGAATGGAGACGCTATAAAGTACAATCCGTTGCTACATTATTGGTCGAGATGAAACGTTGCATTACAGTATATCAACAAAGGAAATCCAGATATAAAGATGGAGTATTTACTGCTATTGAATTATTTAGAAATAATTTCTATTGCATTTCAGGCTAGAATTAGTGCCGAAATTACAGTTGCGTGGTTAATGCATCGGATCTACGCATAGTCATAAACACAAACCGTCTATTTTCGATCTTGAGGCGATATGCTAATCATCACAACCACACCACAGATTGGTCAAGGGGCTCATCCATTATTCCAAGTCCAAGTGATTTCGTCGCAATCATCAAATGAGACAATCGCCGGCAGATACCTCGTCACTTAACGAGTGTTTGCGTCTGGTCATCATTCGTACTATAATATATATGATAGATATCTTAAACAGCTACGGAACCAAGCTGTTTTGTAAATATTAATCATTGTCAACCTGAGAGTGAATAACCAAATCTTGGATAAAGATAACAGCCTGACTCATCTCGCAATTATCTAGCGGTATATAGATTTCTGATTCAGCCAGAACGACGGAAATGTTTGTCTTTTTACTGTAACCGCTGTCTTGCAGATATCATAGTTTACACTCCGCATAGGTTTGTTTTTTGTAGCCAGGCGTGACGATATCATGGTACTGTAGCAAACTATCACAGCGCTGTTTTCGGGGGCTCAAGAACAATAATGAATACGTTACTGTGTAATCAATATCAGTTGCAAAAAGTCATCAAAGTCGAAGTATTCTGATCATCCTTCGTCAAGTGAATGGTCACTTTGGGCCAATGAAGCGGTATGTTTAGTAGAACTATTTACGACTGCATTGACAAACCTCGAGAAAGGAAGATTTTGAATCTTTTTGTTATCAGGCGCGGTAGGTCAAATCTTGCAATGCTCAGATTCTACTATAACTCGTGGTAACTTTTCTTGCAATTTGTGCTTTGTTCTTCTGTTATCAAAACGAATGCATGGCATTGTGACGCGTGTGTGTGTTGATGTCTATGTATGAGCTAATAAAATAATCCAGAACAGTGCATTGGTAAACTGGTCCAATTAATCGAATTCCGTGCCGAACACAACCACAATGACAGGTGGTGGTGATGAATTATTTGGAAGCAGTCAGACAACAAAAATGCAAAATACACCCAGGCACGTAAGCAGATACACAGGCAGACCATCGATATGAATCAGCCAGTAGCTCAGAATATGAATGCGTTGGTCGCGCAATATACAAGCAACAGTGTTGCCTGTGATATAAACTATTGTGATAATTTATTAGATTATCGGCTGCGTAACTAATGTTACCAATGAATAACGGTTGCCGCTAGAAACGTAATGATCCAAGCATGTGCATGTGAGTAATTACTGATGAATTTCCTCTATGGTATCGATTTCATACCGGCTACAAGCTGTCACATCGTTAGCATGTATTGATTGTAACTATGGTTCTCGTATTAATAGGATGCAGAGATGAGCTGAGCTATTTAATACACACATTAAGTGTTGCAAAATACTTGACAAATATTTGCCGATTATCATTTCGAGCTGGGATGACCATTTCTCACACGTATGAAAAAAGATATCGTTTGGAAGCATCAAGACGGATAGTTTTAGTTAACGTACTAGCTCGACGTGCAATATAAAATTAGCAAACAACAAGGCAATCTGCTTGTCCAATCATAACCTTTGCTTGAAACCATCTTCAGCGTTTGACCCGCAGGATGTTAACTACATATGCAATGTGCCCTTCTATCGAGGCAGCATTTACATATAAATGACATATACTCTTTACAGTTTGATAATTTGCACGATGAGGGGTGTAATGTATGAACTTTGCGATTGGAAGTAGGTTTGCTTGTTTAGAGACCGATCACAAACTACCGATCCGAAATCAACTAGCTTGATCAACACCAATAAATTCAAAGAGTTAAGTTATTCTACCATTATATCAAGTCCCATGGAGAGTGAATAAGACGTCAAGCGATTGCAACACAACTAACACTATCATTCACAAATAACTCAATAAACCTCCGCGGAGTACCACCGTAGTGTCGTACTTTGTTGCAAATTTTAGACCTCGTTGATTTTGATAGCATAGGTTTCCATCCTATTCGCTGAAATGGCTAAACTACATAACATATTCGGTCTTTGCAAGGGTGAGCTTGTGAATGAATAGCAAATCAATAGCTTGTTCGTCTATGGACCAATCAGTGACCACGGTGCAAAAGGTCTTCTCCGTCAGTCCGCGCTAACATTGATACCATAAATATATTTTCTACTACTAAGGTATTACAAGAAATATTACCCTGTATGTTTTCTATCATATGACAAAAATATGAAATATAGGTGCATACTTTATGTGAACTAAGTGAGTGCTCCTGTTTTTCATAAATCCAATCCTCTTATGGGCAATACAATGTGCTGGAACCTTGTTTTGACAATAGGAACGTCGACTTCAAACAGAAAACTATTACAAGATGAGACATCTACTATGCACATTGATGAGACTGGCAAATAGAACATTGTATTGATAAAAACTATTTTGGGTGATTTTAAAACTCTTTGAAAGTAAATAACACATAGGCAAACATGATTCCTTGTTACACTAACCAATTCATTTAAAACAATATTGTTCAACATTGGCGATAAGAGCTGTTGACAATCACGATTAATGTACGGTAACATCAGTGGAATAGCGATATTGTCAACACATTCATTGACACATTCACATCGTGATTGCGGTGACATCCTGACCAAACACGACGAAGCATCATTTTTCTCATTTTTCGATATGATGATTGATCGATAGATAATAGCACGTCATGAATACTACATTCACACAAATCTTTAAAGCAATAAAATAAATGGATAGCGTTCATACTTGAGGCATAAGTATACACTCATGACTATGGTGCTAATCAAGGCAGAGATTATAATGCATTTGTTGCTACAAATACGTTGCCTTCCCTAGGATAATCAGCGTCACCGAAGTAATATGATTATATTTCTCACATATAAAATATATTCTGTTGATCATCGCTTGACTCTACTTCAGAAGTTGGGGACAAACTTCTGACAGCGAGAAATGTTGGTTATGCTGCAATAATTTGCATTACTATTTTTTATATATCGCCATTGAGCGTACAGATACAATATTAAACGATTGCTGTCGCAAATAAAACTCAAGAAGGACCATCTAATTACTAAATTGCATATAGTTTAAATAATGAGTAAGTAATGACAAGGCAACCTTTGAGCGTTCTTAAACGCAATTTCAGGTTGGCATTTTTATGAAGTAAACAAAGATTTACAAGAAACTTATTACATTGGCAGGATAACAGGAACCCTTGCATAATGACCGTAAATTGTCATTGTCTTAAAAAAAATCTCCTTCATACACGGTAGTTTGGACTTTCCTTTGCTAGGTTCCACTTTAAGTCCGGTGTATTGACCCAATATTCTGCCTCAACCAAAACCAGGTGTATATGTTGGCTAAAAAACGCTCGTATATTAGTCTCAGTGACCATTTGCATATGTGGCGAAACTAAGTCGCAGACGAAGTGCAGAGCATTCATCAATTATTCTGGTTATGGTGCCATTTGTAAATTGATATATATCACATCGTCTCTGTTCGACCGTCATTTCGCTTACAACTGCATTGGACCTCATCAATTGCCACGGTGGCACTTTATCGTTCGTACTAGACTGAAGCATTATTCAATCATCCTAACGGGACCAGTAAAGCAATCGTGGTGTTAGTGGAATATTTATGGAGTTCAACGAGCGGTGCGTTTGAAGCATAGTGATAGTACAAGCTGGTTTTATGAAAGTGGGACAGCGGGCCTCGAATAATTATCAGAGATATTTGTCGCAGTGTGGCTATGGAGGAATGTATAATTCCACTATATCAACTCAAATGCCATAAAACACTCATCGATTCGTATATGAACATTGAGTTTAAGCCAGTGAATTTAAGCTTCCGATTATCACAATTATATTGATTTAAACATTCGCGGAATAGCCATCTTGTCCTATGTCAGCATCTCCTTATCAAATATCCATCACGTTGAAGTGTCTTCTTGCACATAACGTAAGCTCAAAAGACAAAGGGAATGTTCGAAAAGGGGTTCATTATATTTTTACAGTCATGTTATTGCTTTCCAGCGCCTTAATAATAATCGTAAATGGCATGGAAACTATATGGTACATTAATGACACTTGCACCCAATGTGTTTGGTAGCTCTGTTTTGGCCAGGGATTGTAGGTTTGTATAACTCTCGAATTATTTACAATATACTGTCACAGCACACAATACCACAAAGGAGCATACAAAACATATCACACATAACACAGCTGGTATATTTAAACGGCATATTAGGCGGTACAGAGAGTATAGAAAGGCACCGAGGTTAACACTTGAATCATATTCTGCATAATGTGTCTAAGCAAGTTATTAGATTTCACTTACGGCGTACCAGTGTACATCAAAGATTGATAGTTTTCGTTAAACATGACGCTGAAAGCTATGACCATCTCAGAGAATAAATTCTTCCTGGAAAAGTGTATAACCTATATAAATAGCCATTGTTAATGTACAAGCATATTTATTCACAGATATATCAAACATATATTTCACGTAACATGTTGCGACAAATGCACAAGCAATTAATATCAGTTATCAAACGTTTTTGGACAGGAACTAATACGCCGCACTGATGTTAATAATTAGAAGAGTAGAAATCTGTTGAGGAATGATGCATAATTAATCACAGTTGGAGGTAAATCAATCTGTTCTTTTTAGCCATATTATAGAGGGTATCTTTTTTGTTGCATAACCTTATCGACTCCTACTGGAGCCCTATCTCATAGAGAGCACCAAACCTACGTATCGGAGTATGAATGAAGTCATTAGAAGGGTGATTTGTGAGGCTTGGTTTCGCTTAGAGACGTGTTTATGTGTCCAGTGATCATCCCAATATGGAATAAACACAATAGTATTTGTGTTGATAATATATTTGACCATCAAGTGGGATTTTGTCGACTGTTAATGGAATGAAATAAAGATAAGCAAATCTATAGAATATTTATAGTTAGTTTTAGCACAATCTTAATCCATTTAAAAGCGGCTTTATATAAGTGACTCAGTAAACGTGGCTGTTTATCCTGCTAGTGGTGGTTACTTCACGCTCGTTGTATTCGTTTTATTACGCACAAAACGTGTGCGTCATGAATCTTTGATCATAATATGTCGGCCAAATGTATATGGGAGGATGGGACTATCGAGGTGACAGTCCCCTGTAATTTCGAATATATGTTGACATACGTATTCCGTTTCGGCTGATATAATGAACATTATTTTTATATTTACTTCCACTATCATGGTATGGACTCTACTATACGCTTCAGTCACATATATCTATAAGGTGCTGCACAAAGAAACAGTTGGTCAGCCGAGGCGAACGAATACATAGTAAATTATATTTGCATGATATGTGTTATTGTTGCACCTTGCATTCGGTGGCGGTCTATTTTGTACTATACTTTAGTTTCTTATCAGTGGCAATATTGTTAACTGAGATAAACTAACAACATATTGATGCTTAGTATTTGGTGCTGTTCGTCTGACCTTAACTGCGTTTCTATATACGAAATCAACGGGTATTAAACTAATCCCAGAATGGTAATGATGAACAACCACGAACCTAGATAATGAGCGGCTTAATTGAATAGTTACTGAAGAACATATAATGTAACATTACGACACTACTACGTCTTATGAATTAGTAACGCCGCATCACACAATAATTGACTCTCTGGTATCTTCGATTTCCTGAGTCCATTAAATAATCTCAGTATCTCATTACTGAACCATCATGAAGAGCGAGGTAATGAGGCTTTAAATTTAATGGCTCATGCTATATAGCTACAATGCCCTTCGTAGATATCCTTCATTAAGGACATGAACTCTTGGGCATTACGTCGGAATATAATGTTAAGTAATAGTACATTTGGCAATCCAGAGGCTTTTGAAATTATGCATTAATTGTGGACCACAAGTGCTATAGGCACCCAAAATAATAACCTATTTTGCAGAGCCATATACAACAATGTAGATTTTGAACACAATCTCAAGTACTTGAATTGTCTGCAGCACCTATTGCAACTTCACATATGATTGTCAAAACATAGCAGACAGATACATGAGCAGTGTATGTGTGCGGTGGGTGGCAAGATGATCTGGATCATATGTATTTGATAGAGGATGCCAAGGCGCAAATGACGGTGGATAGCCGCACTGTCAATTGACAGTGGTGTGTTTAAAGGCGTGTTGGCGCATGCCGGTATTTGAACTATAGCTATAGACATCCGTTATGGTTCGGATGTTATCACATACGTTATCAAAAACAGTTGATCAAAGCGTATTCACATGTGCAGGCTTCTGAAGGTGATGTTTCGTTTCATGTATGACCTAGAAACGAGTTTCGCAAACGCCCCCTTTGGGTTCCACAATGGTTGGTATTTCGATTCTTTCCTCATGTGGCTTTATATAGTACCAATAGCGTACTAATTGTAAATTCAAAAAGGTAAAATTAGCCTCAAGTCTGTTACCCCTTTAATCTTCTAACGACAAGTTGCATCTCATATAATCAGTCGCCTTGAACATGTGCTAACGTGTTCACTCGTTATGATACAGGCAGCTTGTTTCATCCTGCGTGTTAATATATACACGTTGAGAGCAACGCATATGTATGTGTCGAGCACCATCTATTTGAAGTGTAACAGCATGGCTTATGTTCAACATGTACTATATAATCATTTTAAACCACAAAGGCGCATTTATGGTCGTAATTATCGTGTTCCGTGACCATAAATAAACATTTATGAATCTCCCAGAGAACATAAGGGAAGTTTTAGATATAAGTGTTATCGTTCTCTTTTGAATGATTCAAGACTCATACACGGCCGCAAAAACCAACAAAAGATGCAAGGTTGGATGGATCCAGTTATTTGTAGATCGACGATTTAGTATTAAGCATTTGGTTGATATACAAAAGTTAGCGGCAAATACTAGTTATTTATTCACTTTGAAGCTGATTCCAGCAATAAGGGAATGCATGCAATGCTACAAGCAAAATACAGAAATAACGGTTATTTTGTGGTACACATATAACTATCACAGCTGAAGAACAACAAGTGTAATATTCATTGTTTATAATTTGCCGGCTATATTTGTGAAAAATATTACAAATTAACGTGCTTGGACATTAGTAATTGGAAAATTGGAAAGCTCCACCATCACTGCTGATATTAACAAGAAATATGACTTCCTGAACTATAACCAGAATTTAAACACAATCAGTAATCTATTGACTTTAACCTTACACTCACCGTTCAAGTTAACTCATCTGCAAGCAGATAAATGAATATGATCGCAAACACAGGCTAGGGGAATGATGTCATTATTTTCTACTAAGATCAACACTAGTGCAATAAAAGATCACAAATATCCCTGCATTGTTGGTAACACACAAAAACCAGCAAGGAGACATCGTGATCTCTATCGATGTGGTTCGCCAGTACGTGGTGAGGGGGAAATGCAGTCTGTTATGATAGTTTAGCAGAATACAAAATATGTATTGCTTTTTACGTCGTGTCTTATTTAATCAAAGGAATTTGACATATTCCATAACGAGAGGTGGAGTCACTTATAGGTCTCGAAATTTAGTAGGAAATCAGTCAGTGTTATAAGCACAATGTGTGTGGCTGAATCAGGAATAACTCAATGGCTACAGCTGTTTTGACTGCAGGAAGAATCTGGACTATAGAATGTGGTTGGGGCTTATCTCATAGTACACTACGGATGTTAAGGAAATGGATCTATTCTGTGACTATTTTAGCACAATCTTTGGGGTTGATTTGGTGACCCTAGCTTCGATAGAATATGTGTCTATAGGTGGTTGGCAGAGATCCTAACATTGTACCAAGAGGGTGTTTTGGAGATGATTTAATTGCTTAATTCGTCCTTTCGGTTAGGAAATTTAAAAAAGATATGTGAAAGGGCAGAAAAACGATGATACATTCATTCAGGAAACAGAACTATAGATATACAATTCAGGTATCGTTCATATAATGGTCCAATCGGATTTCTGTGTATAAGGTAACGAGCATTACGCTAAGGGTTGTATAACATGCAGCGCCAACTAATGTGGCTCTGGCAAAGCAGTGGAACAGCTCATCTAATATCATAAGCCTGTAATCAGCACAATCTAAACTGCTGAATAGTTAATGCAATTTTTTCCATCTGATTGGTAAATTAAACAAATCACCAATTAGTGGACAACATGGGTTATTTATCCAGCTGCAGAGGATTGAAATGATAAACAGCGATAAACGTTAGGGTCATCGTAGATTCTGACTCCGACATCGGTAGGTAATGGCACAGGTAGAGGATTAGTGATATACATTCTTGATCACCTTATTCTCATAACAACTGCAATGTTCCGTCGATACAGCGGGTGGTTGTGCAAAGATGGAACGCTTGCTCTGTATTAGTCAAGTTAGTGTGGTGACTGTAGGAATTGCATTGCCCCTTTCATCGTGAATCTGCGTCGCCATTATAGTTTTCCGCTATGTCCTGTGTACGTTAGGGTCTATAAAGCATCGAATACGCTGAGCTGACAATGGGCAGACGTATATGTTAGTCTGTGCTCAACGAGGTCGCATCAATAAAAATGTTGATAGCAGAATAGGGACAGAGGATATCAACATATGATATCACTGTGATTAACTGTCAAGGTCACTCTTTTCAGGAGGGTCATATAAAAGCAATTAGGTCTCGGCTGCATGTAATCGACATAAACCATTAATTCTGCGCTTGCTCCTTGTAATGCAAGAAAGATGGCCTTTTATGTGCTGACAAGGCGGCCATTCTAAGCTAAGGGAAAATATTGCACTGTAAAGCATCAACAGCCACGGTGAAGTGTGAATAAAATGTTGTCTATGTAAAGTAAGCTTTGTGCCAGATGATAACAGCAATCCTATTAAGAATGTTAAATGTCAAATCATGTCAAAGTTGGCACTCTCGTTGTTGTGTTGTGAACTCTGCCTAATACTATCGATATTTGTGCAAATAATGGAAAACTTTGAATACTGCATTAGTGCATTTAACGATAGACGTAATCGAATTATAATTATTGATAGTACAATATTGTCAATACAATGGCATGCTTTACAGTAGATTACAAAGAAGGTGGTTAATTCTATTAAGATATTAACAATCAATACAATGAACACAACACACTCCTCTCATTTTCCCATCAGTATATGGGCAAGTTGTTTATTGGTAACGTGAGTACTACTGTTTCGGTATGCTTTGTCTGTAACATGATCTTCTAAGAATTAGCAAGGTTGGGCGGATCTTGTTGATGATAGACCGACGAAATGTTGACTGGCTCGTACCGCTTAAACTGTCAAGTTATTTGATTACTTTTTAGCTTTCGGTGGATCAAGCTAATTCCAGAACTAAGAGTTCCGGAATGGACGAAACACAAGCAACATACATTACCCGTATTTCTTAGGACACATATAATGGTCTGAGCTGAATCCCAACGAATGTAATAATTATTGTTTATATTTAGCCGACTTATTTGTGCCGAATATAAAAATTAACGTGCTTGAACACTTCCATTTGTTGGACAGCTCCACAACCACCATAATTTGTACCACAGGATATAAGACTTCTTGAATCACAACCAGTATTTTAAATACAATCAGTGATCTTTAAACGTTGACGTTGAACGTGGAGACATTATAAATCTGCAAAAAGCTGAACAAGTAAAATCACAACCACCGGCTTGCACAATGGAATCTATATTTTCCGAGAAGAGTAGCACATTCTAAAGAATGATTAAAATACCCTGCATTGTTGGTAATACACGGTACCAGCAAGGCGACATCGTGATCGCTATCAATGTGGTTCGACTGCGAGTAATGAGGGAATTATGCGTTATATAATGATACATTAGCAGAATGCCATATACAAATTGCAAATTATATATACTCTTTTTTTTTATTTTCCACTCGCGATACGAAGTACCATGCAAACCTTAAGCTATATATATTTTTGCGATGCTGTTAAATATAGTGAAAAGTTCAACACAATCAACAGATCGCTTGTGTGTTTTGCACACCCATAAACCATAGCCATAGTGGCTGTTGCTTCAGATCCTTAATTATATTAAAAGAGATTGCGAATACACGAGATAAATTATATGTGCTTAAATCGAAAGATTGATTGATCAAAATTGTTTATAAGTAGTAACCCATCCATTAGTCAGTCAATAGCATCGACAGTATGCACACAGAGTGTTATCTAGCAGGAACAAAGAGGACCAAAGATCATTATCGAACATTTTTTGTCAGCTTACCTTACAAACTGGTGTTTTATGAACAGCTTCTGCCATACACGGGCAGCAACACAGCTAAAAATCTGATAATTTATAGCGTTATATTTCGAGTTTCGGCTGCAAGGGTTATTTCGACACTTTGCAGCGGCGCGTGGTATTGAATGTGTCGGAAGTTATGCGCAATTATTAGGCTTGTCTAAAAGGTATGGCACTATACTGAACTTTTTTTACTGAACTAAATAATGTGCATCATCCGACGCAACTGGGCTTGGCGATGCATGTTCTATATCGTCCAGAGAGATGGGGAGAGAGCGCCAGCCATAGTGACTGTTGCTTCAGATCCTTATTCATATCAAAAGATATTGCGGATACAAGAGATGGATTATGTTTTTTCTGCATCAATGATAATATAGAATGAGGGATAATAAATATTTGCTAAAACCAAAAGATATATTTATCAAAATTGTGCACAAGTAATAACCAATCAATTGGTCAGCCACTAGCATCGACAATATGCACATACAGGAACAAAAAGGAACAAAATTCATTATCGAACATTTTTTGTCAGCTTCCTTTACAACTGGCGTTTTATGAACAGCTTCTGTCATACACGGACAGCAACAAAGCTAAAATGCTGATAATGTATATCGTACATTTCTAGTTTTGTTTGACAGGATTATTTCGACACTTTGTAACAGCGCGCGGTTGTTAACGTGTCGGATGTTATGCGCAATTATTAGGCATGTCTAAAAGGTATGGCACTATAAAGGATGAATGTGAACCTAAAATTATGCACATTCACTATGACGGTAAAGGGACAAGCATATTAAGTTTAATAAGTAATATGACTCGGAATTGTCATAATATCATTGTAATACTTCATGATATGTTCCACATCCTATCTATCCGTGGCTTTATACCAGCATTGTGAAAACTGACAACATATTGTGTAGCAACGGCTGGAACGCTATCACTGCTTCCCTCGTTTTGTCAAGTAGCTAAAATGACTCTTGGTATTTGGAACACATCTTCATCGATGATCTGTCGATGATCTGGGCAGCGGAAGGGTAAAGTAACTTTCATTCGCAATGAATGAACGGCAACCATTTCAAGTTTTAAATGTGTAAAAGTGTCAACTATGTGTCTTATTATATCTCTTCTTAGTTCATGCCTTATTCAATCAACGGGACTTGACATATGCCTTAAAACGAGGTGGGGTCACTGATTGGTATCGTTTTAATAAAGGAAATGTACAAGTGTGGTAGGAAATCAGTTTTTTCACATCGTAATGTTGATGAAATTAATATGAAAGGCACCTTAAATTTGGAATATGCACAATATGAATGGCTAATTATGGGATCCACGTAATTGCTAAGTTTGTTTTGGTTACCTTAAGTGACCTCGATAAACTACGTATATACTCTTAAAATTGACATTTAATCAAAAAATATAAATTTTACTTATTCTCGAATCAATGATGGGACGTTCAGTTTTCGTCTTTCCTTGTGATAATGTTGAAAAAACGCATACAAAATTTGGTAGGCTCGTCTATCACCAAGGTATTTGTCCGGAGGTCTTTAAAGTCTCGCTTATTTGTATATTTTTATTAAGTGTAATGATGCTGGTTTAAATTGTAGTGTGTCCTTATCAACAACCCGTGTATCTTTTGAGTAAACGCTTGTGTATTATTGGCGCAGCAGTTGCCATAAACCTGTTCATACCCAACTTAAAAAAACGTATTTTGGGGTTTTGATTCAAATACCAAAGTGATTACCGCAGCGAAAAATCGCGAACTATAAGTGATCATTTGATTTCCTTAACCCAAGTACCATAAATTGATCTGAAGTCTGCGCGTACATCGCTTTCGGGTTGAACCCACCATGTGCAAATAATATCCCATGGTTGACCTAGACTTACCTATTCGTCTTGTGTATGTAGTATACCAAAGTGCGCGCTTTCGGGTTGAAATCGATAGTCTTTAAATGACGAGTCTGGCGTATCGAAACGACGAGCTCATGAACGTAATTATCTCCCTTACCTGACGTCATAAATTGGAGATCAGCAAGCATGGCTATGTAATCGTTTTGGCGGGTACGATAAACTGTATGCTATTGCGGCAATTTAAATCTTACTTCCAACATTTCTCCTTGCGTGGCGTCATCTATATATCATACATGCGACCAAAGGAAGTGGCGCTTACGAGGTTGTCTTGTGATGAATTATATAATTTAGAAACAAGACGAAGTCTGGCGTATCGAAAGTCACCAGTAACGTCATTTAATACAATGGTATTATATAGCATGAAAAGTGCACATACACAATATATATTCCAAAAATGTTATTCCCATTTGATTTAACAATTGATAAGCGAAATAAACATTAAATGAGTTGTTGTCTAAAGTGCGTTATACCACGTGGGATACTCGTCACTTTATAAGTCATTCGCGAAGTAGGGGTGGTTATGGTGCATAGAGACTTCGATAGTGCAAACCAAATTCTTAGCACGTTTGTTGTACAGAGGTTATCAAATAACTGCATTGTACTCCAGCTGAATTATGACATTTATCGAATAAATTAATATACTAGGTTGAATTACTTGACCAATAGTCTAAAACCACTTTAGCAAAATAACTAAAATGTATCATAATTTGATATTTGCTTCGATATATTGCCCTCCTCAGTACTTGTTATTTGAGTCACTAGACATTTGATCAATTTCATCTTACGTTCTGGTAATGGCATAGGAAACATTTAACTTGCCAGCTATAATGAGTTTATAGTAAGGCATACGTAAGTATTGTGTTTTTATATATGATATAATTTGGTTCACTCCCCGCAGTTCGCTAATATGCTCTTGTTAACGATGTCACTTCATTTGCGCTAATTTTTCTTGCAAAATAAAAAAGTAAGAAGGTGACACATACATTTTGAGATTGGGCAGAGAGAAAGGCAGCGTCAATAAATTGTTTATTTGTCGGAATTTATAATGTGCGTGAATACTTTACGAGTGCTGAAATACAACGGTCTACCGAACTTGCCAAACAATAGGTAGATTATAAGTTTTGAGTGTCTATGTGAGATTATTTAGCCTGTATTTTGCTGTTATTTAACTACCATAACAGGTTAGTGATGGTACATTTTTCGCCTAAATTGTGCGGATATCAATTATTTATTCCTACGCATTCGCTTTCCTCCAGAATAAAAATAAGGAAATAACTTGGTTCAGAAAACTCGTTTATCAGCACTACATAGTTAATGCAGCGTAATGCCAGGTTTTTATAAGATTTGCAGTCCAAGCAGTGAGTATCGGTTATTGGGAAAAACCACAGCGCAGCAATTCGTATATAAACGTTTAACAGCACGTTTGTGACTGATGCTATATATATATGAGCCAACCCTAGTACTCTCAATCGCTACAAATCACAAGCGTGACAAGTAAATAGTTCCGAAGAGAAAACGAGATGTAACTTTCTTCACGAACCATTTCACGTCCGATAATATAAGCACGATATACTGGAAACGCCAATATATCCGTCAAATAAAGCATAAAACGCGGACAGTTATATTTGCACTGTTAACCATTAGTTTTATTTGAATTGAATTGAACCATGGACCATCTACTGCCTCCAAATATGTTAAGGTCTATATTTCATGTTCAACGATAGGTTTAAGTGCAGCAGCTGTTTCGATTTCATTTTGATACCCTAACCTCCAGACTTAAAATGTACAACAAAAAACAGCATATAAAAGTGATGCGATCTTGTATGCCTCCAATTCTTAGAGACGGTATGTCGGTCAGAGGCGACTAGCAATTTAACATCAGCATCACATGCAGCTTAACGACAGAAGCATGCACCAATCTTAAGAAAAAAATTAAAAGCGAAATAATAGATATCATTTATTGCAATCTGCAAAATGCATACTGCTATGTCAACAATACAAGTAAGGCTCATTATGTTTTATTGAATTGTCTTTGTTTTCCTTCATCATCTTTAGTTGCAGTTTATTTGGATGACAATCAAAGCTCTAGCGACAATGGCTTTAATGTTACACCCCAATGAGGAACATTTAAAGGAAAATATCTCACAAATATCCAATACTTATGCAATGAACGAGGCCATACCGCATCAGAATATAACTGGTCATAGTGCTCTGTTAAGACGTGATAAATTATGATGCTCACCATAGTTGTGAATAGAAGAAAATTCCTTGAAATGATAGCTGACGCTTCCGAACGAAAAGTGCATACTTGCTCGTATTATAACAAAAAAGCGCATGTTGGCCGCCAATGTAACAAAAGTCAACAGTGACAAATGTGAGCGGCACGATTATAAACCCTGTTAAGCCTTTAGGCGTGATACCCGTGTGTCAATGTTCTATGGCTTAATAGTGCTCAACATGTGGGCGCACAAGTCTTGTAGGATGCTGCATTAAAGTGGGCACTGAAGCCGTAGGTGAATCCTAGAACAACGTAATGAAGATTATTTATGTTCTTACTTATTGGATATGTATGTTCAGATCATTTGTCGTAACCATGATATTTGTGTTTGTGAAAACTATTAAGTGCTGTTTTGTGGGTGCTTTATGTGAAAGGAAGCATTCATACACATTAAAGGACATCTTCCTTATGTCTTCATTTCTAAAAGGAGTCTACAGAATGAATTACGCTATATAAAAGTTAGGTCTTTGATATGAGTGAGAAACAGCACGTCACAGTACTGAGCCTCATGAAGCCTGGTAAGAATTGCCCTCGTTTAGTACAGCAGTCTGTGAACGACCAGAAACATTGATCACCGCATTAAACCCACTGTTACAGGTAAATGAATAAGTATTGTGACAATGAAAGAAATACACATGGCTTGGTTTCTAATGGGCCCCATCTATCGACCTCACCTAAATTCAACTTGCCATACTAGTCATGCAGAAATTGACGCCAGTATATTCAGTCGAGACAAATACACCGACCATAAAATCAGCCATATTAGTTAGCATGTGGTTACTTTTTCAGTCGAGAACTATAACACGAGCATTATAATACAGGCTCTTTAAACCCTAATTAAGCAATTATGGCATTACTTAAACAACGCTTCGCCATATTTTGTTTCATAAATACATTTGCATACAAAACAACACAACTTTGATGCAAATCTCAGTTGCGATATTAAATTGAAATAGTGTCATGAGATCTAACAAACTCTCTGTTTGCATCAGAGTCATTTCAACATTATGTTGTCGTCTTTATGTGAGAAATGCCACCTTAACAGCTATCTATGCCCGTGCCGTGGCATCTATATTACGGCTATTAACCGGGTTCATTTTCGACATAACCCATATTGGTCCCATTTACTGCCTCGTACATCGTTCTGATCGCGTTTTAATCTCCATTGTCAGCATAAAGCTTCTAACCGTGTTCCCATAACAAACGACATTACCACGGAGCTTTGATGATTGATCATGACCGAACACTTCCGTGAACACGAACGCCGTTACTTACCTTGCGATGAACGGAATAAATATAAGTCGCCACAAAACTACATTTTCTTAAAGAGATACTGCAACAACCTAGTTACATAGTAATTGCCACCCCTAAATGGTTGTAAATCAAATTCTTGCGAATCTCTGACTATAATTAGTTACATTTTGCATTTACCCAAAATAATGATAATTATGATCCTGTTCTGGTGAACAATAATTATAATAAGCATACAAAGATAAATACGGCAGCTCAACTAGAAATATGCAATTCGAAAACGCATACATCAAAGTATGCGCTTCTTTAATTATTGACCCCAATATGTATCCTCATAGGTCTAAGAGCTACAAAAATCTGTCATCGGATTTACCAGTGCTCATATCGTGGTCATCTTTAGCCTCGACTCGCCCAAATAGGGTCGCAATGCAACACGCCCCTTCATCACAACAACACAATTGAATGTCTCGTTATAGGTGTCGAACGTGCGCATGCGTTTAGTTGGGCAGTTGTTGCAAGATATAAGGCAAACTTGGTATTTTAGTTATGGGCATAAGGGTTCTATAATTTCTCCTTTATAATATTGCGTTCGAATCACATAGGATATTTATGGATGGGCGTTACATTATCTTATGGCAACCTTGTAATCAAAGAATACAAGCGCGTTGAAAACACGCGAAAGCCTTGTCGAAGACTTGCTGAAAACCGCAAAGTTGAGCAGGTTCAGCCGATTTAGCGTTTATACTTAGACCCACGGAGATTAATATCATCACAATAAAACTTAGAGGCCCTGGCCTAAGCACAAACATTTACAAAGGACTGCCTTCTACGAACCTGAACGAACGGCACGTGGACGGCCTGCGAACAGAGTGGATTGCTACAGTATAAGATGTGGCGCCGCTAAAGCCCATCAATCTCCATGGCATAGCGCCGTCGTGCCGTAAATTGCCTGCATAAAATAACTCTAAAGCAACTTTGACAGGCATTTAAGCTTGATTTAATCCACAAGGATAGGCGTCGTAAAATATCATTGCCCGGTGTTTCCTGAGGGTTTTTCTTCGCTCAAGTTATCTTCGCTAATGCACTTCGATATTTCCGTAATGCACAAGCACCAATATGTTGTGGTACCCCACCTTTGTTATACACTCATACGATATCAGACACATGCGAAATATAGGTCTGTGCATTACTTGTGTTAAATATGTCGAGTGAATTTTCACTCATGCTTCATGAATTCAATGTCACTAAGTGCCAACAATGTGTTTCAAATGAAAAGCTAGGATTTATGTTGAGACATGAACTTAAAATACTGATGGCCAGACTGGCGAATGATATACGTTAATGATTAATCCAATCCCATCCTAGAAAGGTTTCATTCTCGTTCAAGCTAGATTTATGTTAAGATATATATTTTTGATATAAATATTAGGGGAGTTACAATATGTTCTGATATAGACTGGAAAACAACAAACGTTAATGATAAATCCAATCCAATCTTAGAAAGGTTTCATTCTCGTTCAACACAGTGGATTAGAACCAATAATCATGCAGCTCTGCTATTTCAATATCAATATTAGTGGCTTTATCAGATTAACGTATCTCCAGGCATTCACATCGTCCTCCAATCGTTTTAATAAAATGCTGATTTCAATCATGTAAGTACATTTCCTAAGCAGGTACACAACCATCGATCGGTAGTTTGTAGATGTGCATTATTTACATTCATTGCCATCCGTGTAGCCATCTGTTCAGAGGTTCAAACATTTACGGGTAGACTGAGCATAAAGAACTTTATCCATCGCATCACAAGTTGTAAACGAAAGTACAATAAAACTGAATATTTGAAAATACAGAGGGTTACCAAATATACTATTTTGTATTCGTGGATAACAGTTAAATCATATTCTGCAGAGTATGATATTTGTGCTCCAAGTTTGTTGTGCAACAATCACATCACAGCGAATTGGTTTGCAATTGGCTTTACCTCAATAATCAATTATGTAGATATCAAACGTCAAAACACACATTCAAACACATTTTCATGAAATAGGATTAGTTGGCCCATCAAACAAATGGCTCTTTGTGTGACAAGTATTTTTGATAAACTATAAACAGCCCTACTTGTTAATTACTGCATACCTGCAGGGCATATTCTATCGATGGTAATATTCCCTAAATGTAGTACCATAGCGTACCTAGGTATAACACAACAGTCATGTCAATGGATATCCGCAGATACATGCCTCATGCACACGATGATTGCCTAGGAGAGAAGCATAACGAAGGGTAGTTTAAAGTCCTAGTTCAATTATTGGACATCTTGCAAAGGTGATGATGATATTTATGGTACGTTCATACATATATATATGGGATACATATGAATGTGCATTGTTGTCATATTAAGGAATCAAACCTTGTTCATTTCGACTCGTATATAACAAGGTTGGATGCTGAATATTCTAGCCCCCGTCCATGCGAATGCTGAAATTGCAATTAAACCATCACGATATAATTATAATTGACGCACTAACCACAGGACGATATACTGTGTGGTTTATTATGAGTCTAATTGAATGAAAGGTGAGTTCATTCTTGGCTTTTTTTTAAAAATCATGAATTACTTACTTATCACCGGTTCATCTATAATAATTGTGGGCCTTGGGATTAGAACTTAGTGCAAGAATGCTTCTGGCTTCTATCATTATGACATGTTTTTAATGGAACTTGAAGGCCTATTCTAGGTGATATATTTATCGCTCAGTACAACGGCACTCACAGTGTATGAGACATAGGTCACGACAAAGTAGCGATTGCATTACTTTCCTCTCGGAACACAACATGATTGATATATCAATAAAAGTATGGTGGCCGCCTTACCATAACTCAACACACTTACATTTACAAAATGAATCACCGATGATGCAGATGATGTGTTACTGTACACGGATGCACATAAGTAGATTCCATGCAGTGCCCGGGGCTCTACGTGTAGACGAAGATATGATTGTTTGTTTAAACTTTTGGGCCTGTTCATTTTTTTATGACACGATAAACTGCTAGCAACAATCTCAACTCCATTCCATTAACTTGAATTAATCTCCTTACCGACCGAATCGGAATTGTTTTATAAATAAAAGTATGCAATGCGCAACTCCTCCGACTGCTGCGTTCGTTCGATATCAAAGCAACCGTAAATCTCCAGGTGTTGCTCTTGCGCCAGGTGGGACGGACAGTATCTTGTCAATTGTGAAGCCCACACTGGATCGCGAACTATTCAACATTCTTCCGTTCCTATCACAATAACGCAACAGTTCAATGCGTCTTTGACACCGCTGTGACGATGATGCTAACCTGACAAGAGCATGACCTGGCCGAGTGCAGGGCATTAATAGACATTGAATTCAATACAGGTCGACCACAGAGCATTTACCGGAGGCAGGCATTCAAACTGAATTATAATCACCCAGATATTGATTCGTTCAGCCGATGCTAGCAAATGCGGCCGCCAATCATATTGAATCACGAATGTAATAGCAAGTTCAGTTGTGATCCGTAGGTTGGTTCTCTTTGGCATCATTTGATATTGCTAGTCGTTTCCTACTTTTGGCTTGCACCTCCCGAATGTTTTACAATTCGTTGCTGCTGGCTCAATACCTGATAATGATTTAGAATTACATGGCAAATAGTCCATCGTCACAAATGCTACTCCATCGAGCGATTGTTCGGATAGTGTATGGTGCCTTCTACTCTTATTGCTGTTCTCCTTGAACGATCGTAAATTATGGTTAAATAACATCACGCTAGCAGGCGGAGAGTTGCACCCGGTTGTCGGCATAGTGCTAAAAGAGAGAGGTTGTTGGCGGGTGCTGTCACACCTGAGAGACCATTAGTAGTAGTGTTGTTTGATGCAGATGCAACTATGCATTTTAGTTATGTGTTCTATGGTGTGCCGAATAACGTCACTACTGTTATAAACACTCCTCTGTACATAGGCTTGCGATTCTTAACAAATGCATTTGACACCGATGATAGTTGGGATTAGTTTCCATCATCTTCGTCGCGCATTGTATGCATACAACAGATGTATGTAACATCCCCAGAAGAAACCTGAATAACATTTTAGAAGTGGATGGGTTTGTATCAAGATATGCGGTTGCACCCAGAGGTCAGTGAAACAACTTTCAATAAAGCAATGGCCTGAAAATTGGAGTTATAATATACTTAAGTTTTTAAATTGGGACAGGCGTATCTCTCAACCTCAGCACTTATCAATCTACTCTGTGAGGTTGTTGGATTGCGTACATGGCAGCATTCAAATGCTGCTCTTCGGTGCTCGCTGAATTAGTTCTGGTAGAAAGGCCAAAGAGAATATATCTTCACTAAGAGGGTTCACTCCGTGTGGCTCTGTGGTAATCTCTTCACTAATAATAATACACAGTCATCGTTAAGTGGCGCTTCCAAGAGATATGCGAAAGAACATGGGAATACTTGGCTGATGTCACTGTGATTTACAAGACCTATCAAAAACAGTTGGACTCTCACAGTGTCCGCGCCGTTATCTATACTCGAGCTTTCATGTCCACGCTGTAGATGGTGATTTAAGATTGTCAGTAACCATCGTGAGTGGGGGAACTGGCTTGTCAGGGACATGTGAAGGTGTCGAACAAAGAGATTATAGCTACGCTAAGCTGTGTGGTGATTATGAAATATACCGCCGTCATCAGGCGACGATACAATTTAATCAACACAAGCACATGGAACTGTTGATACAAAGTCTTTGGGGTCGGCGTCTGTCAAAGATATGTAGTCACCTGATTGGTTGAGGCGACCACGGCTCCGAATTATGAAATGTACGTTGAGAAATAAGGCTGCTGTGGAAAATGAGGGCCATCATGATCATAAGCACGATCGTGATCATATTCAGGATAATAATCAACATCATGGTCATAATCATGATCATAAGCATGATCATAATGATGATGATGATCATCATCATTATTATTATCATGATCATAATCATGATGATAATCATGATTATGGTGATCACCGTCGTCATCGTC
Source organism: Urechis unicinctus (assembly GCA_034190875.2). Lineage (NCBI taxonomy): Eukaryota > Metazoa > Annelida > Polychaeta > Xenopneusta > Urechidae > Urechis > Urechis unicinctus. The sequence continues at coordinate 46,315,383 of CM067351.1, read as the reverse complement.
ATCGTCGACCTCGTCAGCGTCGGCGTCTGCAAACTTACTGTGAATAAAATGTCTACATTACTATTATAACACACACAAGGTAATACAGGTAAGGGGAAAGGTGACAAGAAGGGCTCACCAGTGGGTCATTAAACACTCCTACTTAGTTATTCTATTTGGTGAGTAGGATAATGATACGTGAAAGAAGTGGCATTCTGGAAGCGTTGAGATGCAAGAATTAGCTCGTCTGATTTATCCATTAATCGTTGAATGTTGTTCCATACAGTCACTTGAACATCAAGTAGCTATATCTAGTTGATTCGTTGGATAAACAAAGTTCGCAAAATACAATTGATTCCATACAATTAAATGTAAAGACATGAATGTATTCCGTAATTGTGATGCAAAAGGTCGTGCAATTATATGTGATTGTGCGATTATGAATGAATATGGATGGCAATTGATTACAGTGTATTGTTGAATATAAAAATATTGTTGTTGTACCCAAGGAGCTAGATGCAAGCATATTATACAGGTCACTGCTCAGATGAATATAAATATCTCCACTAATATAATAATGCATTGCGATGAAATTCTTTAACAGGATAAACTAGGATAAATGCAAATACCTATCGGAGGTATGTATGTTTCTGGATTTAAATCAACATCTTCACTTAAAATAGCAACCAGTAATGCTACCATTGTGATCATGTAAGTATTCTTATCGTTCGATCTTAGCTATCTCATATTTCAAGTTTTGTTGTTCGTGACGACAAACGTATTCGTACCTTCCTCAGAAAGACATCAAGGTATCATGGGAAGCATATTGTTTTACTCTTGCGAAATTAGTCGTGCAGTTGCTGAGTTACTCACTAAAACAATACCCATATGATAATGCTATCTTCACTTTATAAACGGCATAAATGATCATCAATATAATAAGCACTGTCACTATATTTTGCAACCAGTCTGTGCTAAAATATAAAAACAAATCAAGTTCATATTCAAGAGAGAAATGTTAAAAGGTGCTTTGAACATTAGAATCATACGGTTAACGGGTGAGTAAGTAGAGTGTGTATTAATAAGACTATCTTTGTTTTGAAATAGCCAGTACAAAGATAAAGGGGTAGTGTGTGGCTCTTTGCAGAAAGCATATGTGCCACCCCAATAGTGTTGATTATTTGTAAGAGAACGGAGCACAAGTGAACTATTAAACTCACACCATACTATATTTCTATGGATTTATTTATAACGCGTACGGAAATATTTACATGATTCCCGTTAGAACATTTGTGGGAAATCGTTGTTATGATACCTGGCGGAATAATACTTTGTGACAGCATTCATGTTCATAGAACATAGCAATAGATTATATGAGCCCATTGGCGTTACATTGGTCAGTTAATCGGTTTCAAAGCTTACATGCGGGGTAATGTATATTCTGGCAACAACATCCTTTCCGTTTCGACTATGTGTACATTCATTCATTATGCTATTGTGGACAAGTAACTCATCGAGTGTTAATAGGTTCATGATAGACATTACCCGTGTGGCAGCCAATAAGATCTGCAGTAAAGCACCCTTCCAACGGCACCCACGCAATACCTGTGACAGCTGACCTGGCTGGTGACGTCAGCTTGAGCTTTGAGCAATGTATGCACCAGGAGCAGCAGCGTTATGTGGCGTTGCGAAGACCCTCCGAATATGGAGCTGAAACATTTCATGATACACATCACCAAAGTAGGATTACCTGTGGTCTGTCTTTAAGTACATCCGTTCCAGAAAGGCGCTAATGGGAAGGGGACGGGTCGTAGCAAGTTACCGTCATTCAACTTATGACAATATTTTATCCTCGAAAACGGTGGAGGCAGCGCCTACCACGTGGTTATTTGGATTAGATTTCAGGGAGAGTTAATTATCGAAATTTAAGTAAGTGGGTTGTCAGTGAAAGGATTCATCATTGACATGGATGCAGCACACCTTTAAATCGGTATATGCCTCTCGAGAACAATGTTTGCAGAAACATTGCAAACGCACCCATGCCTCATAACCAGCACCTGATAACACAGTAAAGCATTGTGCAGATATATTCTTTTAAGTATTTAACTTTGCCACCAATGTGAAGTAATACAATATGATATGTAAGCATGATAGTTATTGTATTTGTTTGGATTTTATCGTGAGCGAAAATTGAGGAACTAAATAATCCCCATGTTAAATATATACATGCTAATATGCTAGTGCAACGCGTGGTCAGGTACAATTTTTGTACCATCACCAAAGGGCAATATGAACAATGACTTCCTTATGTAAAAAGTGGATATATGAATGAGGTTGTTTCGCATGATATATTTTCAGCCTGATAATTTTTGTTTTTGGTTTCTCAGCATGCTCATTTAACTAGACAAACGTCAAATCTTGAGGGTATGCGCGAAAACCAATATTCTGTGATTATTTAAGATCATTTGCAACTAAATGACAGGAAAAGGGAAATCCTTCACAGTAGAAATCAGCACTCCATCGGGGCCGATTCTCGTTGATCATTTTCCAGGTTGGTCTAGCATGAAACAGAATTAGGATCAGGCTTATTATGTATGGATACGATTTGAGGCTTGTTATCTGTTTACTATTTAGAATGCTCTTAATAGCCGCTCATAACAATGGTTAATAATAGCTTCAATAAAATGTTAATTTCTACATCGAAGCATGGCATCTGGCTGCGAATGTTGACAATATGGAATCATCTGATTTGTAAGGGCGACCACTCCCTCAATTAATCGGACAGTCACATGTGATTTAATGAGACGCAATGACAAAGCACCACGCTGCTCACACGTGGCGTGTTCACGTATTTTGTAGGGCGGAGGCTCGAGTGAGCCCTCTTAGCATAGCAATAAGCTCTTTGCTCAAGGAGCATACTACTGCTCTGCCTCATATGAGGTGTTTTTCATATGAGAAGCCTAATTTATAAGTCAAGTGTATTCCTATTATTGTCTCCAAATGGGGCCGAAGAACGGTATTTGATTCTGAATAATACATACGTACAAATTATTTATTTTCTAGTGCAATCAGTTTATGAAGAGTACTAATTATAAGATATGTATTGAAGACTAAAATTGATGAATCTAGGCCGAGACACATTAACCCAAAATATTAGATATCAGATATATATGTTGGTATATCGTTTTAAATAGGCACATTTGTGTGATACCGCGAATATACCACCACATTCTAAATTATTTGTCATCATTGCAGGGTATTTCATGAATCCGCACTATTGTGTGTGGTAATCGTCAATTGTGAATTACCAACGGACTGTGCGATTAAGTTAAGGTATATATGAGCCTGTTTTATGTGGATGTATAGGCTACATGGAGAACCAGGTAGTAATGGGCGTCTGTGCGATTCATTTCATGAGCCAGCCGTTATTGAGATGTTTAAGTGACTACTTACCTTTTGTTATCACTTCAGGCTACGCTGTTCAGTTAGAGATGAATAATGTATAGCGCATTACTTCTCCTACAGGTTATGCAAGATTGAAATGATGGCGGAGAGTGGGATGATGGATCAGATTTAAGATGGATTACATCCATCCATGAATAAAATTCAGCTGGTTTCTATACTTCCGAAAGTTTGCCTTTATTATTATCTAATTAAACGTGGACACAAGCAAGCTCGGGGCTAAAGATATCAATCATTTATTATTTGCTTTGGTTAAGGTTAGGTCAAAACTTATGTCTTTGATAATGCTTATATATGTAGCTTTTGTGTTGGGTGATAAGTAAGCAGACGAAAGCACGGAGCATCACGTAGTGGTTGACTGAGGTTAGAGCTGCAATGAGGATTTACTATGCGAGGTTTGCAAGTTAATCATGATTCAGGCTGATGGTTGCCATAGTCGGGTAATACGAAAGTGACAGAATGCTTTTATACGCTTAATGTGTTACTCTGTATCCGCAAACATTCAGTTACGTGCTAAGATATATATAGGGGATTGATAAAAGTGCAATTGTGGTTGACAAGAATCTATACGTGCAAGACGCCAGATTCTGTAACAAGACTGACTGCTTTAGTAACTCGCCGGGTTCTCAGTTTTATAACTATTTTTCCGCTTCACTCGGCAATCTCACACAATAGTTGCGTCCATCTGCTGGTCAATGTCTTCTCTACATGGTTGACGTTAACTCTCTGATATTTATTGTTACAGTGAGCAACAGATGGGAGATGTTAGTAACTTAGTTGAATACTACCTATTTCTATGCCGTGTCCTATTCCCTCTATTCCAGCTACTCACTGCAGACAAGAAGCCTCTTTCGTCTTGGACTATTAATGATATAGAAGACGTTATCGTGCTTTAATAAGAGCACTAAGCCTGATGTTGAATTTTGTTCATGTATCGACCCATATATGCCTGCATTTGTGAAACCAATGCGCACTTATTCCATTGTCAAGCACAGTGTGTAGTTGATAAAACAGTGTCGGAGTTCAACGGAATGCTATTCAAGCCAAGATAGTGGCTCACAGATAGTGGTTAACAGATAGTGGTTCACAGATAGTTGTTCACAAATAGTGGTTCACAGACAGTGGTTAACATTAACTATGATGGGCTGATGACAAAGTGCCGCAGCCGTATAATTTGCATAGTTGCCGAGTGCTTTTATTAACCCCATATATGCTTTCTGCAAATGGCGATAGAGGAGTGACTGTGCAAGTATATCAACCAGGGTCGTCTTCGCAAAATTCGTTATCGGAAAACCGAATGCTCGTGTTCAAAGTGCCTCAGATATTTCCCTCTTATTGATCAATGCTTTCCTAAACATTCAAATTGTGCTTATTTATTGACGTTGACTCATGAGATACCATGCTGTCTGTCTCTAGCGGTGATATATATCATAACATATTCCAGGTGCTTATTCGATGCGTCTATTACCAATAAGAGGATCATTTATTAATACCTTAACAGACTATGAATTGTTCGACATCTGATACACTGTATAACTAATAATGATTCCAAAAAGACTGTAGGATACATAATCTCATTTCATCAAAGGGTCATACAAGTTTGATCCTGCGTGCAGTTGTTCTGTCAGATACCATTGTTGCGATAGGAGGTTATACACAGCCTACAGGAGGTCTAAAGGGAGCTAGAAATATACTACAGAGGTCGAGATGGCATTTCTGAGGTCAACTTGCCTACCCGCAGTGCGGCACATTTGACTTCTAAGCCTTGACGCTACAGATATGTGTCTTACGCAGTAACAACACAAAAATTTCATTATATTAACTGACGATTTCTTTGTCCTGGAAGAAAAGAGTGGTTAATTTAGTCAGGGAATAAAAGATTGACGCAGTTTGACGAGTTCATTCAAGATGTTCCAAGCTAAATATCTTGCAAGGATATTTCATGCCGGCGATAACACATAGGCGGCAGTTGATTAGCAGCATCTCTTAGGGAACATTTCGTATGGACAGCTGCAATGTGAAAGGTCAAGCACTGTATCTGCTTCAATGTTAATCTTCTATAATAGTAATACAATGGACGATTAGCGTATTTTATACTGCTATTTGCAGATGGTGATATAACCCTACAAGACGTCTGAGTAGACGTCTTACTCTTTCTGAAAACGACGCAGTGTAAAAAATTTGAGATCGATTCAGACAACTACCAAACACCAAACATATCCAAGTTATAGGGTTATAGAATGTAATGATGTTTTACAGACAATTTTATCCCTTTTTGGCGGGGGATTTCATCCATGGTAATTATTTATAGCTCGATCAATTTGGGAAGCGGTAAAAAGTCAAAAACACAGCAACATGTTTGTTATCAAGTTCAAGACCACGCGCATTGCGCATGCTCAGAATGACGAAGTCTCATGCTAAGCCCGGGAGGGCACTTAAGTGTATAGAGATAGTATACATGTGCCGCGCGAAAGGACATGTTTTTTCGGCCTCTCGACTTGTACGACGGGTTATACATTCGCATAATACCTTGTACGACGGAATATACTTTTTGCCTTTCTCAACTTGTACAACGGGTACGGGTTTTCAAGGTCCCGCGGCACACCCCTATCCAAGTTAGGGAAAGTGCCCCTTCCCACCGGGATGCTAAAGCAATGCGGGAAATCGCGGGAATTAATATTTTCCAAAATGGCAGACATCGTATCGCGATTTTTCGGAAACGATATATCGATGGCATTTATTGAAGAAGAGCGTCGAGTGGGGGTAAGTTTTTGGTGCGCATAGACTTTTTTATGTAAAGGCTCTTGATATATGTAATTTTCTAGATGCGCAGAGTAGCACTTTAACAGCTTCAACCCAAACGCGTTTTCGCCGACGCGCGTATAATGTTGCATCAGAACGGTATATATTTATATTACCGTTCGACCGGAGCTAATGATGATAATGACAAAAGATGGTGAATATGATGATGATGATGATGATGATGATGATGATGATGATGATGATGAGGATTAGGATGATGAGGATGATGATGATGATGATGATGATGATGATGATGATGATAACCACATTAGGTAATATCTTTAAAATAGCATAATGGCTTGCACATACTCTCGCTAATCCACTTCATTATTCAAATGTGTCCTCACTCGCTGTTTAGCCTACATATATCATTCAGCCTTGCCGGATGTTGTTCTCCCATACTTGAGACTCCTCATAAATCTTTTTTCATTACAGTGAGTTAAATTGCCCGCGTCCCATAACATTCAACTAAACCCTCTCTCTGCATGTTATTCACTTCCCTGTTGATGATACATCTGAGCATGCCACATATTGCTTAGCCGTTCATCCATAAGAAGAGGATAAAATATTTCAATTAAGGCAAAGATTGTGAATTTCAGATAAACTCTGAAGAGCGTAACCTCTTTTTACCTGGTGACGAGCTGCTTGCTCCTTTACTCAAGTTCTCTGTGGGTAATGTCTATTATGAAAATATGTAGATAACGCTCGTTTTTTTCCTATAACATTATTATAAATGAATACACCCTGCGGAGACAAAAAGACGTTTCCTGGGCAGAATATAAATCAGCCAACACGAAAGCTCTAGAACTCATTATCTAACTTATATGAAGTCCCAGTAGAGTATAAATTTGCAAAACATGAATACTGTCCCGATATAATTATACTACCAGGTATCATAGCAGCTACATGGTATTATCTGTACCATACAAAATCTCTAAATAGAACTATGAAGATATCAAATATGGAAAGGCGGTGATGTTATAACTATTTGTTGGCCAGAATTATAACTAATTACAATGTGTAATAAATGAGCCGATTATGCCCAGTACGTCATAATACATGGTATAAATCTGGTTGATTTAGAAGTAATAAGGAGCATGCACACTTAAGAAATGGCGATCGATGAAGTAGCATGAAATGGCGATGGAATGGTTGTTAAGAAGCCCTTAAAAGCTTCATTTCAATAGTTACTGGTGACATTATCTTACTATAACTTGTTTGCAACTGGTAATAACCTTGGATCATTATTTTCAAAAGGTGAAAGGAAAGTGAAAGACAAGGTGACAGATATTGATAACCCAACTGAACAATCTTATAATATTTGCGTTTGAAGCATGTCTACAAGCTCTGGATGAGTTGGCTCAGGGATGTGCTGTAACATTCATCCTTGTAGGAATCATCCACACACCGTACTTGTCCTTCAGCTCCGTGATTACCCTCAGCCCTTATACAGATACTTTCTGCAGCGACCAGACCATGACGCTTTGCAACATTTAGATAGCAAAACTTTCTGCGCTTAGGCAAAGACGTTCTGGTGCCTATTGTCAAGGATGACCTGCTGCATCGAGTCTTGGAGGTTCTACTAGATTCCGATGTAGATAATTTCCTACAAGAAATTCCTTAAACATAGCCTTGAAGTAGCTCGTACCTGTTCTTTAGATAAGACTTATTGCCTCTAGACTAGGTCGATCGGCTATCTATTGGCAACTATGCCTTTTTGCTTACGTCACCAGACCTAAATGATCTGCTGCTGAAGGTTTAACGCATGGAAGTGCTATGTTCATGATCCTACAACTAATTATGTAGAATGTAATTAACACATATTTCACGCTAACTTGATGCACCTCTTGTACAGTGCTCACATTATACTCTGCATTAACTTGTCATCAAGACAGGAAACGGGGTTAATAATAACCACTTCCACTTTTGTAACGGATCCCGTCCGCATTTGCGAAGTGGTGTAGTTTCCGCCGCAACGTTATATATGTTTAAACGTTAACTTCTTCTTCTACATACTAGAATTCTGTAATGGGTACAGTCAGTAGATGATAGATACAGCAACCAGTAATCTGATGGACTGTACAACTCAGCCTTTAATAAAATGGACCGTTAGGACAATGTAATCACAGGATTGATCAAGTATTTTATTCAGTCATCAGTTTCCGAAGATGGATTTGTAGGATGAGGCATGGTTTACGCAATACATTAACAAGTGTTTGGTCATATAAAGTGCAGGTGGGGTAAGGCTTGCTTTGCGTGAATGGTGCGTACGCAAGGCGTACTGGAGTCTTCTTTTCTACTTGTGAGTTCTAAAACAATAAATCTCTTTTCCTGATCAAAAACAACACGGTAACGTGGTGTGTTAGGCAGCACCAGTTACGACCATGCGTTTTTCCAAAACCTCAGTTTATGACTCGCTTTACGAGCCAATTAAACCTGCTCCTAATAACAGTGTCAACAAGTGGAATCGTGGAATTGTGAACCCGACGCCTTTTCCATCAAACATCAGATTACCTTAAATACAAGTATTTTTATATCATTTATATGACAATAACATCTAGTAAATGCCAATCATGATGGTAAAATCTGCTGTGTGCCGATATATACATCATGCTTTACTTGCATTTCACATGCACTTTGCGTTCACATTTTAGTGTTTGCCTCATGGTATTATTATCGACGTTATTACGCATGAGCGAAGCATAATCTTTTGCGGCATGTACCCTTGGTAATAATGATCGTTCAAGATGT
>CM067351.1:46257462-46301889 GCA_034190875.2 Urechis unicinctus | reverse complement strand
GATCGTAACCTCGTCTGCTGGAAAAATCTGATCCTGTTTTGTACCGACATGTTTGGCGGCTGTCATATCGTTATCAGTGATTGCCATAGCAAGAATAGTGACTATATAATCCTGACAGCCACTTGCTTGTAGGATTAAGAATTTAGAAAACGTCACCCCTGCAACAGTACCTGTTAAGAAGTCAGTCAGAAACTGGATAGAGTTTGTCGACAGTATCGCAATACTCTATTCTTAACTAGCGGTAAAAACCCGCCATCTTCGCCATTAATCCAATGCATGCCGCCCATTGTGAATATCACCGTGTGTGTAAAAGCCATGTATTAACAAGCAGCTAATGCTAAGAATAAGCGCATCTTTCTAGCACATCATAACTTGGGATCGCGTTATGTCTTTTGTCACACTAAACTGCGTCCCGTGCAATCTGGTTATTTCCATCCGCCCTGTGGCCATTATCGCAAGCGTGATGTTTCGGCAGATTGCTCATTATTTTAGGTGCATCTATTTTAATTGCCAATTTAATGACAAATGACAAATTGCCAATGGTTCATTTTGTCATATGACTAGATCTTTGTAATTGCTTGCATCTTAAAACAAGATTAATTGGCATGCCATGCCTCCTTGATAACCGAATATTATGTGTGATTTTCTAAATGTACAACTTTGGACCATTTGATCCGATCATAAAAATGACCAAGTTTGGTAGTGCTTATTGATGTAGTTAATTTTGCTCTAATGTTATCATGCTAAATTGGGCGAAAATTGAACTTATGGAGTACATGAGCGAATTAGTTACACTTTGCTAGTTGTAGTAATTCTGAGGGTATATCTGCAATTTATATATCTAGGTGACTGTGGTAGACAGCTGAGCCCCCAGCTCTCAGCTCAAACCCTCATCTTGTTAAATGTTGATACATCCGGCTTGACCTTTACAAAGGCATCACGCCACTTCATCTTGGCACATTAAGGGTAAGGCCGGTCATGTTGATCCTGCTCTCGAACCGTAAAAGGAGAAAATATTTTCAGCCTCAAATGCAGGACGACCTCGCATCAGCAATAAATATTCATTTACAATATATTTCCCTAATCTCTGTACCATCATTATATTCATTTTGTATATTTCGCATTAAAAATACTCCTTAACACAAGATGTTGGAATTACTAATTACCTATCTCAAAACATAAAACAAATCGAATTAAAGTCCACTCAAGTGGAGACCAATTGTACATAAATACAGATGATTGTTGTAAGGTCTTATATTGAACGTCAGTGCAATCGATGTTCCTGTGCCTTATCACTAATCGTTGATGTTCATTGAATCTCAATTCAGTTTGTGTATTTCCAGGGAGAGGCAGACAGTGGTTGACTACAGAGCATTTATACATGAAATTTCAAAATATGATAGAATGCAGCGCTGCTTAAGTAACCTATGGAATGCGGTTGAAATCATGCTACTACTTAATATGCTCAGGAAATTACAGCGTGTTGAGCATTGCCTATCGTGGGTTTCCCACCTGTGCTTTCCTCACAGATCAGATTGTGGTAGAGATTCTTTAGTTTATTGGTTTTCTTCTAGGCTGCTCAACTGTTATTGTACGCATTGACAGAAATATTCACAGACCTTTGACGTTCTGCGACTTATTGTGGTATTGGGCCTGTTAACCAAGTCGGTAGTATATTAATATTTGCCCATACTCACACAACGAAACTACCGTTGCCATATCGCAGAACATATTATAGCACAATGGTCTACTCGTAATTACCTGAAAAGATGCCCCTGGTTGCGAAGTTATGACTCATACTTGGTAATTACGTTGAATTACGCTGAGCTCACCAAAAACGCAAAGGGGTCCACAAACTGCCTATTGAAACGACCAAAGGAGCCACAACGGCCAAGGGAGCCAAAAAAGGATTGTAAGAACACAAGATTGTCTGGTAAAGAACTTCATATCATGTACAGGGGATTTCAACTTGTCTGTTAAAACGTTCTTGGCCATACACGCTAATGGTCTCATCACTTTATCATCGTAATTTGATGCTGCATGTTTTATATGCTTACCATCAATTAAGCACTTTTCAACATATGATTAACATTTCTCACTGAATATATGAATGTCACATCAACATTGAATTGCTTTGACAAGCTGCGGTATACAATGCTGGTGATATGACCCTGAAGCCAACAATCCAAAGTATTGAGCGACTTGAGATCGCGATAAGCAGTGACAAAAATCAAGCAAAGGCAATTCATTGTTTTCATATCGTACCCTGAAAAACCCTTGGCACTGTGACAATGCAAACCAAAGTCCCCATTATATAAGACCAAATTTAATGTGTGGTTCGATTGGGGCGTAATAAAGCATACGCAGTTGAGGGTATAGAATCTGTTGTTTTCTTGGTCTAGATTAATTTAGAGTCAATTGTGATGCCAATAATTTGTGTAAACGTTGTTGGTGTCCACAACAGAGAGGTAAGATTATTATGTATGATGTGTTCAACATGACAAATAACGCACAATGGCTTAAGGTGCTAAAACAGAGTTGATTGGCCATGATTCATTTGTGAATATGGAGAGGTCAGTATTCATATTTTTGAATACATTTCGGACTCATTAGGGTCAGAGTACATTCGTAATGTGTCATCCGCAAATAGAATCGGACAGTAATTGTTTCGCAGTCGTTATCACCACGCCTACTTGTGGAAAGGCACATTCTCTCATAGATTTTCGAAAATGGTGAGAGTTTAAACCATGCTGGCAATAGCGTGAACCACTGACTGGTGGGATCAAGTACGGTTGGAATGCGTTGAAATGTGTGTGTATGTGTGTTTGTGTGTGTGTTTGTGTGTGTGTATTTGTATGTGTGAGTGTGTGTGTGTGTGTGTTTGTGTGTGTGTGTGTGTGTGTGTGTGTGTGTGTGTGTGTGTGTGTGTGTGTGTGTAAAGCGGTACAGAATGCTGAATGATTTCATTTGTGCTAAATTAAAATAATTGTATAATTTTACACGAATTATGTTAAATTGTCACATATTCTGTTATTTGTGAGTAATCAGGCGTAGTTGGGCGACCTTGTCAAATACCTGAGTAGCCTTATGCATACCTAAAAGCTTTAAAATATATATATAAATATATATATATATGTAAATATATATATATATATGTATATATATATATATATATATATATATATATATATATAAATATGTTTATATATTTATATGTATATGTATATATATATATGTATATGTATATATATTTATATATAGATATATATATTCATATATATATATATATTTATACATGTATATAAATATATATATAGAACAAAATATATGCATATATATATATATATTATACATATATATATATATTTATATATATATAAATATCTATATGTATATATCTATATTTCTATATAGATGTCTAGATCTATATCTCTCTATCTCTATCTATATCTATATATATATAGATATATCTATATCTATATCTATATATATATATATCTATATATATATATATATATATATATATATATATATATATATATATATGAGATCTTGTAAGCAGAAATTAAATTACACTTCATTAAGGTGCAAAAATGGAATCACTCTTTATCAAATAGATAACAGCCATTGCCTATTACATGGACCGTTAGCTCCCAAAGAAGCCTACCCACGCCCAAAGCAATCAGTTAGCTTTATTGTGGATTAACAATTGAAATAAATGTGTCCATTAATGTCGCCATTTGTGTCATTCTGCCTCTATCTGGATCATTCTCATTCACGGTACTTTAAGAAGATCGTCCATATGAGACTTGGTCTGTATGTAACAGCGGTTCAAAAGCTTTTACTGGGTGACGATTAGGCAGTAATAATGAAATCAAATGGTTTAGATAGTGGTAGAATGTATCGAATCTCCGCCTTTGTGTAGTTCTGTGGGGCACCAGCAACGGTAGATTCACGCTGAAAAACTGACGCAGTCAACCAATTGTCACTCTGTGTATATTATACCAGGAACCCTAACTGTAACGAGTACAAGTTTACATCATTCTTAGTTCCATGTAAATCAATCTTAATTGGTATCTTTGTTCACATAAGAAACCAACGGGAGGTACTGTATTTTCGATATTTTAGCCAGCAAAAATGAGCGTTCATTGAAACAAGTTACTGATTCTGCCATTTGTGAGACGTATTACTGTCTTTTTATTCGCTTTGAGGAATGAGGTATATTCATTTATTTGAAATATCCCGTGATATTGACTATAAAACTCCCAACATTACGACTACGGACTTTATAAACGACAATTTATGCTACGTTATACGTCATTTTTCACTAAAGGCGTGGCATGAACGTCCATCATGACATGCAGTCACATCCAAAATAGATGACCGATAGTATGGTGCACGCAAATGTTTGGGGAAGGTAAGTTGTTTTATTCAAATATAATTTGGTTAAGTTACATTATTATGGTCCATATAAATTCCATAAGATAAGAATGAGCTGATTTTGTCTTTTGGCTATTCATCAATATTTTAGGCCTACAATATGCTGGTGTCAGCGATTTAAATGTTTGAGTAATTCATTACCTGTCGACCATTACATCAGTTAAATTATACGGAGGTGCATCTCTTTTTATTCTTTGAGAAGACTTGGACATTGTGCTGCTGTGGACTCATATAGCGTTATGCCTAGGTCAAATAAGACCTACAGCTGCTTAAGGGCCCAATACGATGTTGTGGTCACATGCTCAACGGGCGGTCTGCGGGCGTTCTACGGGTGCGGGTACAGCACGGGCGCCGAAAAACCCCGAAGTTTGTGTCTGAAGCAGTGCATGTTCAACTTTTGCATAAGGCCTCTACTTAGCCTCTAAGTGGCCAACAATCTTCACAAAATTGCATGCCCCCCCCCCCCCCCCATAAGTCAATGACACAGCAGTGCGGGCCCTAGCGGGCTTCGTGGGTTTTGGCCTGCACAAGGCCCGTACACAGGCCATAAATCTCATGTGACCTTAGCATTACCAAGAAGCTATTGATGTCGCATGAAATGCTGTGGTATTCAGTAGCAGAGATGCATGACTACCTGCCACTACCTGCACAGCGTTGTCATTCTAACCCTATGAAGTTTTCACATGAAGATACTCGTGTAAATCGTGTTTCATCACACGACGACAGTGCTTCATGGTTGTATGATGAACCATACACTGTGATCGCTGCGAACTCTTTTGTCTCCAACGCTGAATAGCTGATGTATACGAGCAATAGCAGTCGAGGGAGCTATCAGCTTATATTGCGTATTATTTTGTTAAAGTTAGGAACTATTCAGACCAGAGGGTCTATAACAATGATACGTCATTTCTGGTCAACAAACTGATTTCGCCAATCGCATTAAGTGTATAATTTAACATTAAGGCTCGGTATTGTATCCAACGCACCAGAACATGCATTGACTATTGGGTGAGTTGTGTCTACTTCAGCTCCTGATTTAGATGATGATTGCAGTGATTATGAACGTTCTTAAGGTGATCATGATAATTACTCTGATGCGGTGGATGATGATTGTAATTTCTGTGTGCACCCATAGGATCTCTGTCTACCAACTTAAAGAGATCATTCACTTTTATGGCATCTTTTTCGATGGAACTGCTCGTATTCGACGATCACTATGTGTGTGAGGGGCACTGCGCGTTTGCAAGTTATCTGTTGAATCATTTAATCAAAGTTCATTAGTTTACCGGCTTCAAAACCACAGCAATCTGCTTACCTTGAAATATTTTGACTCTAGTAGTAGAGACTTTTACGTTTGTACTCTTGCATGCACCTCTTTGTACGCTGTATATAATGCCTCACCATAATCAATACATTGATAAAATACCAGGGGCATATTTTTGAAATGTTATTTAAATATTTTTGTTATGAGCGTATGTGTGGCACACCAAATTACATGACCTCATTTGTGACCCAAACCGACACTTCACGTCAGCATAGTTTGCCTATGACAAATACAAATGCCATACACTTGTTAATTGGTGTTAGCTGACAATTAGCTTGATCATTGGCCTAAATAAACACCGCCTTCATATCATCGACTCGAATATAGTCGCTCTGATAGTATAGGTAAATAAGTTTACCGCGAGCAATAAACACCGCTTTGAGTGCTATTTTCCACCAATAGCTTGATTCAATTACTCAATTGATTTAATGCATATCATGGGTACACATAGAGGACATAGTCTGGAAGAAGCTCTATAGACATCTGAAATGCTTAGCCTGTACATATCGTACGGAAAATCACAAGTTTTATATTTAACATTCTATAATCATATTTTTGGCCGACAACTCCAATTACATTTCTAATATCAAATGCTATAATGACAAATTACCGAAAATCTTCTCTAACCAGTTCACGCTGATCTTAATGTAACCGCTATATTACCCACTTTACATTGTACAGAAATTATTGTCATGATCTTTATTTATGATTTCGTTGCTTATTTGCATGTATGTGAACTGCGAGATGTCACTATTTGATTAATCCAAGTCCCTAATAAGTGGTATCTCCCCAACTGGCAAAATGTGTCGGGGTATTTTGATAACTTGAATTTTATACATATGAGGTGGTTTTATATTGTTTCGGTGTTCTATAAAGATACCCGTTTTGTTTCTTTGTTTCCAAATTGCTGTGAGCATATTATCGCATGGTTTGTACGTCTGTTCATTGCTCGTTGTAGGATGTATATAAGCATAAGGTGTTTTTCGTTGCTCGTGCGTGGCGTATTCAATGTGTCAGTGAAAGATGTTCAACAATATTTGTTCTGTTCCTCAATTTGATTTCTCGTTTCGAGCATGTTTAATTCTATAGATTGTCAAATAGTTATTGTAGGATTAATCAATTACTGTGCATACAGCGTCCAAAAATAATATAGCTAACCTCAGCTTGAGCGCAAAGATGTATTGTCTTATTGTATGAACATTGATTGTCATATTCCACTATATTAGCTGTTCCAAACCTTATCATGAAATAGGAAGATAGTCTTCCCGTATGATTCTCGTACAAATGGTTTAGCGCGCTACGTTATTTTTTGCGGTGAGGAGTTGCATATTTATGGTACTTTCTCTATATGGTTGGACTCACGATAAGGTAAAGTAATTTGCACAGTGAAAACCGAAAAGTCTTTCCACAAAAGTCGTTTGTGCTTTCACATTTACAACCTATAAGAGTCCGAATGACTAATAGAATGCCGTGTCCCCGCTGGGTTGGGAGCCACATTTTGATTGCTTCGCAAGGTTACAAATGTTGATTAATGTGTCCGTTTATGAAGTCAAAGTCACCGTTACGACACGATAGATCAACGCCACAGTGATCGATTTCCCGGGGTATAGAGCCTTACACGCCTGACAAGAAAGCTATATACTCTGCTAGACGTCCATCGATAGTCTTTGATCAAAAAGCGAAAAGTTCCTGGCGCTCCGTCCGATGCTCGATCACTTGAATACACTAACAATCTATGTGAGACGTGGTATCAGCGCTTATTTGTTGAGCTTTATACGGTGGTTTTCCGATACAATATATGCTGTCTTGAAAGAGACATTCTGAACAAAGACATACTTCCGTTCGTACTGTCTAGGCGTCATAAAGCACACTAGCGCATTAACCTTCCATTCGCACTGCCAGGAATGACGTGGTCTTCAAATACTTACGCCACGTCGCAGTTACCGCGTTTATTCGTACATATTAAGATTGAACAATTAGTTTTATCTGTCAGCATATTTGCGCTAATCGCGTATGGCTAGTTGAGCCACTGCATTGACGTAAACATGTCCTCTTAAAGTATCTACTAGTCACCAGGATGCAATCATAAATTAAGAGCATAACTAGTTGCATTGTGTTAATCTAATGGTAGAGTCCGTGTCGTTTTAATCTACTATTTGACTAATATCGTTGGCATCACCGAATATATCCAGAAACTATATGTTTCAGACGCAATCATGTCTGGTCATAATGTTTAATTGTTACGCAGGTTGCGTACTGTCAAGGGGTGGTATTACTTAAGAAACTTTGGGGCTCCTCTAAAAATTCAATCCTTCAACCCAACACATATATATATATATATTTATATATATATATTTATTATAAAAATATATATATATATAGATATATAAATATGTATATATATATACATGTACATAAATCTATATATGTATCTATATATACATATATACATATAGTTTTTGCTTGCTTACCAGTATTTCATAAATTTACGTCAAGAAATAACACTGATTACCACACAGCATCCCCACGCTATATATACGATGTAACAAAACATTCAACGATTTCGCGTTTCCACAAACTTGCTTACACATTAATCGCCTGATATTACTCCCGAGACGTTAAGATGATTTCAAACAGTTCCACATTCGTCCAGTTGCCCAACATCAAGATCGATTATTACTTTTGTGTGCCATCGAACACCAAACCATCCATTTGTTATCGATATTGGCGTCTTGAAGGTAGCTTTCAAATGTAAAAGATATAATATTGTAAGTAGCTTGAGATATCTAATGATGTCCTTCACTTTCTATATTTGGTATGTTCTTCATATTTAACCGGGGCTCTATAAACGACTGACCATCGACCATGTATTGCCGCGTGATTGATGGGGCTACTCCTTAATGGAGTTGATTTACGTTCTAGATAGTTTCGTTGCAAACCTTTCGGTGATATATGAGAGATATGTGGGTTTCTTTTTGGCTCTCATAGAAGACAGCTGCTGGGCTATCTGATAACTTTATTATATTCTACTTGCACTCTTCAATTTGCTCTGATTAGCGCTGATCAAAAACTTTGGTTTTAAGGTACTTTTGGTCCATTGTGTAATCGTCAAAGTGAGAAGTTGAATTGTCAAGGATATGTTACAGTTGTGTATAATTATCCACCATGCATGCTGCGGTAGCATATGATCAGCTTCCAGCGCGAAATTATCTTGGTCAATGGATTCGAAACCCTAGGAATAGAACTCAACCACATTAACCGGAAAATATATAAAACTACCTTACCGTCGGATTCGATCGCGTTAATACGAAAAATATGTTGATAATTGCATTGTAGAGAATTGATTAAGTTACCGCTTTGTCGTCATACATGCCAAACAATACTACAACAACAGTGAGGTACAAGGATGATGCATTGTAACTTATCCGTACATAGCCTTATTTTGATAAATGTGCCTTAGACTGCACATTTAGCGGCCAATAGACATACGTCTGTAGTCTAAGCTAGTCACAAAGTCCAAGTCATGTGTATTTGCAGGTGGTATTTGGCTGTAGCGGACATTGGTGGTTAATCAAATGAAATCTTTGTGTGATTATTCTTCCGTAGTTATGGAATACAGTTATAGTAATCCAGCTGAATAACCATGGAAATCAGTTGCTGGCTTTAATTATCAATCATAACGATGATTTTTCTATCAATAGAGTGTCGCACACTCAAATTAACAGGATTGCTGAGATGTAACAAAGTTAGATGTTTGTTTGAATATATTGCCAACTTTAGAAGAAGGTTTACGTGTCGTTGGTACATTGGTTCACCGACATTCTATGATATGATTACCAGGCTGCCATTTATTTAATCCAAGACCAATTTAATCGTAGGTAATTAGTATACACCATGAATGTCTCTTGATCTAATCTAGGGTTAATGCTATGATATTGATTACACCACGGAAATTCCTTCAACCAAGCTCCTTCACCACTAAGAAGATAACAAACTTATCACATTTGGTAGCCAAAAAATATCAAGTGGTTTGCAGATTAGCCCTTTCGTTTATTAATTGTCTTCAAGGGTATTGACAGAATATCAAATGTGTGCATCCTGGTCGACGGGACAACATTGTTTTTCAGTTTGAGCAGCAGCAAATAAAATATGCATAAACCTTTTGCTTAGCCCCAATGATGCAATGATTATATACAAAAATGACCGTACTATGAATAATATTTTAGAAGCAATTTCACTCTGTTTTGAACGTGGTGTTTAAGTTGTCTTCCCCTGTGTAAAGTGCACTCTATATTGATAGATATCAGTAATCTGTAAAAACGTCCCGCCTTATGAACACAGTAAATCTTGCTTAATGTCTACAGTTGTCTCAGTTTTCGTGTTGTCGTCGTTATCTCGCTCACTTGATAAGAAAAGAGTTACAAAACGTCAAGCTTCAACATTACTTGCATCGCTTTATAAGTACCGAAATAATGCCTGCAGTGCAATTACCTTCTTTATGACGTCTCACAAATATGGTAATAGTGCCATAAACAGGCACATACCGCTTCCTGATGTCCAACGGAGGAATGAAGCTAACCTTGGATGACTTTTGTTGCTGAGCGGTAATGATTGACGATGATCGCATCTTATTGTGCGTAGTTATTTTCTCACTCACGTTGTGAAAAGTAGAGGCCGGTTAAAAAATTATAGTAAAACATAAATATTTGATGTATATTCCTCCAGCAGATTTACTTCATGCAGTATAAACACAGCTACTGCATACCATCATAGGTCTTATCAAATAACGGAGGATGCATCTATATGCAATGTTCACGTTATCAAAATGTATAGTGTTGGATGTGTCATCGGTCACCGACCCATTTACAACTAAAATTAGGTAGTAAGATAATCCTTTGTAACCGCCGTTGTAGTCTTTATACGAAATATTCAGCTACTACAAGGCAGGTGTTTTAACGCCCCTGAAAAGGTAACTTTATGAAGGTAAGCGATTTGATTGCATCCCCTAAGAAGCTCTTATCAGTGCAAATGACTGCTTCTGCGCTGTTTGATCTCCATTGTTAGCATCAAGCCTGCGACTGTGTTCCCAAGCATTACTCGCAAAGCCTTAATAACTGATTATAGCTGTACACTTTTCTACGAATACAAACGCCATAAATTCCAGGCAATAACATCAGTACATCTTCATTACATAACTGCATGATACTCATGTTGGAAACTATATCACATTATTTTGATATGATAGTTACAGCTACTTAATTGTTATAAAAAATAATTTTAACGAAACTCAAAGTTTTGCATGCTCCAAACAATATTTTCACAATATGTGACCAATGCTGCTAATCCATAGATCTTACCTAGCATACATACACAAACGTTGCCGTTTTTTAAATGTAGAGGCAAAATATCTCAGCTTCTATCCTACAAACACAACTTATGTAGATCAGAGCGATACATCGAGTCATGAGCTTGGATTAAGCTTGGGTAAAGTCCTCGGAATAAACATGCAATAAGTATCAAATTCCAAATCCTACGCATGTCGCCATTGCTTGCATCATGTTGCAGGTATTGTGGATGGTTATATATTGCTTATATCAACCGAACGCAGAAGAGACAAGATTCTACGAATGCCTCGTAGCTAGGCTTGATAACAGAGGCCGTATGACATTAAAGTTTATGCTAGCACATCACGCTTCAATCAGCTGAGGGTATGATTGATAGCAAAATCATATCATAGAATATCGGTAAATCCAATTATGTAGGTACTATTAAATTGCTGATGAATACGTTTTGATTTAAACACTGAAATAACTTACATGGCAGCAGTTAATGACAAGCTTTGGATTTAATTCATATCATAATAAAACAAAAGTATATTGCCAATTTATTATATAGATCGTCATATAATGTATCAGCAAACTATTACGGGCTGATATGACAAAAGGATATGCGGAAAAGTATTCTGGTGCTCCATGCATTAATTCCGTGGCATATTATTTGTATAAATTGCATGACAAACAAGAAGGGAAGAAAATCACCTCGGTTCTATTTAAGTTAGTTCCGAGGCAGTAAACTAATCAACCAAAGTTATGCATATTAATCAGATATTACAAATATGCCATTTCATTAATAGTCTGTCGTCATTAGCTGCAATTGATTACCGATTACAATTGTTTTTTTGTCATATGCAGCACCAAAACTTTGACCTGACAATCATTCAATCTCATTTCAGCCTACTCTAAAAGATAATAATTGTATTGCAAAACATTTCAATGGTCTCAATCCATGTAGAGATATATCACATTAGTAGTCACTCATTATATATTTGCCATACTTTCCGACCTTTATTAACTGTAATTACAACCGATGTTTAATATCAGGAACACCAGGCGTAGGCAGCGACAAAGTGATATACCATACGGATACTTGATACGTGTTGAATAAGAATGCCATTCGTGTTCTCAGTTAGTAGGTCGTAGATTAATTAGGAATGGCATCGGCGTTTGCCCCGTTATTGCCTGTTCTGTATTGAAAATTAGCGGTTAGAATTTTTGTACGTGTCCTAGGCTCAATCAGGGTGGCTAAACGGATTCAACTAGATTCCATAGATTACGCTGATCTTGCGAATTAAACCTTCCATGGAAGATTGTTGTAAACGCAAACCTAGCTAAGCCTTTTACTTCTTGTAAACACTTTGGACAAATAAACATATATATAAACATCGTTCAATAATGTAGTTGTCTAAGAGAGTTTGAACGCAAATACATAACACTGCATTCCAACTACCGCTTTTATTACTACTTAGTCAGTATAAAATTTAAGGTACATTCCATGAATTTTTGAACATCTAATATTTTGTTAAACAAAATAAATATTAGTGTTCTTGGCTTTCACAAACCATGAAAAGCGGTATTAGTTACGCGGTTGGGATGGTTACCGGCAGACCCAAATACTGACGTCTAGTTTGGATTTTTAGTACTGATATCCTTATATTCAATCGTTTCAAACCTCAAGATAAAGATTGCAATACAACTCGATCGCCAATTACGTGATAATTTACAAAGCAAAGTCTCACAGTTTGTGATTCTATCAGAGTCCATGATATCACCCCAACTGTGTTGATTTGAGCACACCGCAGCCAGCATCTACAGTCAAACACGACATTTCGGTGTTCATATTATGCTTAAAATCTAAAATACTAGATAATTTTGCCACCATAAATCGTCCATTAGACAGTTGCTTACGTATTATCTAATTCGGCTATGCTCTCTGAATAGATTAGTATTCAAAATCTTTTCAATGGAAATTTGTGTACATATCTGTAGTGCATCCGGTGTATATCTGATATTACAATGCAAAACTCTTTTTCATGGAAATTTGTGTACATATCTATAGTGCAATTGATAAATATCTGATATTACAATGCGATAATGTAAATGATGCGCTGTTTTAGCCTCTATCACTTGAAAGTCGATGTCTCGCGAGCTGTGCGCATTAGATAATGCTTTATCTATATCTGCAGTTCATACATTCTCTGATAGGTGGTATATGTGGCTGTGAAGCTACTGAATATAAACTTATTATGCAAGCATTGGAATTTACCGAAAACGGACTTTCTGTCCGAAAAGAGATATTCGTTGTTTCGTCATAATATCATGCCGATGAAACTATACAGACTAAGTTGTGCGAAGGCATTATCAATAACAGTGGTGATTGTGGAGGACACCCATTGTGTTCAATGTGTAGTACTTTGTACTAGATTAAATTAAATAATAGACTTTGGTTTTGACGTCGACAGGGAATGATTGTGATACTTAGTGTGAAACATTGAAGAAGGCATGAACGAGACCATGCAAAAACGTAAATAAGATTTTATATGATCGTAACACAATTTTGAGACCCTCACAAAAACGGAGAATCAAAAGAATTAACAAACACTAATATTCACATTGGACAGCCTGTTAGGCACATGAAAGAACAGTCTGCAAGTAGAAGAGATGGCCATTTTATCAGATGAGGCACCACTAAAGCTCATTAAACTCGACGGCAGAGCGCCATAGTTGCGTTCAATTATTCTAAAGGGACATTGACGGACACATAAAGCTGTCTAACAAGGCAAGTTATCGTAGAATACAAAGGCCAGACTTCTCATCCGATCGGCTAAATTCGATTTCATTTGTTATTCAGTAAAGGCACGAGCTTGAGTGACAAATCACTTAAATAGATAGACCAAACTGATATTTGTATGTGATAATGGGTGTGCAAGCTATTAATTATTCATGGCAGTAGGATGGGTTAAAAATAGTATGAATACCATATAAAGGAAGAACAAGAATTAGTACCGTATTAAGCTGTTTAGCGATTTACATTTGAAAATCATGATCTTTCGATTAGGGCAGATAGGCGCTGCTACTTATTCATGTAATCGTAAGCAACGGGCCCGGTGAGCGTCTGAAGTTTAATGGAAGACGCTCCACTCAGTGATGCACAATGTAGATCTGTACATTGTAAAAAGACTATGGGTACCATGTCAAGAAACCAAAGCTTTGCGACATTGTTTCGTTTATCTTACGAATGTAGCTGTATCAGACCTGACCGCATATATTATCTGATGATGGATGTGAGCTATTGAACATCTGTAGCAGTAATGTGGGTAAATAAGTTTCGAATAACGGTTATTCTCTATGTTTTAAGCCCTCAACTACTGCCGTATAAGGTCAGGCATATTACTTATAACATATGCATCCAATAGTTGAAGCTAGTCATGTCGTTATATTCAAAACCACACGCGTTTGAACTTTTCATCTATTTGTTACCGCAAAACATGCCTGACAATGCTTACCGCAATATCAGCTTTGTCTGTAATTCGAAATGCAATGCAGTTCATGACTAACAAGGTGTCACGATTGCTACTAGTAAGAACACCTGTTCAATAACATTCCGAGATTCATGACAAAACTTACACCACTTTATTCCATGAAACGTGTTGAATTCAATTGAAGCGTACGCTATTAGTAAATATTAAAAATATGTCTTGTTGTCGGAATTAGGGTTTATTATATATCGCTCACTTCTATCGTGTCTTCAAAATGCTATAGCACACGCCGTATGGCCATCAAACTATGTAAATAACCATTACTCCTGAAGCTTTGACGATCAGCAAGTTTCAAAGGTCAACCAAAGTACTTAAAAATTGTGTGGACAACCATGATATTAGCTTTTGGTATTCAAAATACAAAGTGGTATTCACGCAAAACCTAGCTATCTGCAAAGTATCTATAGATGCAGCTGCTCAATATGACGAGACGAAATTGTCGTTCTGCTTTATGCAGGACCAATAATAGCTGCTATCAAATTATGCCTAACCATACTGGTCTTCTGGTTATGAATACAAGCTACCACACAGTGGGTTTTATCAGTGGCTTACACTCACTCCGCTTTTCTAGAATGCAATACAGTCCCTACTAACAGATATCGGCAAAGTGTTAAGCAATAAGGGCTAGGTGAGTAAAACTATTCACATCCTATTTAATTCGAACAACCGTGTATTTTTGTGTCATCATTTTTATCTCACTTTCACACGGTGGAAGAGACATTATGTTGAGCCTCAATGTAACTATTACCGGTTTCTAAGCACCCAATCAATGAAGCCTGCACGTAAACGCCTTCGATTTGACATCCCAATGATTACAGTAGTACTAAAAGAATCTAACAATTGTCAATTTACAATGCTTGATAAAGCACCATGACACTCCCTGATAAACCTGCCATTGTGTTCTGTTGTCTGATGGCATAACCTATTGCTTGATTTCTGTACGAAAATTCTAAGGCGACTGATTTTTTCTTTTAGTATCGCATAAATAACCGATGATTTACACAGTTTTTAAATGATTGCTTAAAATAATAGGGCAATGATCGAAATACACCTGACATATGTATTGTCATCGTCATCTCTTTTGCTCAATCGACCCTTCATATGTAAATGCAATCTGTGGTTCCGCCATGAGTTGTGTTGGTGCAATTAGATAAACTAATGCAAATACCGTGGCTGTATTTTAAGTAAAGTTTAACAACGAATGTTTAAATGGTAATTGTCCTTCAAAACGTCAGAGACTGTGGGAGAAATGTGGATGATGAGAGATGCAATGCATTGTCTAACTGCGCTGTAACAGGAAATAAAACACTAGACTTTTTTTGGATGTTGTGCTTGACAACAACGTCCGGGGTTGATTGTGATGCCTCGACATCCTACATTTAGTGTGCAATATTTGGAGTGATTTACAAAGCGATTAATTCACTTGGTCTTTGCTTCTATAATATATTGTGCGAAGAAATAAATGCTGCCTTGAAATGGTCCATGTCAATTATTATTGCTTAGCACCATATCTCCGCTGATTCAAATTTTCTGTTCATATAGTTAAACGCACCACAATAATTCATGATCTATATCCGAGGTAGTGCAATCACTGCTTTGATCAGACATTCATCTCTTGTACCACTGCCTTTCGAACGCCGCCAACCTGTCAATAATGTCCTTCAACCCCAACATTTGTGTAGAAGCATCTAATAGCGTTTGTGAGCAGACGATACATATTTACTACATGAATGCATAATTGGTTGTAACGGCTTTATGTATTCAATTATACAGTCATGCATTTAAACGATCACATTGCAGCAAGTACCAACGATGTTTCCCATCAATTTATTATATCACTTGCACGGGTACCCAATGCGTGATCTACACATTAACTATAAAGAGAATGAAAACTACTGTAATTTTGGCTCAAATCAATCTACCAATGTAAATACAATAAATATTATCATTGGATTACAGTTTAAGCGTTCCACATGTTCGATCTACTGTTCATACTCTTTGTCCAGTTACAGAGTATAATATAGTTTATGACATGATAAAACTTTTGCCACAATCGTTATAAAAGCATTTGCACCGGGTGCAAATCAATCAAATAGCACTTATGATTCACACAGCTTAGGAATATGAATCCTGGCACTTGAAATATGAATGCAGTTTTTTTTTTCGTCTACTGAGTACTAGTTAACCACATAGTGATTAGTAATTTTTTCGCACTTTCGCAAACGCATACTCAACTTGCTAAACTATTCATATAGTTTAACAATAACAAGACATCCATGAAACGAATTCAGAAATAAACACTATTCATAGAGTTTGGGGGGTCATAGAACACAAAACAAATAGATATGATTCGTTTTTGGGAAATACCAATAGTAGGGGTGATAATATGGAGTAAACACCGAAACATGCAGCATTTGATACACATTTGCCAACTACATGGCGGCGTTGGTCAGTGTTATACACGTATTTGAGTGCTCCAGGCGGAATATAATACATAAAAAAGACAAATCTTTAATAACTGTCAAATTCATCCGTGACTAGCAGAATCGGTTGCATGTCTTGCATATATAGGGTATTCTCGACACCATATCCATTGTGATGTAAAACAAAAAAGAAACTTGCTGATGTTAATGAATTCTGACTTGGAAACTGAATTGTTAAATTGCAAAGACTAGAGTAATGTCGTAAATGCTCAATGCACGAGATGCAATTGCAATCTACGTGTGCCAATGAAATCGTAGTACAATCTCATTGTGGTAAGCTTTGATCTAGATATTTTGTAAATGTGGAACATGTTTAGTTTGTGCGCCAACAATATCCAGCACCACACGGTCAGCTTTAGTAAAAGATGGAAGGTTAAACGAATATGCGTTATCAATAGCAGCACCAAGCAGATGACATGGAAGTAAAAATGACATGTATGTAAAGCACACTAAGTAAACATATTTGAACATTTTGGAAACCCTCCTTTTAATAACTTAAACACGTACTTGATAACGTATCAGGCATGGTATTTACCCCATCATTTCGTTCTGATCCTGACACAGTTAAGAAGCATTTACTCAACCAAGCATATTGGCTTATGAAGAACCCCGAATAGATGACTACTCAGAAGCAAGAAAGTCGGTGCTTCTTTAATGGACACTATCAAGAAACTTATGGACCGCGCTAGTAAATGTGTGACAATATTTCTATTCTTATGGTCAGCATTAGTGTACTTTGCTAGGGATGCGCCAAAACATACTTCATGCCTTCTGTCTCTGTATATAATGTATTGTGAAGGTATGCATGCCAAATAAACTTGGAAATATATAACGCATCCTACACAGGTGTGTTGTGTTTTTTATTAGTATGCCATGACTGCATCCGACGTCGGTGAAAATACTCCTCTGACTAAACTGACTGTTTGTCACATAAACGCCAATGTGTCTGGCTCATGAATCAGTTCAATTATACAATTGCGCATATCATAGATCTTGAAAGCATATACGCGGATTGTGAATTCATACCGCGTAAGAAACATTTTGACTACGATATTTAACATATAGCTTTTTAAGAAGCAGCGAATTCCGGGTGTAATTCTATACATCGAGTAATTACGATTTTGCCTGTTTGGAGATTTATTCACGGTGGCCTGTTGGGATAACAGCACTGAACACTTTTCAGAACTCTAGCTACAACGGTTTAATGTTGCTCCCGAATCGAGTAAGAGAGACTGCATTATGAAGTGCATGTCTCAATATAGTTTGTACTGTTTGCCTGACGTGACCACGCTAGAAGTACTACTGCGGTGTTCAGGATACATATTTACTAAGTAAATGAACGACACACTATGAGCGCGTGCGGCCATTGTTACATTTTGCAGCCATCGGCAATTCATAGCAAGTCGGAATGAGTGAAAACTGTTGAAATTCATATATGATATCTGTCGTAAAAGTTGCTCAATAATAATATAGCATAACCAAAAGTACGGCTGAATGTCTTCTGTTATAAGCCTAAGTCAACTGCGCGAATAATGAGAGGTTCTTCGAATCAATCATTAAACCACCAACGATGGTTGCATAGTGTCGAATTGCTCGCTGTGATGTCACTTAGCTCCACAATGTTATCCAACTTTGCAGCATCTCTTGCATTTTGCTGTTACACACGGGCGCCTCCGCTCCTACCTTCAATATTTTCAAAATTTGTGTTGCAAAAACGATCAAGTATCATGTGTTTTGATCGTAGCTGCCAATCTGGTAAATCACTTCTTTGACTTTTGCGTTCATTAGGCCTAAAGTTTCATCTGTTTAAAGCTGATTACTGGTATTATTGAACAAGCAGCACTTGAGACAAGACCCTGAGATGAAAACTAATTCATTACATGCTGTTAGCTTTTTAACGTCAGCTTTACGTGGAAACCTATTTAGCTGACGTCAACAATCAGTGTCAAAAATAATCGTTTGCGCAGATTGCAAGATTCCGGCAGGCAGCATCAACAAACTTTTATAATTATCCTTGTTTACAGCTGCTCGTTAATAAACCCACAGAAGCTTCCTTATTTACTGATGACAGCTTTAATTGTTGGCCATGATCAACCAAGGCCCACAGTTCTTTATTACCAGTACATAGAGGTTTGTCATGTTTGAGGTACAATTGACTGTCACTCGGTACTTGTCATGAAGCCAGCGCAAGCAGACGCGATTCGCGTCACCACGTATATATGTATTGCAGTAGGAGATGAGAACAGACGAGCTGCTGGTACACGCGCATTGCGTCAACGGCATATAGAGTTTTAGAGATATGTTCACAGACAATGTCTGCAAATTGCCTGATTATTAAGTTTTATATGGCGGTCCCCTTTATCATGCTTTAAACAACAGCCTGTTGTTGTTTTGTATCTTGTTTAAAGATCCTATATGCTGGCATTTTGTAAAATACTGTTAATTTCTTTCTTGGTATTAGAGCGGCATGAGGGGATTAACGTTACAAATACAACCAGTGTTTATGATTTTATTGGTTCTTTACTTTCCTGTGTGTCTTGCGGGTAGAGTTATAAATTTATGAATGCAACTCTGTTATTTGATAATAAAACACAACATCCGTGTGTTTCAATGCTAAAGGTTTTCCAATGTAAAGAGTGCATAAGTATAATTTAAAACTTGCTTTTTTCTATGATTAACCACGACATGTTCAGGCATTGAACCGTGAATTGTTATATGCAAACTTTACCATCGTTGTTTCAACCAGGCGAGTCGAATAAAAACCACAGTATCAATGTGATGTTTACTCTACCGGACGTTAGTAGATATATTGCTAAGGTTGATGAATTAATGATTTTAGCACGGGTAATAATGACTTTCATATAACTCTGCTATGTTTAGGAATGTTGGGTTATCCAGAAAACGACCGGCTAGTTTATACTGGATATACCGTCACCGCTGATCCGTCATCCTCTGTGATCTGCAAGGGCTTTGATAGTGATTAAATAGCCGCAGGAAAAACGATGACTTCCGGGATGTGGTTATGCTACTGTGACTGATGCAAGTAATGAAGCTTCTGGAAGTTATATACAATCCCAAATAGACAAAATATACCAGGTGTATTACATCTGTGTATTATCTTGTCTGTGTATTATCATGGCAGATAATCACATGACATCCGGTCCTTAACAAAGTTGCAAGACTTTAGACAAGAACTCATGATAGTAGAAGCGGTATTACTAACATGGCTGACTTATTTTTACTTCAAAGCAAGCGCTAAATGATTCTATAGCATAAGATTCGAGCATATAGTTTACAGTGTTTTGTACGACTCTTTGCTAGTATGTTTGGCAATGAGTTTAAACAAAGCATACATGTTCTGGGTTATTGCAATTTCCGGCAAAATCATTATTAACTTGCCGGGAGCCTGAATGAAAACCGACAAATTTCTCTTTGTTGGGTTGGCGCAACAAATAACACATCACTGTCAGTCTAGGTATAACTTAATGCTGAACTGATCCAAGACTCCTTTATTGGGATGCATCCTAGAAAACTGAGGTTAAACAATAAAAACCAACAACCAAACCAAGATGCCTGTCCACATGTTGCAATCGAGAAAACATCGAAAGGAATTGGTGACGGTTGTACGTATTCCATGATCGGATCTATCCGCAATAACACCGACTGCCGACTGTGAATCTAACTTGTTGTGTTTGACATGATAATTACTCAATTAAGGATGTGAAAGCCGACTGGTTGATTTGTGTAAATAATGTAGCTGATGAATTAAGCGACAGACTCTTTTAGTTAACCATATGGTCATATGCGTACGCCCTTTATCGTGAGATGATTATTGTGGGGCAATATGGTCACGTGGGGATGATGGGTACATCAATGGTTCAGATGACAAAAAAAAATGCAGCATGCCTTGTGCTATTCATTACAATTAGAACATTAATATACTTTAAAAGAATATTTAGAATAATTTTGCCTCAATAGTACAGTTGACAGATTGATCTAAGTGATTGAGTCCCGATCAAACTTGCCAGATAACTATTAACCCCAAAACAATCATCTAGGATAATGATACAAAGGAGAGTAGGATAGCTGAGGTGTTGAAATGATTAGCTAAAGCATTGCTTCAGGATACAGGTGTATGGTCGGTAGCAGTAGCAAGCTTTGTTAGCAATCACCTCTCTCCGAAAATGCTGGAAATATACTCAGCGCTGTATGGCGCTATTGCTATCAGCATCTTCTTGCACACTATAACAATTGATTATTTGAAGCAGATAATATAAATGCGACAATGCACTTCAGCATCAATAATAAAAAGACCGAGGTCACAGAGTAGCTCGATGAAGAATTCATATACTGACACAGATAGGTAAACTGATAGCGATTTGCAACTAACGTTAGGAACGACGAAATATGCAGCTTACGAAATCATTAAAAGGGTTCAATAAAAAAAGCTTCTGAGCGCACTTTTCGTGTGTGAAAGGAATATAATTTAGTAATAATTGCCAATCGGCTATTGTGGAATATTTTAATGACGGGTGTCGTATTGCTCTAGCGCCTTCCAGGTTGATTTAATCGGGCGAGCTATTTATCGGACACACACTGTACACAATATTGCTGGTTTTTAAATATTGTAAATTTTTTAATTACCCCGGGAATGCTGCGTACATGGTAACATGTGTTAATGTGATTACGCCTACCTAAGTGTAGCCACCATAAGAAACAATTACTAACATAAACTGTTTTCATTGTTTGTTGCATATACTATTTGTAAAGTAAGGTAGTATAAATATTTCCAAATATCTACTGTTTGTTGTATTCATGAAACGGCTCGGCATATCTGTGCAAAATTATCTGCTACATTTCCATAAACAAAATGTTGAAAATTTTAATTATAAGTAATGGAGTGTCAGCATTCTTCCCCACGCCTAACCACCCTCATTCATGGCACATAAAATCGTAGATAACAATGTACCTGTCCTTTTGTGTTGACATGGGCAATCATCGACCCCGGTAATGCAACAATTGTTGTTGCAAGGCTAGCATTGTGCTAATATATATATATACAATTGTTGCTGCAAGGCTAGCATTATATATATATATATATATATATATATATATATATATATATATATACATATATATATATATATATATATATATATATATATATATCTATATATATATATATATATATATATATATATATCTCTATCTATATCTCTATATATATATATATATATATCTCTATATATATATTATGTCTTATTGACCTTGTGGCCCCCGGCTTTAATAGCTACTGTCACACGTTACGCTGTGTATTATTAGTGAAGGTCCAATAAGCTATACGCATTGTTCGAATGACACATCAGCACTTTGCATGATTTATATTTAAAGCGCATTAACAATGCATGGCTGTCAAACAAAGTTACATTGCAAACTATGCTATCTGCCCGTAATCAGTGTGTAAATGAAGCAAAAAGTGAACAGGGCAATATGCGAGTTCTTGTGCGTCCTATTAATTAACGACGCAGTTTTAGCTGGTGTGTCGGGTATGAATCATTTCCAAGCACAACGTGCGTGGTATAACTTCAAATTGACTGTTTGCGATCATTCAGCCTCTAAGGGACGTATGGGAACACGTGTCATAATTTTTCTGTCTACGAATGGGGAAATTTAACACTTACTTGGTGTTGTACAGGTTACGTACATGCTGATATGTATTGTCACTTTCACTATGATGGATCATTCTTTGTAAAACGTAACCATTCCATAGAGCGTCATTAATCACTAAAAGTGACAAGAATATGATTGCCAAAGAAGCCTAATGGCGCGATAAAGACGGTTTAGAGCACGCAAAGTCCTCGTTTTAGGTTCTTGGTCAGAAGCTCGTGGCAGACAAGAATAGGACGCGTTTGTTATAATATCGGTATCCAACATAATAAAATTTAGGAACTAAAGGCAGCGTATATGTTGCTGGCACAGTTAATCATTGTCAATCAGAATTATTTAGCTTTAAGGTATTAAATTGCTTCGTAAGCAAGGATTCGACTCGCCTCAATTGAATGTAAGTCATATCAAACACCTCTCGCGTTGCCTCCCAGAATTAATTCAGTCTTTCTGACATGAAAAGCTTTGGTGAGTGTGTTGAATAACATGTATAACCATATTACACAGAACATCAGCATGAACATCTGCTATTAAGGTTCGCCTCTAATTCAAAGCGAATGCCGTGACGCATCGATTTATCAAAAGATCATTAAATGATATTAACTATTTCATCGAACAAATGAAAGATAGTACAATGTATTTGTACAATCTACTGTGCAAAAGATTAGTCTTTTGATTATTATTTAAGACCCTTTTCCAAAATTGGTTATTGCGTGTGGTGTTTTTGAAAGCACATCGTTGACGCCTTATTTATCTAGGAAGCATAATAAATTGGGATTCTTCAAATAGATGTAAATGACGCCTTAAAATGGCACTACCTATACTTGAAATGCCAAATCATACTCTGGTAACCGTATTTCACATAGCGTGACTGCGCTAAGCGCCAATGGGTGAGGTGGAGTTGCGAGGTAGAAAATATATTTTTCATTGTCTGCAACCTCTAAGCGATGTCTTGATTTTGTGAATAGTTTTATGAAGAAGCTGAGTGTAAAATGTGTGCTACACAACTAGGAATGGAACAGGCGGTAAAGAGTGAAATTATTGAGTCTCAATTTGTCATTGACCAATAAATCCGGGTGGTTCTAATTACATGCATATTTCCCAAATCGGGTCGTCTGTTTTATATTTCGCTATTCGTCATCACGCTTTACTTACTGTGAAGATAAGATATCGTTCTATATGAGGTCTTTGCAACACTGATGACACTGTCACATAGCTGCTACCATTATTAGCGACAGTGGCATTTAGAAACGTTTAGTTGTACCTTGACCCTCTTAGATAAGGCTAAGCCGTACAAATAATTTCATTCTTAACCCAGACAAAAGAAAGCTCCTTTGCTACAAAAGTTTAAAAAAATCCAATTATGAGGCCCCCCATTGGCATCACTGATACGCCCTAACATGCCGTGTACATCACAGCTGTAAAACCCGCTATCCCATGAAATCCAAGCAATTCATGTAAACAGGGTCCTTAGTGATAATTTGCTACACAAAATTGTCACTTTCAGTCTTCATGGTGTCAATGCGTAAGTCAAATTGGCGTTTATCGAGAAAGCGATGAATCCGAGGCAATCGAGGTTTAAAAAAAAGCGCCATTTTCTGAGAACGACAAAAAGTAAACATGGGGGATGAACAACAGATAAACGAGGCCTGCAGTTACCGCGACTAGCACATTGCGCGCGATAGCTATGGTATAATTCAGCATTCAAATCTGACAACAGGAAACATAACCTGCAATGAAGTCAGAGCCATAGAATAATGACCATGCTGTTGATGCATTACATCTGCGCCGACAGAATAATAAAGTTTATAGCATCAAATAGCAATTGTTCGTCCTCCGTTACGCTCACACTACTTGAAGATGATGCACCAAACACAGAAATTAATTATGTCTTTATGTACAAAGAATGAGTCCTGGTTTTCTTTGTTTATGTGTAGTGCTCATTCGAGGCTTAAACACGGATTTTTGTACAATCTAGTGTGAGAAAAACAATTACCCCTCGCTATAATTAGCGTGAACCTATGATTTACAAATCTAACAGACACTGTGCTTTCCCTGTTACGAATATTTGGTAGTGTTCATATGATTATTAACAAAAGATTGCTTCATCTATTTAACCATATAGGTTGTTGCACATATCATTCCTATATAGTTTACATAGTAATTAAAGTTTGATATGCACAGATTACGGTGTGTAATAAGATGAACGTAAGAAAATGCAATACATATTGTAATGTTACTGGAAGCTAAGTGTTTGGGCGATGATTGAGATTTGTATCAATTGTATCCTGGCAAAAATGAACCATGTTATACAATCAGGGGATAAACTACGCACACGCTGTCGGAATGGGAGCATTGATTCTCAGCAAATGACAATTAAAAAAATTATATATGCATTAATAAAAATACAAACGATTGTACCTGGGAAAATTTTCTAGAACGAGTTGACAGAATGAGGCCTCGTAGCCACGTCGGTCCAACCTTTCATTAACCGGTCAATGCCGACGTCAATTTATATAGCGAACATTGACTCAAGTAATGGCTACTTTTTGCTCGTTTAGAGAAGCAGAGGGAAAAGAGGCATGAATACGTGATGGTGCATAAGCTAGAGCGTGGGTGTATATCTGATAGACACTATCGGGCTTAATGACTGCTCAAAGACGCCAATTGTTATTAAACACGCAAACATTCGAGTTTGATGCCTATACAACTATACAATACGATACGGAAGTGACTTCTGACGCGCCTGCCTCTGCATTACCTGAGCGCAGCTCGACATCGGCAGGAACATAGTGCTTTCACAGTTTCGAAGAGATGGCATACACGTAAACGTAACCATGCTACATAAATCTATGCGATACCCGCCATCCTTATCGATTTGCTGGTGTCATTTGAAAAATATTTGGGATCAACAAATCGGATTGCCTAAAAGATAATGATATGGCACCGGGTAGTCTTGTCAAAACCTGTGGCTCGGTATTTGTGTAAGCGCCAGTGAATTTGTGTATGCTGTTTTATCATGGCAGCAGTATGTCATGGTGAATACTGAGAAGCCTGGTGTCTTTTCAGTTTTATAATTTTTAACCAATCTAAATGCAATCTCATCTTAAACAATGTGTAGGAAATGATTTGTCTCAACTGTTTAGGATTAACTCAACGTCATTCATCATTGATGCAATGAATATGGTACAAAATGTAATTTAATGTTTTTATGACATGGCACTAATGAATCAACGAGTGATATGAATCGCTTTCAAAACGTACTAAAACAAAGGTACGAAAATGTAACTTGTGCTAGTTGGTTGCTTCCAGCGTGATATTTGGGCGATGTTGGAGTCTGCTATTAACATTTGTTGCCGTTCCACAATTTACGTAACCCGATGTCACTTCCGCTAGGATTCAAAATGCAAGCTTCATCACACACCCCAAACTCCGTATATTCGCTCTATAACGAGACTGCAGTGAAGTCTGATATCTCAGAAGGAATTAATCTGCACCCTCATATAAGCTACCCGTTAATACTACACAATCCACCTGGCTTCAGAGTAGCAGCATGGTGTGTTATTCGTATGGTTTGACAAATACGCAGGAAATTACGCAAGGAATGCAAAATTAGACACTCTTCTCAGCACGCAATTCGAACATTGTCATATCATATTGCTGGGAATGAGTAGGTAAGGGGTTTGGAGGTCATAGAACGCCAGAAGATATGTAAAGGTCGGCGTTAATGAATGGATGCGATGAATTGTATGGTCATCTACCGTAGATGATCAGCGCTATGCCAGATTATTCTTGCACTGTTGAAATAACTAGGGCTGTGAAATAACCTGGTTACCATACTCCAGGAAAAGCTCCTTAAAGAATAATTGGAAAGTGTTCGGATAACATTATTACGACAGTAACTGCTCCGGTTCTTGGCACATATGAGCTGCTGTTCGGATTTGAGCATGACAATTCAACAACAACGTGTACATATGTGATTTCTGCAGATGATGACCAAACCTTCATAATGCCATCTTGGAATGGCCGGGGAATCAATGAGGGGTTAATTGTGGCAAAAGAATGCTGCAATGCTTCAATATCCCTCAGTATGATACAGTAAGTTAATTAAAAAGTAATGGGAATATGCCTAAACTCTATGATAAGCCTCTGTGCCTTGACAGCTATGTAAGCAATGAGTGTAATGCTACTTGCATGGATAAAGCTGCTTACTACCTTTTACATCGCACCATCGTTCTGCTATCCCGATTTGAGTGTAGTAAGACGGATATGTTCTGCAGATTATTCGATACAAAGTGAGTTCTTTGTATGAATTAGTCCGCAACTGATTGCAAAACGTAACTGCTATATGGCAAAAATACATAGTGCATATTATAAATGTGAATGATATAACTAGGTCTCGCGGTCTCCAGCTAAAGATCAGCAAACCGACAGATTTACTGATACGTTATGCCATCTTTAGGACGCGATGTACAGCACATCTACTTGACTTTCACATGACAGCCGTCCTATTATTGAGGATAATGTCGGACAAGTCCTTAGACTATTGAACTCGGATGATCACAATCT
Source organism: Urechis unicinctus (assembly GCA_034190875.2). Taxonomy (NCBI): domain Eukaryota; kingdom Metazoa; phylum Annelida; class Polychaeta; order Xenopneusta; family Urechidae; genus Urechis; species Urechis unicinctus. Next base: position 46,274,534 of record CM067351.1, on the reverse strand, counting down.
CCTCAATCCTTGTTAAGGACATTCGTGCATAACTAATCATGAATCTCCGCTTATAGGGCAACAGTGTCAGCTACGTGAGCGCTGTTTATATAATGGGAAGAGGTTTTCATTGCACCCATCACCAACGGTGAGACTCATAAAAGGTTCTATTTTTATTGACCACCTAAGGTGATCACTCATTGCATAGATCGCACTTAATTAGCTGGGATATTTTGGTTATTTCATAATTACTCTACTAGCATCGACCTGCAAAGAGTATCATATACAAAAGTATGTGAAATATCAATGACACAGTCGACTCCAGGGGACTGCAATATGAGCAATTATAGTTTATGTCCCCAAGGAAGTAGGGCTCAAGTTATTCAATACGACCTGCAACAGTGGCGAATTCGAACCCTAACAAACACATAACCTGAATTGAGATAACAGCAGTAAATATAACCCAGCACTATAACTAACACCGTCTTAGTGCGCTCCCCAATCGAAAAAAAGAAAATGCAATATGAGGTACAGGCCTTAAAAAGAGATTGAATCACTAAGCTGATCATCATTTGGTACATGATATTGTTATAACAATTCAACTAACTGTCCTTATGCTGTCCTATTTAATTCTTAATTTTCGCCTAAAATACTCTTCAAATTGCTGTAATGCGGAACCATTCGCAAGAATCGAAAACACCTTGAATTTTTTTCTAAATCTATGTGTTCGGCCCTCTCAGAATTATCAAATCTAATCCTTGTAATTTGATGAATATGGTGGAATCAACATAATTTACGGTTAATGCATTCATCGCTAGAAAATGTAAATCTTGGGTGACTAAGCAACGAATAACGCCTCACTGAATACACCAAGTACTGCACAATCTGTATGACTTTAAACATTCGCGTTGCGTATGCATGCAAATGCTTGTGTCACCATGTTCATTGTCAACCAAAATACCCCAAAATTGGCAAATAGCAGCTTATATATCCCATAATTAAATTCCGGATGCTACACGGACGGAGCTCCACAGTTGATTATGATGTGGAGTTATCACTGGGTCGAAACATGAGTTTTGTAGATTTACGAATGTCACAGTGAACATTAATATTCATATTATACATCTCATGAAGAGAAACGGCCTAATATTAACGAAAAGGATTGCTCTAATGCCCATTTACAAAAGCACATAACTGTCACTTCTATTTGAATATATCACGAAGTGGCAATTTACGAAAGCATGTAAAGGCCGAGAGACTTGTCCATATTCTGAAGATGCATTTGGCAGTTTTTACTCAATACGACTTGCTATGAATTGCCAATGGCTGAAATATGTACAAATGCTCGCACTCGGTTATAGCGTGTCGTCGATTTACTTGGTTAATTAGAATCCTGAACACCGCAGTAGTAGTACTGGCGTGGTCTCTTCAGGCAAACAATACAACATAGAGACCTGCTCCTCATAATTCAGTCCTTTTTCTTCTATTTGGGAGCAACATTAAACCGTTTTGTCTAGATTTCAGAAACGAGTTTACTGTTGTTATCTCAACAGGCCACCATCGTATATTCTCCAAACAGGCAACAACAAAGTAAATAGTCGATGGATAGAATTACACCCGGAATTCGCTGCTTCTCAAAAGACTATATGATAATATTATAGTCAAAATGTAACTGATACGGTTTGAATGATCTATGTATTTTCAATCCGCGTTTATGCTTTCAAGATCTGTGAAATGCATAAGCTGATCGTGTGTTGCTGGATATTGTTGCAACACAAACTAAACTGGAAATACAGTACCGCATTAACAAACTATCTAGATTAAAGCTTACCACAATGAGATCGGACTACGATTTGCCAAGTCAGTTTCCAAGTCAGATTTTACTGACATCAGCAATTTGTTTGAAATCTAATGTATTCTTAAAATGACAAGTGGCATTTTTGTGTTAAACATCACAATGGATATGGTGTCGAGATACTCTATAAATGCCAGATACGCAACCGAGTCTGCTAGTCAAGGATGTCTTAGACAGTTATTAAAGATTAACCAATCTTTTTGCGTTCTAGGTTCCCCAAACGCAGAGAATAGAGTTAATTTCAATATTCATTACATGAATGCCTTGCTAATGTCAAACCGTGTGGATGGTTCAGCAAGCTGGCCTGGTCGAGCAGCATTACCAGGTGGCCTTTATGAGTGTCTATAACAATTATTCGTGTAATATTGTATAGCGCTTTATTATGCGAATATCTAGGACTTGCTATGATATGGGACCCGTATTTTGCGGATGTGATAAATTAACACATCGAAGGGGCCCATCCACTTTCATCTAATACCAAGGATCTAGAAAAACCATATATATGGTTAGCGATTAGGCTCAAGCCCGACAGCAGAACAAAACCAATTTTAGCAAACTATGATGTAGACTATGATTTTAAAGTATGGTTAACACAGATAAATCGCTTTGAGAAATAATGGGGTGGTTTCTATACGGTAAATGCCTCTTAAGGAAAAGCGCTGAAATCGCTTCGTAGCTGATAGTTTAACCGTTCATTCGTTAAATATCCTTATCCCTTTCGTTCGCCATGGCTCTATTTAGCATATTGTGCACACTGTGGAACGGTATTTGCCTCCCGAGTAAGTTATGTTTCTGGCTTTCAGTACACTGTATCACACGTCGACACAAGTTGATAGACGACTCCGCCATTATGACAATACCAAGCTTCATTTAACTTATTAGCAAATGTGACAGATTCCTTCCTTTTGTCCCTTACATTTCAGAATCTACTCGTTACAATATTGATTAAATAAAGCCGTGCCGTCCAAAGGGGTAGGAGATTTTTGCACATGATACTCACTTTAATGATGAGACAATAAAAAACTGAGTCATCGTGCCATTGACTAATTTTGGCTGTCTCTCAAATGCGAGCCCATGAGTTAATTCGCTATACTACTGCTTAATAACCAGCATATTTTTCAATACTACGCGTGACAACTAAATTCAATACTTAAATAGTAAACGTATCAAAACGCTACCAGTTTTCATTGCCTAAATCCTTATTGAACTATTACCGAAGACATATCAACACTGTATCCGTAACACCTGATTCTTAACTTAAGTGATAGAGAAGGTGACATTGTTGGTCGGAGATTCGCCAAAGAAAACATACATGATATCTGCAACTGGTTATGGATTAAAGTGTCCCACCCGCCAACTACTGTCTTGGTGCATTGGGCGATAATGATAATGACCATTGACAACTTCACAATGCCCCTAGCCTCGACACCGGCCTAATATGCCTCTCAGACCCACATACATGCTCACATTAATAATACATCGGATTTCTTTCTAAAGAAAGTGGAAGTCTTAAAATTCAAATTGATTACACATTACACCCCGTACTTCCTGTATATCGCAAGTTTGATTTCTATGTGACTATCAATTTTCGGAGGTGAAGCTGAGCCTTAAATTTCAAATTGATTACACATTACTCCACGTATTTCTACTTTTCTACCGGTATTTCGCTAGTTGGAATTCTTCATCTATGAGACCATCAATATATGGTGTCATAGCTGCTTATTGCTTTACTGTATGACTAACAATATTTTCAAGTAGCTGTTTCGGAGACCAACAGCGTATAATAGTGTCACATTTATCTAACCCGGGTATATGCGGGGAACAATTTTTAAACGACCATAAAAGCTCCTAACTAACCGAATCTTTTGAGCATATGTATAAATAGGGAATGTTTGGCCTAAAACGAACGAAAGTACTACTGGCAATTATATATATAAATATATATATATATATATATATATATATATATATATATATATATATATATATATATATATATATATATATATATATATATGCATAAATATATATATTTATACATATATACATTACTATATATATACATGTATATAAATATATATACATGTATATATATAAAGAAATATAGAGAATATATATATATAGAATTATATATATATTCTTATATATATATATATATAAATATATGTATAAATATATATATATATATATATATATATATATATATATCTCTATATATATATATATCTCTCTATATATATATATCTATATATATATATCTATATGTATATTTATATATATATATATATCTCTATCTCTCTATCTATATTCTCTCTCTCTATATATCTATATATATATCTATACTCTCTCTATATATATTTCTCTGTCTCTCTATATATCTATATATATATCTCTCATATCTCTATCTCTCTCTATCTCTCTCTCTCTCTCTCCCTATCTCTCTATATATATCTCTCTATATCTCTCTCTATATATATATCTATATATATATCTATATCTATCTATATATATATCTATCTATATATATATATATACGCACATACATATCCCTTCAACTTGATTTCCTTTACTTACCCTTACCGCAATCATTTACATGCAATTATTGCATATTTGCGTCCACCCGACGATGGCAAGAATAGATGGAAGCTGGAGCCACTTTTACGTGTACTAGCATGCCTATACAAGTAGTTCCATCAAGTGAACGTGAGTTCACTGTTTGGTAGTAGTTATGTGATACGTAAAACAATTGGGGAGCTAATTGTTACATCAACGCACGTATTATTATTGAAACTTCGTCATCACAATGACGCTTTCCGACTTGCACAAAACTGTATTCCACATAGGACATATTTGCCATACTGTTTGACCTTGCGTTGACGCCTTCTCGTATAAATTATACGCTAGATTACGCAGGGGAAATATCTACATAACAAATGTATACAAAGATGAAGACGATAAAACAGGGTATGCATTATTGAGATCAATGCTCAAACGTGCGCTTCGGCAGCGTAAAATAACTGCACTTGCCCAGACCAAAGAAGATCATAAGTCAGGCGGTTTAAAAATGGATATAGTTTTGTTGTCTTCATGGATCAGTCATTCTCTGTGAAGTGCATCGACTTTGAAATCTTACATAGGGCTGTAGGAAAGCAATGAAGTCCCGGTCAACGTCGTTCCGAAGGGTAATAACGATCAGTCGTGTACCGTCGTTTTATGTTCGGTTCTCTACATGGGTAATTAATAGCGCACTTCATCAGAGAAAAGCCATTGGTGGCCTTTGAATTTGCAAAACCAGGGAAATAAAAGGGAATTTTGTTGCTACATGCACATTCAGTGGAAGGCGTAGTAAACGTTTTGTATGCACCATGTGAAAATGTAGCCATATAGCGTTCATAAATAATCCGTCGAAGATTCTGTGGAAATAATAGTGTTGGAACATCATGATGCCTTACACGCTGACGGTACGGATATAGAGACTAAAATTGTCCCAAGAACATGTACTATAAATCGCAGTTCACAATCGTTCACATCCCGATATTTTACTTATGAAATCAAATTAAAATGTTTTGTAAAACTGCAATGATCAATCATAGCCCTTATGTATATTATCACCGCGAATAAGTTCCCTCAATGCATCTTTCATCTCGTTTTTAGTGTAAATAATTAGTTTTAGTAACTGAAAGACGTTATGTATGCCGAAAACGCATTATATGAAAATAACTGTTTTGCTTGTCGGTATGTTTTGTAGTAAGGTTCCATTATAATTTGTTTTTTGATAATTTAATAATTAGACAGAATGCTAAAGTATGCATTATGTGAAAATGGCATAGGTGCAGGGAATATCAACACAGTTAAGCCTGGTGCTATTACGCATACCAATCAAGACGTGGATACATTCATAGAATGCGACCAATGGTTAGTTCAACCGTAGATATTGAATTAAATCTTCAACATCGAACAGTGAAATAGTCATATTAACATCATACTTTATTATGTATAACTAAACAGTTATGTCCCTTTATCACCTCTGCCATTCAATACGGTTTTGTGATAGTGTCTGATGTCAAGCCGTTTTTACTGCTCTGGCAATATACGGCTTCAATCGGTTTAGCATATATCTAAAACTGATAAAATATTGATTGTCACATAGATAATGGTATCATTTTTTTAAAAACCTGTTTATAATAAATAAATTGATGTTGATTGGCCATGACAATGCTGGAAAGTTAACCACCGCTAATTAGTCACCCTCTGTGAACAAATGTTGTTGCTTTGATATGGATATTAAAAGATAACAGATGACTTCCGGGGCCTTGTCGCACAGTTAGGGCTTAATCGACTAGTTCTATTATGTTGGGTTACGTTAAATGCCATTGAGTCTTGTCAGTACTTTTGGGATAAATAATAATGCAACGAAACATTTAAATGCAATAATCAGAATTTGCACGAAGTTTAGGGACCTTAAACTTGCAATAAATGGAATTATACCTGTTTTTTACGGTGATCGGGGAAATATTAACATGGCCGTTCAAGTCAAGATTTTCATTATATTCAACAAATTGTGAATACTAGTAAGGTTACAGGATTCTTCTTCGTGATAATTAATCATTTTCGGTGGTGAACAGATCAAATATTTGGCTATAGGACATTAAATTAGCTCATCAAAATGGTTAAATGTGTGCCTCTTTATAAAAAGGCACCAATTTGTGTCAAACAGTGCAATCTAATAAAGCATGCATGCTCCGTGAGAATGATATTATGCGCGAAATTGTTATTTTCTGGGTCACTTTCGTAGCCAGCAGAAAAAGGTCCATTAATGAAGGAACTGTTCCAGATGACTGGAAATATTCTAAGAATGCAATCGCCAGGAGCCAGCCGGTTACCGGCCGGTCAGCTTAAGATCTGCAGTGAGTAAAATAATGAAAACACTGGTTGGAGACAAAATCACAGAACACTAGCTTAAACATTAATTGCACAATGTATCTTGTAATTGTATATGTGTAAGCGGACTTTCCTTAACAACATAAAAATGGAAAATTATTGCAAATAGGTCGAGCAAATCAAAAATTTAATACCACATGGGACATTCATCTCCGCATGATGAGTCAGAAGAAAGGGATTTAGGTGAAAAAATGTATCGCTCGATTAGATCCTGAAAACAACGTAATGCAGCAGCAGATAAGGCTCTCAGAGTTCGCGGGATGATCAGACGGACGTTCACTAGTCGCTTTAAGGGATTTTTTTGTATAACTTTTTTAGATATATGCTAGGCCCTATTTATAATATGCTATTGAGGCGTAGTCACCGTCTCTTCAACGTGACATATACATATATATATATATATATATATATATATATATATATATATATATATATATATATACTTGGTTTTCTTAGACGGAGATAACAATGCAATCTGATATGTGGAGGTTATGGATTCGTTTCCGATTTATTGATGAATGCACATTAGCGACAGCTAATTTGAAGGATCTATTTTGTAAAAGGTTTATAGTAGAAGACCAGAGTCGTTTCAAACGTCGCATTCAATAATAACCAAGGCATTCAACTCATAACATCAAGAAGCATAGCTGCACTGGAGTTGTGAGGCAGACAGCGTGATTCGCGTGGCCTGCAAACGTCCCGCCAGATTTTTATGTTTTTGCCAATTTATGATGACACAATAAATCCGCCAATAGCCTAGTACGTGATATAAAACATGGCGGGTACTATCGACGGACTGTTGCAAGTGATGCGCACTTGAAGAGAGAAAGTAATGAATGAAGTTGCCCAGTAGAGTCTGATTATGTCTCCGTCTAGAGAACATTTTTCGGTATCCATATCGCATGCAAGAACCGATAAGCGTCGCTTTCATCTTAAGTGCAAAGTTTTATCTCATGAGTTATTTCCACACACGCAAACCTGTTGTATTTTTCTTTGTATTTTGCTGATTTACTAGGCTATATTATGTAATTTAATATAAGCAATATGGTCATAAAATCAATGCCTGCCTTCATATACCGAATCTACCCACTCGCCTGATTAATACACATACATGAGATGAGGCCCTAACTACCAGCTCGTGACATTAATAGGAAATGAAGGGCACACATTTTGTACCCACATGATAAATAAACTGCGTCCATTTAAAAGCAAATTACTTCAAATTCCATGCAAGATATCTGCAGCTGTATGTGATTGCATGGATCCGTAACTGACATATAAATTCGGATTTAATATTATGAGTGTCATGCAGATCTGGTAGTGGGCATATTGTTTCCAATAAATCAACATTCATTTGGAATCACTATTTTAAACATGGTAAAGTGTCGTATCGTTGTACTTTCCGTCTCATTGCGAGAAAGCGGATGAGAAAGTTTTTGGTATGAACCATAAACACAGGAAAGAGAGTAGTCCTGTTTGGCAACACATCACATAGCGGCAATAAAGGGTGTTATAGATGGTATTTTGCTGCTAATATAACATTCTCGTATTTCAGCTTTCTTCAAAGCCCAACGTCGTTATTGATTGATGAATCCCAAACAAGGGCAAAGTCACGTGGACTTTATTAAGGACACTACAACAGGTTAGGCTTAGTATCAAACAACCGTACGCATTCTTCATGCTTATATTTTGTGAACAAATGCCCATTTATCTCAATCGACAGTTCTTGTAAGCGCATGGTAATTTGGCTGTTTATTCATATGGTGTGTTTTGTGAACGTATGATGATCCGACAAGCTCTTACAATAATATATTCACATTGGATCATTCTTAAGGACATCTGGATGCAGTTGTTATAATCAGCTTTGAAAATATTGTTTCATAATGTGGCTGATTGTTCGTAATGGGTGTCTTGTTGTAGTCTTGTCTTCTGACAATAAGGTACAATAATATTCATATTATTCTAAATTACATTAGGGTACACGTTTTGTTATAATATTCATTTGCACTACGTCTCACGGACCAACATGCACGGGGAAGATGAAATGCTGCACGAGCGCTATGCGTCACTGCGCTTTATATGCTAAGCAGATTAATCTTAACCTATTTATTTAGTATCATTCGGTGCATGTAATGGGTACCTTGATGGTTACATTATTCACCATCGTGAAGGTAACTGCTCTGCTACAGATAGTGATGGTGAATTGTGTGCGTTAATGATCAATGTATGTGAAGCTTTCATAAACACATGCCCGGGCCAAAATTTTCTTTCATGTTTCGGCTCTTGTTGTCTAGTGAATATGTCAGCTGGATTTGGTGCAAGATAGATAATGTACGCGATGTAAATGGGGTGGTTAAGTTTTAAATGCATTCTCCGAAAGAGAGCATCTATTGTAAACGGCGATGGGTAAGCATGGGTAAGGGGTGATTATCTGCTATCAGACGAGGTCCTGAGCTGCTGCGGTTGGGATGTATGTCACTAACTAGTGTGAATATTTATATTTTTACGTATTAATATATATTGTTGATGGGTACAATCCTTCGGAATGTATGTGCCATAAATTCTACTACCTTCGTTTGAGGTGGATGAAAGTAAGCTCTTGGGCCCGACAAGTTCCAAAATATCACTAAGCAGTCTGGGCCGAATAAACATTGATTACTTTATTAAGATATAACCACAAAAATGAGTAATTACAAAAATAATAATAGCAGTTCTACTACACTGTGACCAGAGAACCTCATCCTAGGCCTCAACCCACTTGATCTGTCGGTGAGCTAGGAACCGCAGTGATCGCAATAGTTTGTACTTTCGAGACCCCTTAGTGGCTAACATCTGCTGCTTCCGTAACTCGGCATTTTATTCGATCACTGAGATGGAGCGAAACTCGGCAGCAGATACACCACTTTATATTTAGTTCAGTTATTTGTTTGGCCAAGCGCAGGGTTGACAGTTGACCCTCGAACAACCATCTGTGGTCGTCAAAGCTAAAGACGAGGTAGCCGAGAGAGGAGCGGGGCCACGACGTTCACAAGTTTTACGGTGACACACAGTTTATCCACGTGGCAAGACTTGAATGAGGTGTTTCTCACTGCATAAAGCTATTGGTTTTATTCGTTACGGATAAGATAACAACTGCTCTCTTACACCCAGCTGACGGGATTCGTCCGACATGGTACAATCCATTTGTATTACCAACGTTGCATCTTTTGGTGACGATAACGTGTGATATGGCTGGTTGATATCAAAAGCAATAAGCGCTAACCATGCTTACCAATTTAATCAATTATTCACGAAGTTGGGCGCAATCACCAGGCTGCCGCTTGCTACAACATACCTCAAATCGGCGGCAACGTAAAATATCCCGGGCGGCGAAATATTGCAATAGCCTGATCGGGCGCACTGATTAGGAAATCCACTGGCCCGAACGGCCGGGTTACTGGCCCATACGGCCGGGTTACTGGCCCGTGGCCATCGAGCTATCTAACTTGTCGAGCCCTCAAGCTATGCTCAGAGACTCTTAAGTTAACATCGCCGATGCACCGTTTTGCGATATGAATTTTAATGTTTGGTTTATGTATATGAGATGTAATGTGCAACGTTATATGAGATGCCTTGTAGTAAAAATGTAAAAGAAAGAAGCCCAGCGAACTCTGCATTAACAGTGTTTAGAGTAAACTATGTCACGAGTAAGTTACGAATACGTCAGCGGAGACGCTTGTTCTACCGTTATTACGTAATGGAAGCAAAGGGTAGTGCAAACTACTTATTCATGATTCTTTCAAAGCAGCTTTAAATTCAGGGGCAATAAATATGTCAAGAAAATAATACGCAGCTGTAATGTTTGTCCAGTAAAGAATAACTGAGGCAATCACATTTATTCGATTAAGTAACAGGAAATATTATCCCTAGGGTGATACCAGTTTCCTCTGAAATATGTCACTATTATGTAACGTACTACTTTATCATTATGCAATATACATATTTATTCTTGAAACAGAAAAAGTTGCACCGTTTTATCTGCACAGTGTGTAAAGAGCCCAGACCCTCTTCAAAGGCATTGTTTTTGCTACTTTACTGGCCCATTCCACCAGATGTGAACTGTTACGCGGTCCTGGATCATATCCTATATTGACAAGGGATATCCAAAATGGAACAGAAAACATTGATCTCTGCTCCTCATGCTAATACTGACATGCTACGATATAGCGTTGTAGGCTTGGTGGGAGATGAATAATTCTTCATGAAGATTTTGCTTCATATTGGACAGTCGTGCTGTCGGTGTCAAAAAGGCGAGTATCGGAGGTCAAATGTGAAAATAAAGTTCTTGACCAATCTCATTTTGCTTCACATGAGCCATGACATTTCATTTATCTAATGGTTGTAAGCATGACCGGGCATATTGTGAGTATTTGTGTACTTTCACACTGGGAGACATTACTTGTTGTGATGAAAACAGTGACATTGCAAAATCCTGTAGGGTTGATGTTGCAAGATCAAAAGCCATTTATCTGCGTCAGCTAATGCTGGACTGTTGATTATGCTGTCAATCGTAGCAAATACAGCTATCAGTGAATAAAGCCAAAGCAAGTGCATATATAATGTATACACTTGGCAGCTACTAGCACTACTCTACAGTCCCACGCCCAATTAGGGTAGCTTTGAAAAGGACTGTATTTACATCAAAGGTCATTGACGTCCTTACTAGGTAGCTAAATTGTGATTTTGTTTAGTAGCGGATGTAAGGCAAACAATTGACGGGGCACCAGTGGGAGCGGTGAGATGCTGAGAGTTGCAGGGGTATGGTGGTTGTGGATGGGGATGGGGTATTAGCAGTGAGGATCTATCAACAAGCTGGTGTTAGCGATTACAATTGCGATCTTGTTTGTAGCCGATGTCCCATTTCGGTCATCAGCTGCCGTGACTAACCTATTAACCTTAGTTAAAATATGCTCACATGAGCCCTTACCAGAATACCACAGATGAATAAGGTATCACATATGTTTTGGCAGATGCTGACATTGGTTTAATTCCCAAAGTTTATCATTTATTTCATACTGCGCTGTGGGAAAGAAGCGCAATGCTAGTCTTGTCGACATATCTACTCAGGGTTTATTGAAATGACTGCTAGACGGTCTAGAATACATAACTTTATTAGCTTTAAGGAGTATGATAGAGGTACATAAGAATAAGAGCGATGATTTGTAATGTGTATGAGGAGAAAAGCGAAATCGCATAATGACTGGTAAATAGGACAAGAGAAATGAACGAACAAAAGACAAAGGTGTGTCACCAAAACATGCAGTCATTGAAACGATATAGATACATGCTAAAAATGTTCATAATGACCTTGTGTGACTTGCTATTGTACAGCGCATCCCGTGATAGATCATATTCTTATTCAACATCGGCCACATCAACTATAAATTTATCAGCGATTAGATCTCTTTACAGATACTGCCGTACTTATCCAACACTACCAATTTCTTTAGCCATCATACTGGTAATAAAATGAGCAGTATTGCTCACTCATACCTATTTATGAAGTAGCTACATTGCTTGAAGGTCAGTAATGATAGCATTGTGACCTTGTATCAATTTACATCTTACGTAACCCTGTTGGTGCTATTTACCACGAATGTATGATGCAATGCTAGTTACACCTGCTTACTCTTGCTCGACATCTGCACAGTAGGGTTTCTGATGACACTGTGTATTCGTTCTGATCAGACATTGGCATATTGGATTATTTGGTCTGTAGTAAATCTGGTTAGGCAATATTGTCGAGTGCAATAGTCATCATTTAGAGAAAGTACGTTATGCGACTACAGATATATACATCATTGCTTATTCCGTTTATCCTTAAGGGTACATTTATCTGACTGATAGGCCCAATTTATCTAGACATCTATGACACAGCGAAAACAAAATGAGTTCAACAGCCATGCAGATTACTCATGAAAATACTTGAGTGGTTAGATTACAGATCATCCATTTCTTTTTAAGATTTCTTTACTGTAATGTCGTAAATATTTATGATCGAACGAATCATGCTAAGCATAATCTCCTCGTCTGTTAAGCAATTGGAGCGTTACAATACATTCATTGAGCACTAGTCAAGATCCATGATTCATCAGTGCTATCTTGAATTGCTTATTCATCAACGAATTTCTTGTTATGCTGCTTTGAATATTTTTAGTAAGGTGACAGATTGCATATGGTCCATGATCACCTAATATTTCATTCAAACGAACATACTTCAGCACTTCGGTAAAAGCAAAAAACGCTTGTCTCAACGATCAATATTTCTCGGTGATACAGACGTGAAGTAGTTTTAATCATTTTATTCTACCTTTAAGATATATTTTTAATTCAAGATATATTATTTGCATTGACGATAGCAATTGCAATGAGATGCCAAGGTGGAAAAGATCCATCTAAATTGTCCCAGCTATCATATGTACAATATCATCATCAACAACATTTAAACATCAGTGAATGCAGCACGTGGCACAATAATTCGTGCTCATTTCTGTGAACAAAGGACTAGAAAAGATAAGAATATGTGCATCTCCGATAAAGAGTTGTCGATACGATGAATCAGCTATATAATAGGATATTCATTTATGAGCAAATTATTTTAGTCATTGACCAATAATGATGGCTGCGTATAGGCATTCATACACGAATTGCATGTGACACTTTTATAGATTCATCTCAACGTCGTATTTCGTATAGTGAACATATAATTGGTTAATTACTCTCAGATTGGTTATCTAAATTTGACCGACGCAGCACTACAGTTTATCTTTGCGAATCCAACTATTGTACATTAGTCCTTCTGGTATAGGGAGAAGACGTAGTACTCTGTGTCGTGTGTGGTCAACAGTCTGACATAATGGCTGTTATGCAGAGGAATGAAGTCTGCGACAACACCCGCTATCATATATCCGTGCACCGGCTTATCGGTAAAACTACTAGTGTTTTCTGCGGTTTAGGGCTACATGTGATAGACTTAGATAGTGCCACTGAGGTATTCAACGTCGAACGGTTAACTAATAGACGAAAGAGCTTGGCCGTGCTAAAACACAACATACATACAATATTTTGTCCGATCAAATACGTAAGACTGTAAGCCGATATGTTATGCTTCAACGACATCGCAAAGCATGCCAATAGCAAGGAGTCAATAACTCGTCCAGTGGTTAGTTACACATTATGTTCAGGAACAGCATTTTATCCCATAAATGAATATTCTTTCCATGTCATGGTCAGTCACATGATGACGTCACAAATTGCATTAAAATGCCACCTAGAACTACTGGCTTTATGTTCTATCTACGTGATAGTATTTATATCAAGATTGATTTGTTAATTCTGCACACCTGCAGTTTTGAATTAGTAGTTGGAAACTAAATAGGTTTGACACATCTAATGCAAATTTACCAACACTAGTAGATAGCTCAGAGGTAACTTGGTAAAGAAAAACACACCGCAAAAATGATCACTGATCAATATTAACATTATTTTGATTTTTCATCTGATATTGACTAACTGGGCATCACACAAAGTACATCAAGTCCGCATTATCTGGAATGTGTGTTTCTACACAAAATCAGCGCTACCAGAGATGAGGCTGGTTAGTATCGGTTTTATTTCTAATGAAATTCAGCCTATAAAAGTTACTTGAAAAGCCTAACTTTATCGGAAAACCAAATATACACTTACTTTTGTGGATAAAGTTTTGTTCTCTGCAAGTAGCGGTAACCAACTCTGCACTGAATAGACCGCTGGTGTTTCTTTGAAAAGGAACATTACGTTGCATACTAATGAGTGGTTGGTTCCAAAAGGCACCAATAGCGGAGTCGTTGTTTAGGACAAACTAGAACATGGGCGAATTTGTACAGATGACTAAATAACCCTTTCGGCTATTCAGTCCTGATCAATTTGACGCAAGATCCATTAGCAACATAACTTTAAGACAGTTATGCGGGCTAATTAAGATAATTTACCTCATATCGGTATGTACGACTCCACACATATCTATTGCTGCTTAAAATTGACCGTAAGCACTTCCTGACAAAACAATAAATTACCTGAAAAGACGGATCGTGCATTCTTGATATGTGCCAATCTTATTCTCGCCATTTAATGCAACTGCATAGACAATAAGAGAGTGTGACGCAAAGCGTTCACCGCCAGACGATTATGTAGTTCCCAACAAAATATGTAACATTTCTTTCGAAGAGCAATACAAAAACACGTTTGTGTTTGTATCGATACTCAGTCAGTCAATTTACCACAACGTCGACAACCATTTTTGAAACACTTATAGTTTGCTAACTAGATATATCGATAAATTAACCCGATGTTACAAGCGGCTTACCCACATACACTGCAGTAGCACATTGAACATCATTATCCTACGTGATATATATTTCTGATTATCAGAGTCATTCGACCATGAAACAACGAGAGTTTATTAGAAGCAGTCCGGCTTCGTTTACTTGATTCTCTCGTTAGTTTGTTATTTTATGGGTCTGTTCTCAGAAAAAGCAGTTTATCGGAATTGAGCCGTGCAAACAAATAACCAGATTATACATTATTGCACGTAAATATAGATTTAAACACAATAAAACGGGTTTGGAGCATCGATTTGCTCATAGCTGAGTCATAAAATGTACACAAAGGAACAATAGAATGTAAGCAATTAATGAAAACACTTCAGATAATTATTTTTATGCAACCACTAGCTCATTTTTAACTTTATAGCATGAGTTAACATTATTTGGGAAAGAAAAAGGTGATTTTAACTACTTGTCGGTTCACCAATAAATCTTACTCACCGCAACAAAATTCCTTTTCTAAACAATATATATGAATTTTCTTAACTGCAATATTGTGACAAGTACAAAAAGAGACAGATTCGTGGTTGTGGCAAGTTTGGGAAGATGCTTAAGTCACTTTCACTTAAGTGTATAAGACGCCAAGTCACTACCCCGCTTAGAGAAGAATTAATTGTGCCAACTTTACAAATTAAATCGTTATGTCTGCTATTTATTCCGGAAGAGGGACATATACAATGTGTTTTTGTTTGCTGTAGTGTCGGTTTAAAGTCTATTAGATCACCACTACAATCGGTGCTTCTTGTGACGTTTGGTGAAATCTTGATCCGGTTTTGTTTAGGTGAGTCCTGGCATTGTCGGGTATGTTGGCGAATGATTGGGTACAAAATAAATGAGTGTCGATATCCTCTCAAGGTAATTCATTATTGTTTCTAATTCGTCATGGTTGCTCATTATTAGGGGTTAAAAATTGTGACAGCTATTAAACTTGGAGGCTGAACTTACATCAGCAGTATATTTTGTTCAAAAATAATGCTAACGACATCAAATGTTTTAAGAAAGTACGGTAGACGTTCACCATTTGCTGTTATTTCTCAGCAATGGAGCTCAAGCAGCGATTGCAATTTGCATTACAATAGTGTGTGCTGTGCACATTAAACGTGTTCAATATGATATTTTGTTTGGATCATTAATTGTCGGAATTGAACAAGTTAATAAAAACGATATATCAATGTAACGAATAAAAGAAAATCAGTCGTGTGTGAATGGACATCTGTAAGTATACCAGCAAAGCATCGTTCCTACAGTTTGCTTAATTGATTGTTTAAATACAATGACATTATCATAAAGTTTGATTGTAGTTTTGAATGCTCAGGAAATGATGCAGGAATACAACAATGACTGTATGTAATTAATATAATGTCAAAAGGGTTTATGATTTGTTGAAAAGACCCATAAAAGACAATAAATGCATTACCAAAATGTTCCGTTTAGAACAGGTGAACAACCGATTTTAGTGACATCAATTCAAGCGAACAAAGCGCGAGATGCTAATTTCATTTTACAATGATTGATCTGCCTACCAATCTTACCGCAAACTCCTTAATTTGTTTTCATTAGCAGACATTTTGCACCATTACACGCGTATGTTGCAGCAATGTTTTGCTACCTTAGACGCAGGGTAAACTGAGGGTCGAGATTAAACAAAGCCGTTGAGTCATTTAGTGTGTATTGTTTCCTCCTGTAGAATGATTAGATTGAACAAAGTCATAAATAAATACGTGATAGTGGTGATAGGTGATTGTCAATTTTGTTTAATGAGGGGTGGTGAATAGATATAAATATACAACCAAGGGAAGCATTGTTTTGCACTCATAATGTATTATACTGGATAATATTACCAAAGAAGATAAAACAAACGTAGTACCACGTAATAACGTGTTCTGACGTGTGTT
>CM067351.1:46221949-46251949 GCA_034190875.2 Urechis unicinctus | reverse complement strand
ATAACCCCTTCACCACTCACTGGCCAATCACATTGACAGCGATCACGATGTCGACTTGCTTGTTATGTGTGTTACCTACAACGAAGGGTATATCTCAATCGTTCTTTGTAATCTGCTCCTCTTCTCGGACAAGCTTGTGTTTGTGATTTTTATTGTTCAGCTGTTTTCAGATTATTCAAGTCTGAGCACTCAATGTAACGTAAACGTTGATAGATCCCTGAGTGTGTTTAAAATACTGGTTATGATTCAAGGTCAAATGGAAGCGTCCAAGCACGGTAATTTCTTATATTCTGCACAAATGTTTCGGGTAAATATAAACAATAATTACTGGATTATGTCAATTACATGACACCCGAGATCTAATTGCTCTGATATGACCCTCTTGTATGGGGCGACCTTGACAGTTAATCACAGTGATATCAAAGCCATGTGTTAATAACCTCTCACCCTATTCTGCTATCAACATTGTGATTGATGCGACCTCATTGAGCACAGACCAATATATTCGTATTCCCAATTGTCAGCTCAGCGTATTTGATGCTATATAGACCCCAATGTACACAGGACATTGCGGAAAACTTAAATGGCGACGTAGATTACAATGTAAGGGGCAACTAACGTGACTAGTACAGAGCAAGCGTTACATCTCTGCACAAGTGCCCGCTGTATCGACGGGACATTGCAGATGTTATGAGAATAAGGCGATCAAGAATGTATATTACTAATCCTTTACCGCTGCCAATTAACTACCGATGCCGGAGTCAGAATTTACTTGAGCAAATTCGTCCCGATTCGAAAATATATAATGCGTGTGACCATAACGTTTATCGCTGTTTATCATTTTCCACCGTTGCAGCTGCATTGATAACCCAATTGGTGATTTGTTTAATTTACCAAACGGATGGAATAAATTGCATTAATTATTCAGCAGTTTAGATTGTGCTGATTACAGGCTTATGATATTAGATGAGCTGTTCCACTGCTTAGCCGGAGCCACAGTAGTTGGCGCTGCATGTTATACAACCCTTAGCGTAATGCTCGTTCCCTTATACACATAGATCCTATTGAAACATTATATGAACGATAATTGACTATAACTATAGCGGTGTTTTTCTGCCTTTTAACATATTTTCTTTGAATTCCTAACAAAAAGAACGCATTAAGCAATTATTTATTGCACCCTCTTGGTACAATGTTAGGATCTCTGCCAACCACCCATAGACACATTTTCTACCGCAGCTAGGGTCTCCATTTTAACCCCAAAGATTGTGCCAAAATATTCACAGAATTGTCTGAGACATTGCACGTTATTATCCATAAAAATCAATACCTTAACGTCCGCAATGTACTTTGAGATAAACCCCACCCCCATCCTATAGTCCAGATTCCTGTTGCAGTCAAAACAGCCGTAGTCATTTAGTGTATCACTAATTCAGCCATTCACATTGTGCTTATCACACTGACTGATTTCCTACTAGGCTTGGATATTTCGAGACCTATCAGTGATTCACCTCTTGATATGGCATATGTCAAATTCTGTTGCTTAAATAACGACGTAAGAAGAGACCTTATATGACACGCGTATGGCATCTTTAGTCACTTAAAGTTTGAAATGGTTGCAGTTCATTAATGGTAACGACTGATATCATTTATCCACCCATCCAGTGTAAGGAGACTAGTGTCAAGGCGCCAGTATAGATGAATCATCGATGAATTGTTTTTCCAATACCAAGACTGATTATAGCTGCTTGATAAAAACTACGGAAGCAACGACAGCGTTTACTTATTAAATGCTGCAGCTGGTCGATATGATGTCAGTTTATAAAATGCTGGTATAAAGCAAAGCGTCGAAATATTCCTTGTAAAAGAATATCGCAATGAACGATGCAAATTACGAGCTTATGAGCCATGACGTTACCTTTCCATAGAAAAAGTCGTTCACAAAACGTCTGTAGAAAAGGAATCTGTCAGATAATGTTCGATGATGAAATTTGGTCCATGTTTGGTCTGCACTCTCTCGATATCATAGGGTTGACTTATAAATGGACGCCTCCTTGTGCTCACTTAGTCTTTAGGTGTAAGTATGTATTTCTCATTATCTATCAACATCGATGCAGCAATAGCATAAATCATCTCATGTATCCGCCATTCAGTTGAATACAAATAAGAACATCTAGCAGCTGTCTCTACGGTCCCTCCCAATCTCTCGGGCAATATAGCAGCTGCATAGGATTTGAGGTAACACATAAATAACTGATGCATTTCCTCGCCATATCTAAGAGCTGTTACAGGCTAAGCATCGGACGCTGTGTGCTAACCATTGGCGGCAACTTTATGCTGTCAGCAACACCAGCCTTATAGCTTTATCCAGAGCATTGTGCTTAATGTCAATGTTCCGCTTTTGCGCTTTGTTTTAACTATTGTGACATACTCCGAGGTAGAGCCGCTTACATAATAAACACGCAATGTCATTTGTATTTCTCCAATTTAGTCTACTGTGTTAAAATTCAATAATTTCCCAATATGGCATTTGTTTTAAAATAAAATAACTATTTGTGTCCTTATAATAAACATTGGCTGATCAATTAATTCTTGCGATATCAAAGCAAGGGTACCTATACAATGTAGTCCCGTTACATTATCCGTACCAGGAAAAACGAATTGCAGTACCTAATTCAGTCCTCGTAAATTGAACAAACAATATTTGTTATGATATAAACCGTCTATTGATTATATGAATCTGATAGTGACACTTTTTGTTTCCTGTATCTCCATGTAAAATAAGCACATAGCATTAACAGACATAGGCTACCTATCAGTGACCTGAAAACAGCAGATTGCGAAATTACTTGCAATCGTGTCGTGGCATCTCTATGTAAGTCATCCACAGGATATCATATCCAAAATAACCCCCTTTTTTACAAGTTACTGCCCTTAAGCTTTTTACAGTCGCAGTATAACCTACATGACACTGGCAATCATGGCCTTAACGCCTAACCACATTACCAATGGTTAGGTTGGTTGCAGATACACTTGTACCATACAAAACTATTATGAGCACTGCCAAGCTGGACCACATCCTGGAAACGCCTGTTGCTTTCTTTGGTCAGAGAAAACAGTACCTTCAATTTATGATATCACAACAAACTAGCTCCTTGGTATACATTTTGTTATGAATCAATACAAAGGAAAGACATTTAAATTAATTTCTATTAATATCCGGATATGGTAAGTGAACAAATATAATTTCCCAATCTTTGTCATGATCTACAACAAACTCACTTTGCCAATTTTGAGCAATAGATTGTAGTTCTATTGCATTCAGTACCGGTCAATCGAATCGCCTTTGCTTGAATTATTTTGTTGGACCTGTGCGTGGTCAGTGATTGCTAATAATAAGTAGCCATTATTATGATCCTTGAAAGGATCACAACACACTTGACACCTGACTAACCGGCTCAGGCGTCGTCATCTTTATATTATCTAGCATCTGCCCATAGCACAGAACGATATAATGTTAGAATAACATAGTGATTCATAAGTACTGTGTATTGCCTGAGAATGTACAATCAATTTCACGCAAAGAGTTTCTAGAATATATTATATTTGGTATTGAGAATAAATTGTACTTCAACTCAACATACAAAATATAAAGAAATATCACCGCTGTCTCAGAACTTTATCACTCAATTGATTAAATGTCATCCCTCGTTGAGTGTGCGATCGCATACGGATGTGATCTCTTTCACAAATATAGCGGACAATTTATAAACAATGAATATTACGCTTATTGTTCTTAAGCACAAACAGTTATATGCGTACCAGGAAATAACGGTTATGTCTGTATTTTTCTTGTGTTCCATGTAATCCTAAATGGCCGGAATCAGCTAAAAAGTAAACAAATACATTGTATTTGACGCAACAGCAAGTGCATGTTGATATTAATTCGTCGATCTACAATTAACTGGATCCATCCAGCTTTGCTTCTTTTGTCGGGAAAAGCTCATTTGGCAGTCGTATATGAGTCTTACAACTTATATATCTGTAAAATATAAGAAAATATTACATTGTCAAAGGGTAATAATTCACATCGAAACAATAAATACATGTACATAAACTCAAGCAATATCATCTGATGTTACAGCACCTGTATCTAAAACTTCCCTTATGTTCCCTGGTAGATTCATAAATGTAAATTTATGGTCACGGTCAACGATATTCATTGCTTTTTTGGCCTCTGATTAAGGCCCTTAAGCGCAAGTTACGACCTTAAGTGCGCCTTTATGGTTTTAAACGGGGAAATTGTTATATAGTACATGCTAAACATAAGCCATGCTGGTAGAGTTCAAGTAGATGGTGCTAGACACAGACATATGCGTCGCTCTCAACGTGTATATATAAAGACACAGGATGACACAAGCTGCCCGTATCATAACGAGTACACACGTTAGCACATTTTCTAGGCGACTGATTATATAAGATACAACTTGTCTTTAGATGTTTTTAGTGGTAAAGTTTTTTAATTTACGATAATAGCACTTATTCGTACTCTATAAGGCCACATGAGGAGGAAAGAATAGCTACCAATCACTGTACTCAAAGGAAAAGCGAGGCGAGCACGAAACTCGCTGCTAGATAAATAACGAAACGAAATGTTTGTGATCACATCTAGGCGCCTATTAATAACTAGATGTAAAACACATCACCTTCAGGAGCTTGCACATGTGAATACGCTTAGATCAACTGTTTTTGATAACGTATGTGATAACATCCGAACCATAACGGGTGTCAATAGCTATAGTTCAAATTCTGGCATGCGCCAACACGCCTTTAAACACACCACTGCCAACTGATAGTGCGGCTATCCACCGTCATTTGCGCCTTGGCAGCCTCTATCAAATACATATGATCCAGATCACCTTGCCACCTACTGCACACATACACTGCTCATGTATCTGTCTACTATGTTTTGACAATCATATGTGAAGTTGCAATAGGTGCTGCAGACAATTCAAGTACTTGGGTTTGTGTTAAAAATCAAGATTGTTGTATATGGCTCTGCAATAGGTTAATTATTGTGGGAGCCTATATCACTTTTGTGGTCGCACATTGTTCACATTGACGGTATAATTGTTAAGTCACTATATAATTATGCTATTTATTGTTCCACCCCTCTGTGTCGCAATGGAAACATCATATTTGATATTGTGCTGTATAGCAAATGATATAACAGTTTAGGCACGATTTTTATTCCTCGTGAATTAACATCAGACGTAATGTTTGCGACTTCCTACAGCACCAGATATGAATCAAACGCATATGTGTCTTGCTTACATACCCAATGAACTCCTTCTTGGGCTGTTTCATATTAATACTGTGATTCTCAAATCGGCGCAGAACTGAAAACCAAACTATCATGGTATCAACAGCATGGGAAAATTATATATGGCTCAAATTTAGCAGCCTCAATGGACTAGCAGTTCGATGGTATGAGTTAGGTCACTCCGCTCTAACACTCGAGTGTCCACAAGTTATGGTCGACGTTAACCTAACAAGCGCTGTTCACATTGATTTCGCACTACTTATACTTGGTACCGCCATCAGACATATTACGGTTTCTGTCTGTTCACTGTAGAAAAGTAACACTTGAAGGAAATCATTCCTATTTTTGTAATAATTACATGAACGAAGTCAAGCGTTCTTTATAGTCGATGACGTCACAAGATACAACGTGCTAACCGATTCATACATAATTTCAAAATCTCTGTACTATCACTTTATATTCGGACGTAATGCCTATGAGTCAATGTCCGTAATGAAGGACATCTATATCTTGCACGAACAATCAGCATTTAAAGCTTCATTACCTCGCACTTCATAATAGTACATTAACGAGATAATGAGATTATTTGATGGGATCAGGTAATCGATGATACCAGAGAATCAATTATTGTGTGATGCGGCGTTGCTAATTCATAAGACTTTGTAGAGTCTAAATGCTATGTTCGAAGGTCGTCATTAATATCACAATCAAGCCGCTCATTATCTAAGCTCATGGGACTAGATTAATATCCGTTGATTTTGTATAAAGATACACTGCTAAGGTCCGACGAGCAGCACCAAATACTTCTTGGCACGGTGGCACTAAGCACCAATATGTTGTTAGTTTATCTCAGTCAAATAGAGTATATTGCCACTGATTAGAAGCTTAAATATAATACAAAATAGACAGCTACCAAATGTAAGATGCAACAATAACACATATCTTGCAAATATTATTTACTATATATTCGTTCTCTTCGGTACACCAACTGCCTTTTTGTTCAGCTTCTTAGAGATAAATGTGACTGAAGCGTATTGTAAAGTCCATACCATGATAGTTGAAGTGAATATACAAATAATGTTCATTATATCAGACTAAACGGAATACGTTAGTCCACATGTATTTGTAATCACAGGGGACTGTAACCACGATAATCTTCCAATAACATTTGTGTACCAATATGGCCGAAAGATTCTAGATCAAAGATGCATCATGCAGGCGTTGTGTGTGCAATAAAACGAATACAGCGAGCGTGAATACCACCAAGAGCAGGATAAACAGCCACGTAACCGAGCCACTTATAAAAAGTGACTTTTGAATGAGTTCAGATTGAGCTAAAACTAACAATAGATATTTTATTGATTTGCTTATTCATATTGTATTGCAGTGTGCAGTCGACAACATCATATATATCATCAACACTAGTGTATTAAATCCAGACTAGTGTATTAAATCCACACTGGACACATAAACACGGCTGTAAGCAAAAACAAGGATTTTGTGATGACAATGTCGATTTACGGTTATCATACAAGGGTTCCTGTTATCCCGCCAATGTGATAAGTAGTTTCTTATAAATCTTATGTTTACTTCATACAAATGCCAACCTTTCATTACTTATTCATTATTCAAACTTTATGCAAATTCATAAGCAAATAGATAGTCCTTCAGAAATGAGTTTAATATGCGGCATTAAGCGTTTAGTATTGTGTCTGCATGCTCAATGGCGATATATCCAAAATAGTAGCGCAAATTATTGTAGCATAAGCAACGTGTTTCGCTGTCAGAAGCTCGTCCGCAACTTCTAAGGTAGATGCCAAGCGATGATTAACAGAATATCTTTTGTATGTGAGAAATGTAATCATATTACTAAGTGGACGCTGTTTATTATAGGAAATATAGATTAATTAATATCGTGTTTCTATACATCCTAGTAACACTAATGTTCATTCTAGACACACTTATGATGCTTTACGTTTTGTGTCCTGATAACGGTGGAACTATCTCTTTACATGTCTTTCTCTATCTAGTGGGCAAGTGTCGATCTGATGAGCTAATATATTTATGGTTGCTAATTGTATGCATGGTTGCACTGCCTCATTTTATATAATGTCACGACACAATCCGGCGATGCAACGTATTTGAAGCAGCAAATGCATTATAATCGGTCTTGAGTAGCAGTATAGTCGCATAAGTGTATGCTTTATTGCCTTATGCATGAACGCTATCCATTTATTTTTCTGCTTTAAAGCTTTGTGGGGATGTCGTATTTATGACGTGCTATTATCAATCAATCAATAAATCATCATATTTGGTCATTTTTACGAGCAAAATCGAAAATATGAGAAAACTGATGTTTCATCTTGTTTAGTAAGGATGTCACCATAATCATGAAGTGAATGTGCCAAGGAATTGGTAGACATTATCGCTGTTCCACTGATATAAATAGTACATTATGATTATCAACAGATCTTATCGCCAAAATCGAACAATGAATCGGTTAGTGTTACAAGGTATCAGGTTTCCCTAGGTGTTGCATTGCTTTCAAAGAGTTTCAAAATCAACCATGATAGTTTTTATCAGTGAAATGTATAATTTGCAATACTCATCAATATGTACAGTGGATTTCGCATCGTCTTATAGTTTTGTGTTTGAAGTCGACGTTCCTATTGTCAAAACAAGGTTCCAGCACATTATATTGCCCATGAGACGATTGGATGTATGAAAAAACACGATTACTCACTTACTTCAAATAACATACACACCTATGTTTCATATTTGTGTCACATGATCGACAAAATACACGGTATTATTTCTTGTAATGCTTTTGTAATAGAAAAAAATATTTATGCGTGTCAATGTAAGCGCAGACTGACGGAGAAGACATTTTGCGCCGTGGCCACTGTTGATTTGCTATTCATTCAAAGGCTCACCCTTGCAAAGACCGAATATATTATATAGTTTAGCCGGTCCAGAGAACGAGATGGAAACCTAAGCTATCAAATTCAATGAGGCCTAAACGTCCATGTGTACGACAAAGTACGTCACTACGGTGCTACTCCGCGGAGGTTCATTGAGATATGTGTGAATGATATTGTTTGTTGCGCTTTTTGATGGTCTGTTGCGCTGTGTTTCGATGGCTTGACTTCATATTCACTCTCCATAGGACTTGATACAATGGTAGAATCGACTAACCCATTAAAACTCAATGGTTTTGATTAAGTTAGTAGATTTTGTTATCGATCTCTAAAGTCGCAATGTCCATATATTACTATTCTCGAATTCATCCTGCACATTATTAATATATCATTTATATGTATATGCTGCCTCGATATGATAGAGGAGCTCAAGGCATCCGCGGGTCAAACGCCAAAGTCGGCGTCAAACACTGGCGCATTCGACGAGAGCTTTCATGTTTCATTGGAAAATCTTCAGTAATTACTCTAATGCACATGTTCAGGTCATTAAGTGTCTAGTGGATTGTAACATTAATTACGCAGTAGCTGACCTAATGAATTATCAAAATATTGCTAGTATATTGGGCGTCCAACGCAATCATATTCTGAGCTAATGGGCTGAGTCATAGTGATGGTCTGTCTGCATCTATGTCTGACTGCTTCCAATAAGTTAAATAATTCATCACAATCCCCTGTCGTTGTGGTTGTGTCGGCGCAGAATTCGAATAATTGGACCTGTTGATCAATGCACTGTTGTGGATTATTTTGTAAGCGTCTTCTTGGCTGATTACACGAGTAGCGTGTCAAGATTAACCATGGATGTGCTTGTATATCTTACTGCCTTTAGTATTAAACCCTGCTGCCGACATGGTCTGAGGGGTGGGGGTGGGGGGTGTATACTGCTGAGATGAGTCTGACTTTTAGCTTTGCCCACGATTGGGTCAAGGGACAAGGTAATATCACGTAATGACTACCAACTGTATTTGGACTGGCAGAATCTTCAACAAATTAAATCAAATCGCAAATGAGGCATCATATTTGATTTTAAAATCTCAACTTGAATGACGCGATTAAGCATTTGTTCATTAATGGAAAATTGAGATTATCTAGATATTTCCTCTGTGCCAATAGCAAATTGAAACTAAATGTCAATTAGACCTTAGTTAGGGCAGCAAACAGCGTTATTAAGACAATTTGGGAAACTAAATTGGTATACCGGGGCTAATATGCCACTCGACATCTTTATATTATCTAGCATCTGCCCATAGCACAGAACGGCATAATGTTAGAATAACATAGTGATTCATAAGTACTGTGTATTGCCTGAGAATGTACAATTAATTTCACGCAAAGAGTTATACTAGAATATACTAGAATATACTATATTTGGTATTGAGAATAAATTGTACTTCAACTCAACATACAATATATAAAGAAATATCACCGCTGTCTCAGAACTTTATCACTCAATTGATCAAATGTCATCCCTCGTTAAGTGTGCGATCGCATACGGATGTGATCTCTTTCACAAATATAGCGGGCAATTTATAAACAATGAATATTATGCTTATTGTTCTTAAGCACAAACAGTTATATGCGTACCAGGAAATAACGGTTATGTCTGTATTTTTCTTGTGTTCCATGTAATCCTAAATGGCCGGAATCAGCTAAAAAGTAAACAAATACATTGTATTTGACGCAAATTGCTGCAGCAGCAAGTGCATGTTGATATTAATTCGTCGATCTACAATTAACTGGATCCATCCAGCTTTGCTTCTTTTGTCGGGAAAAGCTCATTTGGCAGTCGTATATGAGTCTTACAACTTATATATCTGTAAAATATAAGAAAATATTACATTGTCAAAGGGTAATAATTCATATCGAAACAATAAATACATGTACATAAACTCAAGCAATATCATCTGATGTTACAGCACCTGTATCTAAAACTTCCCTTATGTTCCCTGGTAGATTCATAAATGTAAATTTATGGTCACGGTCAACGATATTCATTGCTTTTTTGGCCTCTGATTAAGGCCCTTAAGCGCAAGTTACGACCTTAAGTGCGCCTTTATGGTTTAAAACGGGGAAATTGTTATATAGTACATGCTAAACATAAGCCATGCTGGTAGAGTTCAAGTAGATGGTGCTAGACAAAGACATATGCGTCGCTCTCAACGTGTATATATAAAGACACAGGATGACACAAGCTGCCCGTATCATAACGAGTACACACGCCAGCACATTTTCTAGGCGACTGATTATATAAGATACAACTTGTCTTTAGATGTTTTAAGTGGTAAAGTTTTTATATCTACGATAATAGTACTATATTCGTACTCTATAAGGCCACACGAGGAAATATTTGTGATCACATCTAGGCGCCTATTAATAACTAGTATAAAACACATCACCTCCAGGAGCTTGCACATGTGAATACGCTTAGATCAACTGTTATTGATAACGTATGTGACAACATCCGAACCCTAACGGGTGTCAATAGCTAAAGTTCAAATTCTGGCATGCCCCAACTCGCCTTTAAACACACCACTGCCAATTGACAGTGCGGCTATCCACCGTCATTTGCGCCTTGGTAGCCTCTATCAAATACATATGATCCAGATCACCTTACCACCCACTGCACACATACACTGCTCATGTATCTGTCTACTATGTTTTGATAATCATATGTGAAGTTGCAATATGTGCTGCAGACAATTCAAGTACTTGGGTTTGTGTTCAAAATCAAGATTGTTGTATATGGCTCTGCAATAGGTTAATTATTGTGGGAGCCTATATCACTTTTGTGGTCGCACATTGTTCACATTGACGGTATAACTGTTAAGTCATTATATAATTATGCTATTTATTGTTCCACCCCTCTGTGTCGCAATGGAAACATCATATTTGATATTGTGCTGTATAGCAAGTGATATAACACTTTAGGCACGATTTTTATTCCTCGTGAATTAACATCAGACGTAATGTTTGCGACTTCCTACAGCACCAGATATGAATCAAACGCATATGTGTCTTGCTTACATACCCAATAAACTCCTTCTTGGGCTGTTTCATATTAATACTGTGATTCTCAAATCGGCGCAGAACTGAAAACCAAACTATCAACAGCATGGGAAAATTATATATGGCTCAAATTTAACAGCCTCAATGGACTAGCAGTTCGATGGTATGAGTTAGGTCACTCCGCTCTGACACTCGAGTGTCCACAAGTTATGGTCGACGTTAACCTAACAAGCGCTGCTCACATTGATTTCGCACTACTTATACTTGGTACCGCCATCAGACATATTACGGTTTCTGTCTGTTCACTGTAGAAAAGTAACACTGGAAGGAAATTACATGAACGATGTCAAGTGTTCTTTATAGTCGATGACTTCACAAGATACAACGTGCTAACCGATTCATACATAATTTCAAAATTTCTGTACTATCATTTTATATTCGGACGTAATCTCTATGAGTCAATGTCCGTAATGAAGGACATCTATATCTTGCACGAACCATCAGCATTTAAAACTTCATTACTTCGCACTTCATAATAGCACATTAACGAGATAATGAGATCATTTGATGGCATCAGGTAATCGATGATACCAGAGAGTCAATTATTGTGTGATGCGGCGTTGCTAATTCATAAGACATAGTAGCGTCGTAATGCTATGTTCGAAGGTCGTCATTAACATCACAATCAAGCCGCTCATTGTCTAAACTCATGGGACTAAATTAATATCCGTTGATTTTGTATAAAGATACACTGCTGAGGTCCGACGGGCAGCACCAAATACTTCTTGGCACGGTGGCACTAAGCACCAATATGTTGTTAGTTTATCTCAGTCAAATAGAGTATATTGCCACTGATTAGAAGCTTAAATATAATACAAAATAGACAGCCACCAAATGTAAGATGCAACAATAACACATATCTTGCAAATATAATTTACTATATATTCGTTCTCTTCGGTACACCAACTGCTTTTTTGTTCAGCTTCTTAGAGATAAATGTGACTGAAGCGTATTGTAAAGTCCATACCATTATAGTTGAAGTGAATATACAAATAATGTTCATTATATTAGTCTAAACGGAATACGTTAGCCCACATGTACTTGTAATCACTGGGGACTGTAAGCCCGATAATCTTCCAATAACATTTGTGTACCAATATGGCCGACAGATTCTAGATCAAAGATGCATCATGCACGCGTCTTGTGCGCAATAA
Source organism: Urechis unicinctus (assembly GCA_034190875.2). Lineage (NCBI taxonomy): Eukaryota > Metazoa > Annelida > Polychaeta > Xenopneusta > Urechidae > Urechis > Urechis unicinctus. The sequence goes on along the minus strand of CM067351.1, from coordinate 46,239,431 downwards.
AACGAATACAGCGAGCGTGAGATTACCACCAAGAGCAGGATAAACAGCCATGTAACCGAGCCACTTATAAAAAGTGACTTTTGAATGAGTTCAGATTGAGCTAAAACTAACAATAGATATTTTATTGATTTGCTTATTCATATTGTATTTCAGTGTGCAGTCGACAACATCATATATATCATCAACACTAGTGTATTAAATCCAGACTAGTGTATTAAATCCACACTGGACACATAAACACGGCTGTAAGCTAAACCAGGCTTTTGTGATGACAATGTCGATTTACGGTCATCATACAAGGGTTCCTGTTATCCCGCCAATGTGATAAGTAGTTTCTTATAAATCTTATGTTTACTTCATACAAATGCCAACCTTTCATTACTTATTCATTATTCAAACTTTATGCAAATTCATAAGCAAATAGATAGTCCTTCATAAATGAGTTTAATTTGCGACATCAAGCGTTTAGTATTGCATCTGTATGCTCAATGGCGATATATCCAAAATAGTAGCGCAAATTATTGTAGCATACGCAACGTGTTTCGCTGTCAGAAGCTCGTCCGCAACTTCTAAGGTAGATGCAAAGCGATGATTAACAGAATATCTTTTATATGTGAGAAATGTAGGCATATTACTAAGTGGACGCTGTTTATCATAGGAAATATAGATAAATTAATATCGTGTTGCTATACATCCTAGTAACACTAATGTTCATTCTAGACACAGTTATCATGCTTTACGTTTTGTGTCTTGATAAAGGTGGAACTATCTCTTTACATGTCTTTCTCTATCTAGTGGGCAAGTGTCGATCTGATGAGCTAATATATTTATGGTTGCTAATTTTATGCATGGTTGCACTGCCTCATTTTATATAATGTCACGACACAATCCGGCGATGCAACGTATTTGAAGCAGCAAATGCATTATAATCGGTCTTGAGAAGCAGTATAGTCGCATAAGTGTATGCTTTATTGTCTTATGCATGAACGCTATCCATTTATTTTTCTGCTTTAAAGCTTTGTGGGAATGTCGTATTTATGACGTGCTATTATCAATCAATCAATCATCATATTTGGTCATTTTTACGAGCAAAATCGAACAATGAATCGGTTAGCGTTACAAGGTATCACGTTTGCCTAGGTGTTGCATTGCTTTCAAAGAGTTTCAAAATCAACCATGATAGTTTTTATCAGTGAAATGTATAATTTGCAATACTCATCAATATGCACAGTGGATTTCGCATCGTCTAATAGTTTTATGTTTGAAGTCGACGTTCCTATTGTCAAAACAAGGTTCCAGCACATTATATTGCCCATTAGACGATTGGATGTATGAAAACACAGGATCACTCACTTACTTCACATAACATACACACCTATGTTTCATATTTGTGTCACATGATCGAAAAAATACAGGGTATTATTTCTTGTAATGCTTTTGTTGAAGAAAAAAATATTTATGCGTGTCAATGTAAGCGCAGACTGACGGAGAAGACATTTTGCGCCGTGGCCACTGATTGTCCGCAAACGAACGATCTGTTGATTTGCTATTCATTCAAAGGCCCACCCTTGCAAAGACCGAATATATTATATAGTTTAGCCGGTCCAGCGAACGAGATGGAAACCTAAGCTATCAAATTCAATGAGGCCTAAACGTCCATGTGTACGACAGAGTACGTCACTACGGTGCTACTCCGCGGAGGTTCATTGAGATATGTGTGAATGATATTGTTTGTTGCGCTTTAGATGGTCTGTTGCGCTGTGTTTCGATGGCTTGACTTCATATTCAATCTCCATAGGACTTGATACAATGGTAGAATCGACTAACCCATTAAAACTCAATGGTTTTGATTAAGTTAGTAGATTTTGTTATCGATCTCTAAAGTCGCAATGTCCATATATTACCACTCTCGAATTCATCCTTTCTCATTATTAATATATCATTTATATATATATGCTGCCTCGATATGATAGAGGAGCTCAAGGCATCCGGCGGGTCAAACGCCAAAGACGGCGTCAAACACTGGCGCATTCGACGAGAGCTTTCATGTTTCATTGGAAAATCTTCAGTAATTACTCTAATGCACATGTTTGGGTCATTAAGTTTCTAGTGGATTGTAACATTAATTACGCAGTAGCTGACCTTATGAATTATCAAAATATTGCTAGTATATTGGGCGTCCAACGCAATCATATTCTGAGCTAATGGGCTGAGTCATAGTAATGGTCTGTCTGCATCTATGTCTGACTGCTTCCAATAAGTTAAATAATTCATCACAATCCCCTGTCGTTGTGGTTGTGTCGGCACGGAATTCGATTAATTGGACCTGTTGATCAATGCACTGTTGTGGATTATTTTGTAAGCATCTTCTTAGCTGATTACACGAGTAGCGTGTCAAGATTAACCATGGATGTGCTTGTATATCTTACTGCCTTTAGTATTAAACCCTGCTGCCGACATGGTCTGAGGGGTGGGGGTGGGGGGTGTATACTGCTGAGATGAGTCTGACTTTTAGCTTTGCCCACGATTGGGTCAAGGGACAAGGTAATTTCACGTAATGACTACCAACTGTATTTGGACTGGCAGAATCTTCAACAAATTAAATCAAATCGCAAATGAGGCATCATATTTGATTTTAAAATCTAAACTTGAATGACGCGATTTGTTCATGAATAGAAAATTGAGATGATCTAGATATTTCCTCTATGCCAATAGCAAATTGAAACTAAATGTCAATTAGACCTTAGTTAGGGCAGCAAACAGCGCTATTAAGACAATTTGGGAAACTAAATTGGTATACCGGGGCTAATATGCCACTCGACATCAATGAAAGTCTACTTCGAATAGGCAAAATTATCAGCTGTGCCCTCGATATTGTTCAAATAATGTCAATAACACCTTATTTAGGGTAGCATGCATCCTTATTTAGACTTATCATGACTTCAGTCACACGCGGGCGAACAATTAAAATGTTATCGTCGTGATTTTGCTGACACCGTTAAATTGATCGAAAACATATTGTACACAATTAATTATCAAAGCAATAGGTGTAATGATCCAACTCCTTTGGGAAACTAAATTGGTATACCGGGCCTAATATGCCACTCGACATCAATGAAAGTCTAGTTCGAATAGGCAAAAATATCAGCTGTGCCCTCAATACTGTACAAATAAAGACGTATCTTCCATTGACATTCGTGGAAAATTTGTGTCGCATCTTATGTAGCCTGTGCATTGCTGGATAAATATTGTGCACCCAATATTTTCTGCAATAAAAAGCACCTACCAAAACGATAGCTATGCTTTCGGACATTATGCATGTAAGCAAGAGGTTAATGAATAGTTTTCATTTACTTGCTTTCTGCAGCTTATTTCTAGATTCTGGCCGATTTTGTTGGAGACGCTAGCACGCAGGCACACACACACATGTATGCAGAAACAAGCGCACTACTTTGCTACTCTTAGATGTCCTATTGCATGTCACTGCTTTTGAGATTGAACGAAGACTTACATCAATAGGGAAAGAGTTTTCGATGTTCTCTGCCAACGATAAAGAATCAACCGCAAATATGCCGAGTGTGCAAATGCAACTCATTTCCTGTGTACTTGGTTTCATGTCACCCGCTTCCAACATCTAAAATGTTTGCAAACTTCACGCACCCGAGTGCAAATACATCACTGTCATAGTACTAAGAACAATTCAGCATTCCTGGGGAATAATATCCGTGGAAGCGAGTCGGATCTGTGGCCCCTGCCATTCGTAAAATCTTTAGTCCGATTGCTTAATGTTGATGGGAAGTCAAATATATCCCAAATATGGCGCGTAGTTGGCGCAAATGGACATCTGAAGTTATCAACGGGCGGAATTAGAGCTCCTAAATGATATATTTGAACACGCGTAGTTCCTTGACCCGGCGGCCACTCATTCGTTATTTGTTAGTGTAGATTACATAGTACCTTGTTTTGGATTAAAACAGTAAATATTGACTTCCTCCTAAGATGAAGATATTGTTTCTGAGTGGCTTATGTAGTCGTGGCATCTCGTCAGTGAGTACTGGAAAGTGACTATCAAATATTTCCGCGCTTTCTATGTCGCTAGAAAAAACAATTTTCATGGCGTTGTCAATATGAGGACCGATTTTGTTCTCTAATTTAGGGTCTCGACTATATATAGTAGTTAAATTATTCTTTTAAAAAAATATCTATAGTTTAGCTAATATTGATATGTTAGTTGATCATTATGTGATCGTCATTATCATGCCCGTAGATTATGTTCTCCGACTTGTCTACGTTAACACTTCATATATGAACAAAAGTTAATGTTGCCTTTTGTGGGAAAAGTGGAACTGGCATTAAATCGCGAACTATTACATTTGGGACAAAAAATACCTCACGTTCGTATAACTCGGATGTATTTGTCTTTGTGGCAAACTCCTTTTGTGTCAATGCTATATGTTTAGATCGACAAAATGTTTGATGGCCATGAACGAGGTGCAACAGCCTTATACTATACAGAAAGCAGAAAACGTGTTGCGTTGAGGGATTGCTTTTATAAACCATCGACAATTATAGATGTTCAATAGGAGTATGGCAACATCTACCGGTCTGTATAACTTTGTATGGAATGCCTCGTGGCAGATAAGTAAACCAGTAATCTGATTATCTATTTGTCTAACAAATGCAAACTCACTTGCTCCTTTACGTGCTCAGCACGGGAATTGCAATGGCTATAATTAGATGATCAGGTAGCAATTCTTCAAACATAGTATCGCAACGCTCATTGTACCTGGCTTGTTGAGAGAATCGTATCGAGAGCACAGAGTGACTTTGAACGTGGCTTAACCTGACGAGGGTCTAATTCATTACGAAGCATCGACACAAGTGGTTTAGGTGCACATTGCCAACAAAACTACCGAAAGAACTTTCATTGCACACAAATCACAATGACGAAATATAGAGTTTTGTGCTTATCAACTAACATGTAAACAAGACTTAATGTGGATACAAAACTTTCGCTGTGGCCCTAGTTTCCCCAAAGCGTTTCTCTCCTCTTCATAGACAACTAGCACCAAACAGCATCACTAGTCTAAAAAGCCCTCGAGGAAACTTATTGACCTGTTTACAATTAGGCATGCGATTGCGCCTTGGGCTGGGTGCAAAGCAGGATATATTTTGTTTCGGTATTAGCTTAGTCTTCAGGTACACTCTCTGAAGCCTATTCAACACAAGCCATTAATGATGTTCACCTGACTCATTGAGTGTAAATTGCCTCGGCCAACATCACCATCATTTGTATACGGCTCAGAGGTAAGTGCATCAATCAATTGTACAATACCTGCAGCATTTGTGACACTAACTTCTTCGGTTCAATTAGACCGTGCTTTTAATGACACCGTTGTTGTCATCCACAGTCGATGTATAACACGATTGAAAGTGCCGTATTGTGCCCAGATTGCGCGAGTTGCAATGACTTATTTTTAATCATTTGCTCTGCCCTGTCTTTTTGAATTGAGTGACAGCAGCCAACTTGGCCCTGATTCTTTGACGAGTTGTTTTGATTCTTTTCACCCAGCGCGTCAAGCTGCGACATGCGACAAAATGACATTACCCAAAGGATTGGCGTCTACCAGGAATTCCATTACTTTTCCTCATTCCCCTCGTTATATATCAAAGACAATGAGCTTCAAAGAGAATGAGTGATCTGTATATAGACCGTACAAGTATAATCATTCGTTATCTGCATTAATGTGTATTTAGTCAAATATCCCGGCTAAAAAAAAGAGATCAAAGACTTTGCAAAATGTATACGTAAGTAATCACAAAAGAACGCTAAGTAAATGTTGATTGTTTTACTGGATAACGCATAGGTAAATATAAACCTACATTAATCTGACTTTAAGCTTCAAGTTCTAATGGACTGGGTGACTTATGACAGCGCCTTGCAAGTTTTTAAACCTTCTTGACTATATAAATATATACATGTTTAAAGCACTTTAATGCGATGGTGTAGGAATAAATTGTTTGACCACTTTTTTTGTACCTGCAAATTTAATCATTCTGGTGGATCGGGTCGTAGTAAGGCAGGTTTAGCGTTTCTCGGCAACCGCCAATGAGGCACATTTGTCAAAAATTGGAAAAATCTATCATTGCCTGATATTGAGAACTTTTCGAGAAGTTTTTCATATTACACCACGTACGTTTACATGCTACAATTTTAAAGCAGTTTTTTTCGGCGTTGCTGTGCGTAGTTGCTCAAATGTCTTTTTCGGAAGCCGGTCTCGAAAGCACATATCCAATACGCAATAACATCTATTTTGGCTACCCAATAAAACAACAGCAAGGTCGTTGTTACTGTACCTCACATTCTCAGCAGCACGTATATTAATTTAGATGCTTAGTAACTTACGCCTGTGAGTATATTTAAGGAAGTGAACAAATAAGTAGCGTGAAGATTGTTCTAGGAGCCGTAGTCACAGCATAAGAGTTGCCTTCAAAATCATTTAGTGATAGCTGTCAGTTCTGACAAAAGAAGCATAAAATACTGATGTTCTTGATATATAAATGATGACAATGCCTCTTGATCAACACCGTCTTGATAACCATGACCAGTCTTGGTATTCATCTGCATTTATCAGCTCCGAGGATTAAGGCGGAATGCGTTGCAAAGCATACTGTCAAACGATAATATCAATGAGTATTACAGAGCCTACCTTCAAAACTGTTTGTACATTCGTGAGCGCCTTGTTATCAACCGTTGTTTCATATATCATAAGCAGTGCTCAAAAACTATTCACATTTCTTTGTAGTTTATATGACAACAGCTCATCGAACACGCTAATTCATTCACGTCTATGTAAACTATTAAATATGAGCAATATAACGGAAAAAGTAGAAATATATTTAACATTCATCAACACTTATTGTAAATCAACAAATATGCTGTATGACAGCAAATGCGTGATTGCAGCAGTATACATTATATAGATCTTCAACATACACAATGAATGATTCGAAGACTAAATGCAACGTCGCACACAAAATCAAACAGTTATTTTAATTTCCTAATATGCGAAAGCACTTAAGTGCTTCTTCTTTATTTATCTAGAACACTGTAATCCAGCACTTTTTCCAGAATCTACCTCCACAAGAGCCGCCCCAACATGAAAGCATATGCAATAATTCTAGCACGTAAATTTTGCAAATATCTCTGTGCTGGTTGGTAACGATTAGCCATATTGATAACGCTCAAATCCGTTAAAAACAAAATGACGCTGGTGTCAAGTGTTATACTGCTTCACTTCACCGCAAATAAGGATTACAGTTCAAACAGAAATGTCAATCCACAGCTCGAGCTGGATCCGCCATGCATTCCCAGTAGATCTACTACTGATCCAAGCAGATAAATTGTGTTCCACACACACAACCATATAACATCCTATTTTCCGGAACTATCGTAATGCTGTCCTTTGGTGGTCTGTTTTATGAAATAAGCACATAATAGGAGATTTCTTTTTGTTATACAGTACGAATATTTTCAGAACCTTTACAGTATCAGTGGACTTTTACTTTCCATAGAAAAATAATTCATGAAATCGCAGCAGCATGAACTGACCAGCTTTGCAGTTTCATATGGCCGCTCTACAAAAAGCAATGTGTTACTGTCACAACCTGCTTTATTCTAGAAGGTAGAATGGCCTCAAAGATTGGAATGCCATTCACGCTATGGACTTGACATATCACTATCTTCGGAATTGGAAAATTAAACATTGCGGTATGCAATAGTTCCCAGAGGCGACGCTTACAAGAATTGGGGCCTTGTTTGTATGGAGCAATAGAAGATATAAGCTACATTAATACTTACCGTGAGGTTTTATTTCAGTATAAGAAGAGGAAGTTAATCCAGTAACGTCGCAGAATGTTTATCCAAATACCTCATTTAATAACGGTGTTCGCAGACCCTATTTCTCGGCCACATCACCCGGTTTGGACTTACTGTCAAATATGGTCTCATTAGGTGTGCAGTGGGTCATCAGATCTAGCGAATTAATTAGGATTCGCAGTGTGAGAACAAACACACTGCGCAATCAAAATACAAAGATTAAGGGTATGGTTGCTCTACGATGAGCTTCACGAGTCCGTTGCACGACCAATATTACGCATCACACAGTTTTTCATTATGATATGCATTGCTATATCCGCAATCATATGTAAGTATAACAAAGCTCACACTGCATAGACCCTGTTAATTCATCCTGCTGACAAATGCCTTACTTGGTAACATATAGCGTCGTGGCTGATATCGAGGGTGTGTTGATTTAATGAATCGATGCACAAGTCGTCATACATTTTGCAAAGCTTTGGCTAGGTTAAGAGTCCTGATTTACATATTACCATTATGTTTGTTAGACAACGGCACTATACATCTACTACTAATATTCCGATCGCGGTCGTCAGAAGTAATACAATGTGTGCAAAAATGAATATTTATGACCATTGTGACAACCAACCAACATTCATATCTGACAGACTGGTGAGTCTAAAGTTATCGCATTACCATTTCGTCGCCACATCATCGGTCTTTAAGTGATGAATTGGCCATTCTTTTTGGCAGGTGCACTGTGCTTGCATAAGGGCAACAACATTGCTAGGATGCTTACGCAACCTTTATTTGCAATAACGCCATTTCGATGGCCCAAAATCTCATACAGTGCCATCAATTGCGACGGGACAAATATGCATTAGATGATTATGATTTTATGGGGAAAGGCCGTTTTATGTATTTCACAGCTCCCGTTAAACCTTGATGTTTGGACGGATCAATGCACCAGAATGTAAAGCTAAATAGACGAGTGCATGGGTTATTTCAACGGTAAGCTTAAACAGCTTCATATATTCTGCTTTTCTATTTTTAGAACATTCACCGGCTACGTTGTGCTTCTAAACGTGAATGCTCTAATGGCGCACTATAGACATTGTATTGAACAAGCACGTTGTTAGATTGTGCGGGAACTGCCGCTAGGGCTGGTACAAATATGGTAATTGCCCATTGATCGATATTTATGAAAGTTCCATGCGCTTCATGCAGCAACTAGTTGATTAAAGGTGGGGTGTGACCTGATACCTCTTAGTTCATATCTCACTTTGCCGCTTCATTTTAGACAAGAATGCACTGGGCTTTTGTTTGATAAATCTGTAAATCTAAGCAACACGGCAAGCTAGAAGCAAGTTATTATGCATGCTGATATTGTTAATCCCTGAAATCACATGATTGAGACTCAATAAAAAACATCAGATAACATTGATTAATACGAGCAGTTTAGTAGCGGATATATGAACATGTTACGGGATGTGTCTGATATGTGTCTGCCGTCCTTGCTCTAGCATTGATGCTGTAAATCAATGACAAAATAAACGGCACCATATTGATCGCTTCTGTGAGCAGTTATACTGAATACCCATGCATTTTCACCAATAAATACTGCTCATCGATTTCATTGTAAATAGACTATTGTTCACCATCAATTCCAACTCAATTCCAAGTGCCTCGAGGTTATGTTGCATTTATTTTACAGACCAGCATTGTGGTATTCAGCGATACTGAACATCAGTCGTTCCCGCAGATCCTACAAATTCTTTTAAAAATGCCAATAGCTGGCTATACACACACACACACACACACACACATACATATATACATATATATACACATACACATATATATATATATATATATATATATATATATATATATATATATATATATATATATATATATATATATATATATATATATATATATATATATATATATATATATATATATATATATATATATATATATATATATATATATATATGTATACATATATATATATATATATATATATATACATATATATATATATATATATATATATATTCATATATATATATATATATCGTTTATATATATATATATATATATATATATATATATATATTCGTTATATATATATATATATATCGTTTATATATATATATATATATATATATATATATATATATATATATTATATATATATATATATATATAATATATATATATATATATATATATATATATATATATATATATATATATATATATATATATATATATATATAATGGTGTTTTTTGAAACTTACCTTTAACCCTGACCAAGCTACATTTGCAGCACGTTGGTTTCTTTTTGCATTTGGCAGTTTTCGGTTTTCTTTGGTAGAATAAAATTTGTCTTTACGACTTAAATATACATATTCCACTTTCATGTAGAAGCTTGACAATCATCGAAGACGTTGATCATGTATAAACTCGATTCGATTCCAGTCTTGTCATTCAGAGCAATAAAGGGCACTGTTTATGTATTTCGCATGGAATGCGATTTGCATACAATCACCGTATGAATGATATAATTTTGCTTTAGTGCGCAATGCAGATACAGACGGTCTATGGTTGGAATAAATAGATGATCCATTATGTTTAATTGTTGAGTTGAGGATGGGACCGAGCCATGAAAACATGATAACCTTGATATCGATAGCAGAGCCGTGATCAGACAAAAACAAAATATGCATTTAATCCATCCCGGCAACAACAAGAATTCAGTAAGAGGTCGTTTCACACAGCGTCAAAGGACAGCGTTTACAAGGAATCAATCATATTGGCCAATGCTATGTTCGTTGTGTGGCTATGTAGAGAGTCAGCAGCAGTTGTTTCGCCTAACCAACATATCACATGCTCCACAGACTTGTTGAATATTTTGAGGAAATGTCATTACGACTTTGTTATGTATAGTAAGCATATAGTTATCATAAATTCGTTACACATTTAAAATAATACCGTGGTGCGTTAATGTGGCAAGGTCGAGCTAGTAGCATTACACTCGCCTGCCTCATGTACATTATAGAACGTGTCGACAATACACTGCACATTGCATTCCATTGATATCTCCTAATACCGGTAAACGCCGTTTAATTTATTACCAGTTTAGTTGACGTTAACAAGTCTTCCGGGAATTTGTAGTGTCAATCAGAGGATAATCATGTATGTCAATTTATATTGCGCGTTTTAGCTGAGCAAAGATGGACCTACTTTGACCACTGTCATTTAATCGTCAATCGTGCTTCTATGCTTTACCAATGATACTCAATACATAAAACAGTGGAAAACCCATGATCGCGTCCGTTTATTTATCCTGACAAAATATAGCAATGCAGCTCATATGTGACGTACCTGAACTGTTTTCTATATATTTATGACCAACGAAGTGATTCCACAAAACCTTTCAGAACTGCCTTAGTCCAAAAAGAGTATAATTAATCGAGAAACATCAAATTGGCTGAATTATTTTTCTAATGAATAGTTATGTAATGGCTTAGTTACAGAGCCACGTTCACAAATGTAATCGAACTCTCATGAAATAATGTCTTGGTACATATCCCAAACAACTGCGAGCATTGGTTGATTCCTTGACCAGAAGAGTGCAAGCCACATTAAACCATTGGGAGTATTCTCTCACATCATTACGTGTGGTCTAGCTTTTATATGTGGACGTTTGTGCAAGTATAGGCATTTCAACGAGTTGAACGCAATTCATATATGTAATGGCTCCCTTAGAATTCATGTAATTGTTATAGTGTTTTGCACTGTTGCTCAAACACAAAAACGTACGCCATTCTTGAAGTGGATGTGTGACTTACACAGGAACCCTATTAGCCCCTAGGCGTTTATCCGTCTGCATAAATAGTGTCTTCAACGACCCAATTAGGAGCATTTGTCAGTGATTTTAACTCTTCGAAAAATGCTAGAAGTCCAAGCAAATACAGCTCACTCAAAGGTTCTTGTTGTACCGTCAATTCTGAGGTGCGCTGTACATGACCGCAAGACAACAACGTTAACATAGTGCTTCATTCAATTTGCTTACAAACCTATGGATAGCAACCTATACGGAAGAGTGGGCGTTTCAAAAAAGTATCGTTTTGAACTCAATCACTTGAGTAACTTGTTACAAGCGCTGGGGATGTTATCGTTAGCGCATTCGCTACCTCTTAATTACACATGCTGGAGAACTTTGATTCGCAGGTACTATTTATGCATGGAGAAAACGCAAGGCAACTCCAATGTGGTCGGAACAATGCGCTGGGGTTTTCAGTTTCGTCGTTGGTCCAAAGAGGGTTACCGTAAACATGAAAAGTCATAGATATAAGCCTTACATATTTTTCGCTCCAGGGAATTCAACATAGCTACATAAAATAACACTGGTCGCATTTGCAACAACAGTAAAATTGATACAGATAAACAAAATGTTTCGAGTAGATAGTCAAAAAATACTAACGCGGATTATACAGCAGCCTGATACAATACCTTACGGAATACACCAATAATGTTCTTGATGATTATGCATAGCAGTTTTTAATATTCATGACAATGCAATTGCTTGCCCCATTTAACCCGCCTCGACGTAGCTCTGGTTTGGCGTAACTATTGCTTGGTGAGCGAGGGTAGTTAGTCTTTTGTTATTTATACATAACTGTATTTGCTTAAGTGTTGGAGATGAAAACATTCATTAACTTGGTATCATACCATAATCGCTGTCATCTGATGATGAAAAATATCTCATCGCCTGTTTAAGTACCAACTATAAATATTAACATGGCAATGCTGGCAAACAATCGTAAACATTGCTTTTTCTGCATACTCATTTTTAATTAGAAATTCATTTCTTTGAGCCAAAGCGGACAAGATATTGAGCAGATTTGCTAAGCTAGCGGCAAACAAAACGGACACGGTAGCTTGTAGTTGCTGCATTAAAAGAGTGTCTACCTTCATTTAACTGATACACATACGATATGTAGATCAAGTGATATTAAATAGCAATTATGTGCTAGGGAAATTCCGTATGAACCGGTATATATAGTGGGTGATTTATCGTATTTTATAATAGTTTCTGACACAAAATTAAGTAAATGACGTAACGTATAAATATATATATATATATATATATATATATATATATATATATATATATATATATATATATATATATATATATATATATGCATATATATATATATATATATATATATATATATATATATATATATATATATGTATATATATATTTATATATATATACATATATTAATATATGTCGTGCTATTGAGTCTTTAATAGCAAGTAATTGATCCCTTCCTCTCCCGTGTTTTATCGTCCTCTGGCGCTCTCTTCGTTCGCCTTCCTCGCACGCTCTTTTCCTGTGTGAGCTCACTTCCCGCAGGTTCTACGACTTTCATCGTTGTTTAAAGTGCCTATCGCACGAATAATCATGTCATTTTTTCGCCAGATTACGGAACTATAACCCAGAAGTACCTATATTGTCTATGTGTCAATTGTCAAAGTGCGCGCTTTCGGATCGAAATTCGACTTTAAATATGAATTCGGCGTATCGAGCCGACAAGCTCATGAATAATTCATCGCCTCCGCGTGACGTCAGGTCCGGAATTGTTTTGTTGCGAGGCTTAATCTGCATTATGATTAGCGTGAAATGGCTGCTGGAAATTTCGTTATTTCATCACTTCAGGAGAGCGACGAACAGACATGGTATGGCACAGGTCATTCGCAAACTATCGTTGCTTCGGCAGAGCAAGTTTTGCCTTACAGATTCGAACCAGAAATGAGCGAATCCGACGTCTCCGATTAGGAGAAACAGACACTGGCGATGTAACTGCTAAGTCTGGGTCTCACACAGGTCATCCTGCCCAGGACTTAGGGCGGCTACTTAGAAAGCTATGTCTGATCGTACTTGTGCACCAGTTCATCGTATATGTGTTGGCTTGTAACGAAGTTAATCCATAAATTTCCCCATCAAAATATGTAACCACTTTTCTTACTGTATACAACAGAGCTTTGCAACAAATAATTCTTCCATATCAGACAGCAGACATGAGATACTACAAAGTTTTTATCTAATCAAGTGGTTACAATGGTTCATGTTTACAAAGTTGTACCATGTAAATGTAAATGCTCCTCCACACGAATTGCAATCAAACTAGCTGCTGTTCATAAATAGAGATCCTCTTTTATTCAAAGTAGGCCTTATCAAAGGCTGATTACAATATTTTTAAGAGTTGATGTAGATTGATGCTGAAGTAGAATATCGATAGGAGAGCAAGTACCACAACTGTTTTCTCAAAGGATTGTCAGTTAGCCCATAAATGAATGTATAACTGGACTTCAGGAAGTGAAGATTATGGTATTATATTATCATCGTGGTATCCAACCAAGCTCTTCTCTAAGTTTCGGTGCCTGCTCAAAACATTCTACGGTGAAATGAACCGAACACACCAACGAGTACTTGCCCGGCCCCGGCCATTTGTCTCGCGATCGTAGTACCTGGCCAATCCATTATTTTTTTTCAAATCAACCTTACCAGGAAACCTGAACAAGCTCACGCCGTCCCGACTGGTACGCGAGCAGCCCCAACCACCTATAACAGTGCGATAGGCACTTTAAACCTGCGCGCGGCCTCTCGTGGTCACTCTCCGCAGAGCCAGGACTCGCTTCACTTGGCTGTCCTTCTTCGTATATTAATAGCATCAAGGCTTTGCAGCTCTTGTTGATTACCCCTGAAAGGTCACACCAAACCGTGGGGTCCTAATTACACTATGGCGTTCGTTACGAGCACAACTTCGACTTCGACCATGGTCACTTCTACCGTGGCATTGGCTGTCAGCAGTGTAGGTTCAGTTACCTCGATTTCTTCGAGCTCCGTGGCTTCCCCGCTCATCGAAGACAATCGAAACGAGCTACTGCTGCAAGGCGAAATAGAGCGATTTAGACCCCCTTCAGTCAGATCTCGAGTCCAATCGACAAAGAGTTGCCGAGATGGAGAGAGAGCTCGAATCAGCATCGCCGGCGACGCCAATCCAGGTCACCTCTTCGTCTCCCTACGGCGTTGCATTCTCTGGTTTACCTCACTACCTTTCGACCTCCACACCTTCCGCGATGCCTACCTCGGCTCCGTCCGTCATCGCTGTTTTAGTGACAAGGGCGCCCTTCTCATTCGCTGACCCGTTACAGCAGCCGAGCTCAATTGGATACACGCCTCAACCTTATACACAGACGTATTTCCACCTGCCCTGCAGCCGCCTCAAAGTCAGCCTCAGATTTCATCCTGGGGTTTACCAGCTCCCATCTCCTCTCAGCATCAAACGCCTCTCAATAGCCAAGGTTAATGCAAAATTTCTACTCCTAAACAATTCGTGGACAGAGACGGCGTGACAGAAGTCAATTACGATCAGCTGTCCATTCCGGAGTTCGCGCTTGGTCAAGTAAGAATTCCCACATCTTGTACCAGTCGCTTGGACCACCTTAAAGAGCTCATGATAAATGCGTCCACATATCAGTGGTCCGCGGTGCGCTTATTGTATGGTGCCGCTTTTAATGAAATGAGAGAGGGATATCAACGGCAATGGGCCCAATCTCTAAACTCTCTTAAGAACGAGATGCTCGAGCCTTCTCATCTGCTGTCATTTCGGAGCTTTCAACCAGCTACAAGCAGTCCCTCGATTTGCTTCCAATGGAATTTCGACAGTAACGGATGCCCCAGAGGTCAGAGGTGTAAATACAAACATATCTGCAAAGAATGCGCTAAAGTCGGACTTGATGAACGGCACAGAGGGACGACCTGCTCCCGGAAATCTCACGGCGACGCACCGACCAGCGACAAAACGGCTTCGCAAGGGCCTTCTCGCGCCAATGACGCCACCAGCCTCACTTTCTATCCTCCCTATCTCTCCTTCATCTACAATGACGTGGCAGCCACCTGCATCTCTCGCTTACACAGAGGCAATACTTGCTTGTCATCGCGCAATATCTTCTAGTGGCCATCCTAATTACGCTCAATCCAAGATACCGGCACCTTCCAAACTACACATAGACAATTGGTTCCTCCTGCTACATCATTACAACTACAGCGACTTAATGATATGCGAATTACTGACATACGGCTTTCCCATCAACAACGTTCGCTCACAGCCTCCATGCGTGTCACTCACAAATCATCAATCAGCCCTCAAATTCGCATCTCACATTGACTCCTATATTGCGACAGATATCGAAACGGGGGCAATTATCGGTCCGTTTCCAAAGAATCCTTTAGCTTCGCCTCTAACTGTCTCACCTTTAATGTCTGTTGAGAAGAAGGTTTCCACTTCCCGCAGAATAATTCTGGATCGCAGCTTCCCACACTCGTGCTCCGTCAATGACGGCATTCCTATTGACAGCTGCTTAGGGTCTCATTTCGATCTTCGATACCCCTCAGTGGACGATCTCGTCGATCTGGTGTTACAACACGGAGCTGGTTTGATGTTGTTTAAGTGCGACCTGTCTAGGGCATGTAAACAGATGTACTTGGCTTTGAGGGACATCGCACAGAGAGAGAGAGAGAGAGAGAGAGAGAGAGAGAGAGAGAGAGGAGAGAGAGAGAGAGAGAGATTTGTATACATATATGATGAAGATAGAGGATCTGTAAACTCCTACCGCTTGTACATCTCATGCACATTCATTACATTTCTCATGATTAGGAGTGCAATGGAAAGGTGCGTTACCGGTTGGGACGCCCTTAAAAAGCGATGTTTTTATTAATGTAAAAATCATTCATGATTGAACTCTAGCCCTGTGCTTCTACCATTTGAATTGCAGCTGTAGGGTTGATCAATGCCCGACTATGACACGTTTATGCAAAACACATTGCAAACATTTGATCTAACGAGATAGCGCTCAATGGGAATTACGGCAGCTGATTGCAACTCGACGAAGGTTATCGAACCACCTGGAGCCCCTATTCCGTCATTCCATCATTGTTTTCTCTCTTTGTTTAAGACAATTAATCGCGTCATGGTCCCCCTTCCCAATGCCACAATCGCACTTTACCTGCCAACACATTTGATTGATCGATGTTTAACAGTGTGTATTGCATATCAATTGTCTTTTTTACAATATTAGCGCGATTCCATTGAGACGAAGTGTGATGAAAATATCAAACAAAAGTTATAATTGTTTGAGAGCGTTTAACGATTGAATAAAACAATTTTCTGTTGAAAGAGAGGAGGTGGATACGTCCGAAATCAATCGTAGCTCTGATGCATAGATATATTCAAGACCATATCGTAAATGCAGTCTTTAACCAAGCAAACCTTGCTTAAAGTCTGTTTATTTTTGTAGCAGGAACTCGAGTACATGGCCAACGAAGTCCCCATATATTCAAACAATACCGATATGTTGTAATGGTTATCACCTGGAGATATCATGCTGATGCAATAGTTACTCAATAAATATGACGTGTTATCATGTCCATCATGTTAGGATTAGATATTTCAATATTCGCTTTTTGTGCATGTGTCACTGCGAATGCGGTTCGTAAAACCGAGCATGTCTACTCCTCTAGAAGCAAAGAGTGTTTGC
>CM067351.1:46113330-46214130 GCA_034190875.2 Urechis unicinctus | reverse complement strand
TACATTTTATTATGTTTTGTCGACATCTTATAAAGTTGTGTGCTAGCCGATGTAACATTCATGATATACAATAGAGTACACCATAAGACCTGACTAGAAAGAAACACCTTAACAGATCCAATCATAATTTGCATTGTCATGCTGTCGATTGCAGTCTCTATAGCCTCGTGGATGCTTGTATATACTTTAACTCTGTAGCATATACGTTACATTCGGTGAGGCTGGGAAGAAATGCACGACTATTTCCGAATGCAAAATAACTTGCACATGGTGTAGGCAAAAAGAGGCAGGAAATCCAATGATCACCTTATAGTTCGATATCGTTGATAAGAGCTGGCGGTAACCACTTGTTGCAATTATTTGAATCGACAAACAATATACAGTATCTAAAATATAGTTGGCCCTTATTACATGCGTAACAGGTTTGAGTCATCTGCTGCACCAGTAATACAAAATAAATACATGGGTTGTTAATAAGGACACACAACAAGATCATTACACTCTATAAAAATGCTTTTACATATGGAATAAATGCGTAGAGGAGATACAAATATGCGAGACTTTCTAGACCTCCTCGCACTAACAAAATACCTTAGTGATTAACGAGCCTGCCAAGTATTGTATACCTTTTTTCAGCATTATCACAAGGAAAGAATTAACTTAAGTTCAAGTTTATGTAAAATTGCGATTTTTTCCAGATTAAATGTCACTTTAAAGTATACCTTCGTCGTTTATCGAGGTCATACGAGGTAACCTAAAGAACCTTGGCAATGACGTGCATTCCATAATCAGCCATTTATATTGTGGTTATTACACATTTATATTGTGGTTATTTCATAGTAATATCATCAATATTATGATAAAGATCTGCCGACTGATTTCCTACTGCGCTTGGACATTTCCACCATTAAAACAAAACCAATCAGTGACCCCATCTCGTTTTATGGCATATGTCAAGTCCCGTTTATTGAATAAGGCATGGCTTAAGAAGAGATATCATAAAACAAATAGTTGACACTTTTACACATTTAAAGATTGAAATGGTTGCAGTTCATTGATTGTAAAGACTAATATCATTGCGAATCAAAGTTACTCCATCCATCCGCTGCCCATCTTATTGTATCCACGTTTAGGTGCATCCTCAATGCGTATGGGCGAATCATCGATGAACGGGTGTACCAAATACTAAGGTTCATTTTAGCTACTGGACAAAAATGAGGGAAGCAATGACAGCGTTTATATATTCTATGGCGACATTATGACAGCTCCGAGCAATATGCCTCATTATACTTGATATGCTTGTCACTTTACCGCCATAGTACTATACCTTTAAGACAAGCCTAATAATTGGGTATAACTTCCGACATATTAACACCACGAACTGCCGAAAAGTGTCGAGATAATCCTGGCAGACGAAACTCGCAATATACGATGTCCATCGTCAACGTTTTAGCTTTGTTGCTGCCCGTTTTGGGTCGAAGCTGACAGCCAATTTTCGATAATGAATTTTGGTCCTTTTCTTTCCTTCAAGACAACACTGTGTGTGCATACTGTCGATACTATTGGTTGACTAATTGATGGGTCATTCCTTATGCACGCTTTCATTAATTTAATCGATCGGTTTAAGCACATATTTTGTTTCCCTCATTCTCTATCATCATTGATGCAGAAATAGCATAATTTATCTCATGTATCCGTAATCTCTTTTAATTTAAATAAGGACCTGAAGCAGCAGCCACTTTGGATGACGCTCTCTCCTAATCTCTCGGGGCAATACAGAACATGCATCGCCAAGCCCAGTTGTGTCGGATTACCGATCCGTGCAATGAATGCACATTATTTAGTTCAGTAACGAACGGCAGCTGAACAATCATGGTTTTCCGCAAGGGGTATGGTACACCATGGGCCATGATAGTCGCAATCAGCAATATAAAGGTGTGCAGATATTAGTCTAAGAAACAGCACATGCAAAGGATTCGAGGTAATTCATATCAATATTGCATTACTTAAGCATATCAGGCTAAGCATCGGACGCTAATCGCTAATCACAAGCAACTTATTGCTTCGATCTACCGCATATTATGCAGGCACCAAGCTACAATGGTGTCTTAAATATCAATTCTGTAGTTTTGAGCTTTGTTTTAGCTATTCTGACTCTGTCGATTCATTTTGGCGGTACAAATATAAACAGCAAGTTTGTTGGTTGGCGCTTCGAAAACCCAATCAAATAAACAAACAAACATGATACAACTGCTGAGAATTTTAAAGTTTAATAGTTCACAAACGAAGATTTTAATTATAAAGGTTACCAGCAATCACCTCAGAGGCTGCTGCCCTCACGCCAATACAGAATGCAAAACATAATGCCGATATTTTCTAGAGCCACTATAGCTTCTTCGTCGTGAAAATCTAGTGTGAATGTAAGTCTTTTATAGTGGGTAGGATCATCAATCACCATGGAATAGTCCCAAAATGTCGTAAATTTTCTGTCTAAAAAAATTTAGATTGGCCGTACAGACACTTTAACAACAATAAGCTCCCATACCTTTGAGTAAAAGGTATTTAATCAGTTAAATACACTCGGTCAGAGCTTGCAAGCGCGTGAAGAATATAATGCAAAACATCAGCTTTTTGGCGCAACCAATATTGCATTGTTAATCTATGCGAATGTGTTACACACACACACACATAAACACACACACACACCAACAGACTCACACAAAAACACACACACACACTGACACACACACATACATACACACACACTCACACACATATATATATGCATATATATATATATATATATATATATATATATATACATTTATATATATATATATATATATATTTATACATGCATTAATATATATATAAATTTATATATATAATTTATTTAATACATATTTAAATGTTGATTTATATATATGTATACGTATATATATATATATACATATATATATATACGTGTGTATATATATATATACAGATTTAAGCAGATGATATTTATATGCTGCTATATATAAATTATTATAAATAGATTTATTTCATACATATATAGATGTTGATATATATACGTATATATATATATATAATATGTATATATATGTATATATATATATATATATATATATATATATATATATATATATATGTATATAGCTATATATCATATATATATATATATATATGTATATACCGATATGTATATATATATATATATATATATATGTATATATATGTATATATATATATATATATATATATATATATATATATATATATATATATATATATATATATACATACATATATGTATATAAATAAGTGTATACATAAGATTACATCGTCGACGATCAAAGATGCATTTTGAACATACTCGTTATATATTACATAGAATTAACACATCCCGCACGACATATCCGGCCTCCATTGCATGATGTCACATATATAAGTAATAAATTGCGCCCTCCCGACTGAAAATTTATGCTGCTGAATGACTTGGCCAGGAAGAAATACCTGAGCTCGCCGCGCTGGTGAAGGGTTAATAGTTTACCTCGATCAAATACAGCGTGACTTACACGTTACCAGCTGGTGATTGCATGCAGTTGCCTCTTTGGAAACCCCACTTAGAACTACAATTAATCACTCTTTAATCATACACCCGTTTAAACCCTCTGGCTATTGCATCGGCAACAGTTTACTCAAGCATAGACAATCCAAGTTTTATTTTCAACGTGGTTATTTATTGGCCGCTTCAAAATGTTAAGCGACATGCTGCTCCATTGTTCCTTAACAACGGCTTCATATTCAAGAGCAGTTTTACGCTTCAATGTTTTCTCCATAGTGCTTTAATGAACTCTATTGTAGAATTTGCATCATGAAGCAATAATAGATTCGTGCTTTCTATGCTTGTATCTCAAGATAACATAAAACGTTTTACTGGCTCATTGACATTTGTGGTGCAGAAGAGTTGTCTAGTTGCTAAAAATCAAAACTCACTGTAAACGTGCTAATGACAGGCGCTTTACGTACACTCATGTATGAAACAGTAACGCCTTCTAGTGAACGTGGTTAATCGCTAAGTTTGCTTTTTTGCCCTGATGCAGTACCTCTTCTCGTTCATTTGAGAATGGTGGCTCCTCTTTGCCCTGATGTAGTACCTACTTCATGTTTGCCGTGAATAAGTGCAATGGAATGTTAAGGGTTCATTCATGATGTTTTTGTCTCATACCCAAATGTTCGTGGTAAACTACATTTGTTGTGTTGAAATATTGCGGCATATGCGATGATATGCGAAACTGACAATTGACCAAATTATACTCAACGAATACCACAGTGTGAGTAATTTGACATTGCTGATTCCTAAACAATAAACGACATTATGATTAAATCATTCTCACCATGATCCTCATTCTTTTTCTCCTCATCATTATGATCATGATGATGAGGAGAACATTCAACAACTCAAAATATAAGACCAGGCGATGACCATTGTGTTGATTTGATTTGTTGATACCTGGACATATGCCATTATCGGTCTCCCAAAGTGTGTTGTTCGCTTTTTTCTCCAATAAATCAGCATCACTAAATCAACCAAATAGTACTTAAATATATCACTGCATATAATTCTATTTAGTGGACAAAGTAATTGGAACCGTACAATGTTAATATTAAGCAGACAGACTCTTGATGGCCCTAAACTGCTGTCCTCAACTCAATGTAAATTAGAAGTCAGAAATGTATGGCACAAATGGCCAAGAGTTGACATGAACGTTGTTTTGTTTCCTCGGTTAAATAGCGCTTTGTAAACAGGTTAAATAGCAAGGAGTCATTTTTGCGTGGACGAAAGCATCAGAGATTGTCGACGCTGTTATCACTTTAATTGTTAGCCTGCTTTTGCATAAACAGCGGTATATTTAATAATAGATACTGATTAATCCAACTAGTTGTTTTCTGAATTAAATCATTAAAACCGCAATGGGCGGCCCCGAGAATTTTGATAAGTACTTGTATTGCTCGAAACAGTCTCAAACACATCCAAGCGATACCACAGCATCAAATCTGTAGATTAATTTGAGCTTTTCACCATTTTTTATCAGCATCTTAAGCGTATATATGTGGCGTTGGTTTCGCATGGTGTCTCATTTCGCCAGTGGCAAGAAGAATCAAAAGTTTCAACATGCAATATGTATATTGTATTCTGCTCAACCATCATATTATACTGCATAACCCCTTCACCACTCACCGGCCAATCACATTGACAGCGATCACGATGTCGACTTGCTTGTTATGTGTGTTACCTACAACGAAGGGTATATCTCAATCATTCTTTGTAATCTGCTCCTCTTCTTGGACAAGCTTGTGTGATTTTTATTGTTCAGCTGTTTTCAGATTATTCAAGTCTGAGCACTCAATGTAACGTAAACGTTGATAGATCCCTGAGTGTGTTTAAATACTGGTTATGATTCAAGGTCAAATGGAAGCCTCCAAGCACGGTAATTTCTTATATTCTGCACAAATGTTTCGGGTAAATATAAACAATAATTACTGGATTATGTCAGTTACATGACACCCGAGATCTAATTGCTCTTATATGACCCTCTTGTATGGGGCGACCTTGACAGTTAATCAGAGTGATATCAAAGCCATGTGTTAATAACCTCTCACCCTATTCTGCTATCAACATTGTGATTGATGCGACCTCATTGAGCACAGACCAATATATTCGTATTCCCAATTGTCAGCTCAGCGTATTTGATGCTATATAGACCCCAATTTACACAGGACATTGTGGAAAACTTAAATGGCGACGCAGATTACAATGTAAGGGGCAACTAACGTGACTAGTACAGAGCAAGCGTTACATCTCTGCACAACTGCCCGCTGTATCGACGGGACATTGGAGTTGTTATGAGAATAAGGCGATCAAGAATGTATACTACTAATCCTCTACCGCTGCCAATTAACTACCGATGTCGGAGTCAGAATCTACTTGAGCAAATTCGTCCCGATTCGAAAATATATACTGCGTGTGACCATAAAGTTTATCGCTGTATATCATTTTCCACCGTTGCAGCTGCATTGATAACCCAATTGGTGATTTGTTTAATTTACCGAACGGATGGAAAAAAATGCATTAACTATTCAGCAGTTTAGATTGTGCTGATTACAGGCTTATGATATTAGATGAGCTGTTCCACTGCTTAGCCGGACCCACAGTAGTTGGCGCTGCATGTTATAAAACCCTTAGCGTAATGCTCGTTCCCTTATACACAGAAATCCTATTGAAACATTATATCAACGATAAATGACTATAACTATAGCGGTGTTTTTCTGCCTTTTTACTTATTTTCTTTGAATTCCTAACCAAAAAGAACGCATTAAGCAATTATTTATTGCCGAAACACCCTCTTGGTACAATGTTAGGATCTCTGCCAACCACCCATATACACATTTTCTACCGCAGCTAGGGTCTCCATTTTAACCCCAAAGATTGTGCCAAAATATTCACAGAATTGTCTGAGACATTGCACGTTATTAGCCATTAAAATCAATACCTTAACGTCCGCAATGTACTTTGAGATAAACCCTACCCCCATCCTATAGTCCAGATTCCTGTTGCAGTCAAAACAGCCGTAGTCATTTAGTGTGTCCCTATTTGAGCTATTCACATTGTGCTTATCACACTGACTGATTTCCTACTAGGCTTGGATATTTCGAGACCTATCAGTGATTCACCTCTTGATATGGCATATGTCAAATTCTGTTGATTAAATAACGACGTAAGAAGAAACCTTATATGACACGCGTATGGCATCTTTAGTCACTTAAAGTTTGAAATGGTTGCAGTTCATTAATGGTAACGACTGATATCATTTATCAACCCATCCAGTGTAAGGAGACTAGTGTCAAGGCGCCAGTATAGATGAATCATCGATGAATTGTTTTTCCAATACCAAGACTGATTATAGCTGCTTGATAAAAACTACGGAAGCAACGACAGAGTTTACTTATTAAATGCTGCAGCTGGTCGATATGATGTCAGTTTACAAAATGCTGGTATAAAGCAAAGCGTCGAAATATTCCTTGTAAAAGAATAGCGCAATGAACGATGCAAATTACGAGCTTATGAGCCATGACGTTACCTTTCCATAGAAAAAGTCGTTCACAAAACGTCTGTAGAAAAGGAATCTGTCAGATATTGTTCGATGATGAAATTTGGTCCATGTTTGGTCTGCACTCTCTCGATATCATAGGGTTGACTTATAAATGGACGCCTCCTTGTGCTCACTTAGTTTTTAGGTGTAAGTATGTATTTCTCATTATCTATCAACATCGATGCAGTAATAGCATAAATCATCTCATGTATCCGCAATTCAGTTGAATACAAATAAGAACATCTAGCAGCTGTCTCTACGGTCCCTCCCAATCTCTCGGGCAATATAGCAGCTGCATAGGATTTGAGGTAACACATAAATAACTGATGCATTTCCTCGCCATATCTAAGAGCTGTTACAGGCTAAGCATCGGACGCTGTGTGCTAACCATTGGCGGCAACTTTATGCTGTCAGCAACACCAGCCTTATAGCTTTATCCAGAGCATTGTGCTTAATGTCAATGTTCCGCTTTTGCGCTTTGTTTTAACTATTGTGACATACATAACTCCGAGGTAGAGCCGCTTACATAATAAACACGCAATGTCATTTGTATTTCGCCAATTTAGTCTACTGTGTTAAAATTCAATAATTTCCCAATATGGCATTTGTTTTAAAATAAAATAACTATTTGTGTCCTTATAATAAACATTGGCTGATCAATTAATTCTTGCGATATCAAAGCAAGGGTACCTATACAATTAAGTCCTGTTACATTATCCGTACCGGGAAAACGAAATGCAGTACCTAATTCAGTCCTCGTAAATTGAACAAACAATATTTGTTATGATATAAACCGTCTATTGATTATATGAATCTGATAGTGACACTTTTTGTTTCCTGTATCTCCATGTAAAAACAGCAGATTGCGAAATTACTTGCAATCATGTCGTGGCATCTCTATGTAAGTCATCCACAGGATATCATATCCAAAATAACCCCCTTTTTTACAAGTTACTGCCCTTAAGCTTTTTACAGTCGCAGTATAACCCACATGACACTGGCAATCATGGCCTTACGCCTAACCACATTACCAATGGTTAGGTTGGTTGCAGATACACTTGTACCATACAAAACAATTATGAGCACTGCCAAGCTGGACCACATCCTGGAAACGCCTGTTGCTTTCTTTGGTCAGAGAAAACAGTACCTTCAATTTATGATATCACAACAAACTAGCTCCTTGGTATACATTTTGTTATGAATCAATTCAAAGGAAAGACATTTAAATTAATTTCTATTAATATCCGGATATGGTAAGTGAACAAATATAATTTCCCAATCTTTGTCATGATCTACAACAAACTCACTTTGCCAATTTTGAGCAATAGATTGTAGTTCTATTGCATTCAGTACCGGTCAATCGAATAGCCTTTGCTTGAATTATTTTGTTGGACCTGTGCGTGGTCAGTGATTGCTAATAATAAGTAGCCATTATTATGATCCTTGAAAGGATCACAACACACTCGACACCTGACTAATCGGCTCAGGTGTCGTCATCTGTATATTATCTAGCATCTGCCCATAGCACAGAACGGCGTAATGTTAGAATAACATAGTTATTCATAAGTACTGTGTATTGCCTGAGAATGTACAATCAATTTCACGCAAAGAGTTTCTAGAATATACTATATTTGATATTGAGAATAAATTGTACTTCAACTCAACATACAAAATATAAAGAAATATCACCGCTGTCTCAGAACTTTATCACTCAATTGATTAAATGTCATCCCTCATTGAGTGTGCGATCGCATACGGATGTGATCTCTTTCACAAATATAGCGGACAATTTATAAACAATGAATATTACCTTATTGTTCTTAAGCACAAACAGTTATATGCGTACCAGGAAATAACGGTTAGGTCTGTATTTTTCTTGTGTTCCATGTAATCCTAAATGGCCGGAATCAGCTAAAAAGTAAACAAATACATTGTATTTGACGCAACATTAAGTGCATGTTGATACTAATTCGTCGATCTACAATTAACTGGATCCATCCAGCTATGCTTCTTTTGTCGGGAAAAGCTCATTTGGCAATCGTATATGAGTCTTACAACTTATATATCTGTAAAATATAAGAAAATATTACATTGTCAAAGGGTAATAATTCACATCGAAATAATAAATACATGTACATAAACTCAAGCAATATCATCTGATGTTACAGCACCTGTATCTAAAACTTCCCTTATGTTCCCTGGTAGATTCATAAATGTAAATTTATGGTCACGGTCAACGATATTCATTGCTTTTTTGGCCTCTGATTAAGGCCCTTAAGCGCAAGTTACGACCTTAAGTGCGCCTTTATGGTTTAAAACGGGGAAATTGTTATATAGTACATGCTAAACATACGCCATGCTGGTAGAGTTCAAGTAGATGGTGCTAGACACAGACATATGCGTCGCTCTCAACGTGTATATATAAAGACACAGGATGACACAAGCTGCCCGTATCATAACGAGTACACACGTTAGCACATGTTCTAGGCGACAGATTATATAAGATACAACTTGTCTTTAGATGTTTTAAGTGGTAAAGTTTTTATATTTATGATAATAGTACTATATTCGTACTCTATAAGGCCACATGAGGAAAGAATAGAGCTACCAATCACTGTGCAAGCCAAAGGAAAAGCGAGGCGAGCAGTGACGAAACTCGCTGCTAGATAAATAATGAAACGAAATGTTTGTGATCACATCTAGGCGCCTATTAATAACTAGATGTAAAACACATCACCTCCAGGAGCTTGCATACAAAATATAAGAAATATCACCGCTGTCTCAGAACTTTATCACTCAATTGATTAAATGTCATCCCTCATTGAGTGTGCGATCGCATACGGATGTGATCTCTTTCACAAATATAGCGGACAATTTATAAACAATGAATATTACCTTATTGTTCTTAAGCACAAACAGTTATATGCGTACCAGGAAATAACGGTTAGGTCTGTATTTTTCTTGTGTTCCATGTAATCCTAAATGGCCGGAATCAGCTAAAAAGTAAACAAATACATTGTATTTGACGCAACATTAAGTGCATGTTGATATTAATTCGTCGATCTACAATTAACTGGATCCATCCAGCTTTGCTTCTTTTGTCGGGAAAAGCTCATTTGGCAGTCGTATATGAGTCTTACAACTTATATATCTGTAAAATATAAGAAAATATTAAATTGTCAAAGGGTAATAATTCACATCGAAACAATAAATATATGTACATAAACTCAAGCAATATCATCTGATGTTACAGCACCTGTATCTAAAACTTCCCTTATGTTCCCTGGTAGATTCATAAATGTAAATTTATGGTCACGGTCAACGATATTCATTGCTTTTTTGGCCTCTGATTAAGGCCCTTAAGCGCAAGTTACGACCTTAAGTGCGCCTTTATGGTTTTAAACGGGGAAATTGTTATATAGTACATGCTAAACATACGCCATGCTGGTAGAGTTCAAGTAGATGGTGCTAGACACAGACATGTGCGTCGCTCTCAACGTGTATATATAAAGACACAGGATGACACAAGCTGCCCGTATCATAACGAGTACACACGTTAGCACATTTCTAGGCGACAGATTATATAAGATACAACTTGTCTTTAGATGTTTTAAGTGGTAAAGTTTTTATATTTATGATAATAGTACTATATTCGTACTCTATAAGGCCACATGAGGAAAGAATAGAGCTACCAATCACTGTGCAAGCCAAAGGAAAAGCGAGGCGAGCGGTGACGAAACTCGCTGCTAGATAAATAATGAAACGAAATGTTTGTGATCACATCTAGGCGCCTATTAATAACTAGATGTAAAACACATCACCTTCAGGAGCTTGCACATGTGAATACGCTTAGATCAACTGTTATTGATAACGTATGTGACAACATCCGAACCATAACGGGTGTCAATAGCTATAGTTCAAATTCTGGCATGCCCCAACGCGCCTTTAAACACACCACTGCCAACTGATAGTGCGGCTATCCACCGTCATTTGCGCCTTTGCAACCTCTATCAAATAGATATGATCCAGATCACCTTACCACCCACCGCACACATACACTGCTCATGTATCTGTCTACTATGTTTTGACAATCATATATGAAGTTGCAATAGGTGCTGCAGACAATTCAAGTACTTGGGTTTGTGTTCAAAATTAAGATTATTGTATATGGCTCTGCAATAGGTTAATTATTGTGGGAGCCTATATCACTTTTGTGGTCGCACATTGTTCACATTGACGGTATAACTGTTAAGTCACTATATAATTATGCTATTTATTGTTCCACCCCTCTGTGTCGCAATGGAAACATAATATTTGATATTGTGCTGTATAGCAAATGATATAACAGTTTAGGCACGATTTTTATTCATCGTGAATTAACATCAGACGTAATGTTTGCGACTTCCTACAGCACCAGATATGAATCAAACTCATATGTGTCTTGCTTACATACCCAATGAACTCCTTCTTGGGCTGTTTCATATTAATACTGTGATTCTCAAATCGGCGCAGAACTGAAAACCAAACTATCATGGTATCAACAGCAAGGAAAAATTATATATGGCTCAAATTTAGCAGCCTCAATGGACTAGCAGTTCGATGGTATGAGTTAGGTCACTCCGCTCTAACACTCGAGTGTCCACAAGTTATGGTCGACGTTAACCTAACAAGCGCTGTTCACATTGATTTCGCACTACTTATACTTGGTACCGCCATCAGACATATTACGGTTTCTGTCTGTTCACTGTAGAAAAGTAACACTGGAAGGAAATCATTCCTATTTTTGTTATAATTACATGAACGATGTCAAGCGTTCTTTATAGTCGATGACTTCACAAGATACAACGTGCTAACCGATTCATACATAATTTCAAAATCTCTGTACTATCATTTTATATTCGGACGTAATGCCTATGAGTCAATGTCCGTAATGAAGAATATCTATATCTTGCACGAACCATCAGCATTTAAAACTTCATTACCTCGCACTTCATAATAGTACATTAACGAGATAATGAGATTATTTGATGGGATCAGGTAATCGATGATACCAGAGAGTCAATTATTGTGTGATGCGGCGTTGCTAATTCATAAGACATAGTAGAGTCGTAATGCTATGTTCGAAGGTCGTCATTAACATCACAATCAAGCCGCTCATTATCTAAGCTCAAGGGACTAAATTAATATCCGTTGATTTTGTATAAAGATACACTGCTAAGGTCCGACGGGCAGCACCAAATACTTCTTGGCACGGTGGCACTAAGCACCAATATGTTGTTAGTTTATCTCAGTCAAATAGAGTATATTGCCACTGATTAGAAGCTTAAATATAATACAAAATAGACAGCCACCAAATGTAAGATGCAACAATAACACATATCTTGCAAATATTATTTACTATATATTCGTTCTCTTCGGTACACCAACTGCTTTTTTGTTCAGCTTCTTAGAGATAAATGTGACTGAAGCGTATTGTAAAGTCCATACCATGATAGTTGAAGTGAATATACAAATAATGTTCATTATATTAGTCTAAACGGAATACGTTAGTCATTTGTGTACCAATATGGCCGAAAGATTCTAGATCAAAGATGCATCATGCACGCGTCTTGTGCGCAATAAAACGAATACAGCGAGCGTGAATACCACCAAGAGCAGGATAAACAGCCACGTAACCGAGCCACTTATAAAAAGTGACTTTTGAATGAGTTCAGATTGAGCTAAAACTAACAATAGATATTTTATTGATTTGCTTATTCATATTGTATTGCAGTGTGCAGTCGACAACATCATATATATCATCAACACTAGTGTATTAAATCCAGACTAGTGTATTAAATCCACACTGGACACATAAACACGGCTGTAAGCAAAACAAGGATTTTGTGATGACAATGTCGATTTACGGTCATCATACAAGGGTTCCTGTTATCCCGCCAATGTGATAAGTAGTTTCTTATAAATCTTATGTTTACTTCATACAAATGCCAACCTTTCATTACTTATTCATTATTCAAACTTTATGCAAATTCATAAGCAAATAGATAGTCCTTCAGAAATGGGTTTAATTTGCGGCATCAAGCGTTTAGTATTGTGTCTGCATGCTCAATGGCGATATATCCAAAATAGTAGCGCAAATATTGTAGCATAAGCAACGTGTTTCGCTGTCAGAAGCTCGTCCGCAACTTCTAAGGTAGATGCCAAGCGATGATTAACAGAATATCTTTTATATGTGAGAAATGTAATCATATTACTAAGTGGACGCTGTTTATCATAGGAAATATAGATAAATTAATATCGTGTTGCTATACATCCTAGTAACACTAATGTTCATTCTAGACACACTTATGATGCTTTACGTTTTGTGTCCTGATAACGGTGGAACTATCTCTTTACATGTCTTTCTCTATCTAGTGGGCAAGTGTCGATCTGATGAGCTAATATATTTATGGTTGCTAATTGTATGCATGGTTGCACTGCCTCATTTTATATAATGTCACGACACAATCCGGCGATGCAACGTATTTGAAGCAGCAAATGCATTATAATCGGTCTTGAGTAGCAGTATAGTCGCAGAAGTGTATGCTTTATTACCTTATGCATGAACGCTATCCATTTATTTTTCTGCTTTAAAGCTTTGTGGTAATGTCGTATTTATGACGTGCTATTATCAATCAATCAATCAATCATCATATTTGGTCATTTTTACGAGCAAAATCGAAAATATGAGAAAACTGATGTTTCATCTTGCTTAGTAAGGATGTAACCATAATCATGAAGTGAATGTGCCAAGGAATTGGTAGACATTATCGCTGTTCCACTGATTTAAATAGTACATTATGATTATCAACAGATCTTATCGCCAAAGTCGAACAATGAATCGGTTAGTGTTACAAGGTATCACGTTTGCCTAGGTGTTGCATTGCTTTCAAAGAGTTTCAAAATCAACCATGATAGTTTTTATCAGTGAAATGTATAATTTGCAATACTCATCAATATGCACAGTGGATTTCGCATCGTCTAATAGTTTTATGTTTGAAGTCGACGTTCCTATTGTCAAAACAAGGTTCCAGCACATTATATTGCCCATTAGACGATTGGATGTATGAAAAAACAGGATCACTCACTTACTTCACATAACATACACACCTATGTTTCATATTTGTGTCACATGATCGAAAAAATACAGGGTATTATTTCTTGTAATGCTTTTGTAGTAGAAAAAAATATTTATGCGTGTCAATGTAAGCGCAGACTGACGGAGAAGACATTTTGCGCCGTGGCCACTGATTGTCCGCAAACGAACGATCTGTTGATTTGCTATTATTCAAAGGCCCACCCTTGCAAAGACCGAATATATTATATAGTTTAGCCGGTCCAGCGAACGAGATGGAAACCTAAGCTATCAAATTCAATGAGGCCTAAACGTCCATGTGTACGACAAAGTACGTCACTACGGTGCTACTCCGCGGAGGTTCATTGAGATATGTGTGAATGATATTGTTTGTTGCGCTTTAGATGGTCTGTTGCGCTGTGTTTCGATGGCTTGACTTCATATTCACTCTCCATAGACAATGGTAGAATCGACTAACCCATTAAAACTCAATGGTTTTGATTAAGTTAGTAGATTTTGTTATCGATCTCTAAAGTCGCAATGTCCATATATTACCACTCTCGAATTCATCCTGCACATTATTAATTTATCATTTATATGTATATGCTGCCTAGATATGATAGAGGAGCTCAAGGCATCCGGCGGGTCAAACGCCAAAGACGGCGTCAAACACTGGCGCATTCGACGAGAGCTTTCATGTTTCATTGGAAAATCTTCAGTAATTACTCTAATGCACATGTTCAGGTCATTAAGTGTCTAGTGGATTGTAACATTAATTACGCAGTAGCTGACCTAATGAATTATCAAAATATTGCTAGTATATTGGGCGTCCAACGCAATCATATTCTGAGCTAATGGGCTGAGTCATAGTGATGGTCTGTCTGCATCTATGTCTGACTGCTTCCAATAAGTTAAATAATTCATCACAATCCCCTGTCGTTGTGGTTGTGTCGGCACGGAATTCGATTAATTGGACCTGTTGATCAATGCACTGTTGTGGATTATTTTGTAAGCATCTTCTTGGCTGATTACACGAGTAGCGTGTCAAGATTAACCATGGATGTGCTTGTATATCTTACTGCCTTTAGTATTAAACCCTGCTGCCGACATGGTCTGAGGGGTGGGGAAGGGGTGTATACTGCTGAGATGAGTCTGACTTTTAGCTTTGCCCACGATTGGGTTAAGGGACAAGGTAATATCACGTAATGACTACCAACTGTATTTGGACTGGCAGAATCTTCAACAAATTAAATCAAATCGCAAATGAGGCATCATATTTGATTTTAAAATCTAAACTTGAATGACGCGATTTGTTCATGAATAGAAAATTGAGATGATCTAGATATTTCCTCTATGCCAATAGCAAATTGAAACTAAATGTCAATTAGACCTTAGTTAGGGCAGCAAACAGCGCTATTAAGACAATTTGGGAAACTAAATTGGTATACCGGGGCTAATATGCCACTCGACATCAATGAAAGTCTACTTCGAATAGGCAAAATTATCAGCTGTGCCCTCGATATTGTTCAAATAATGTCAATAAGACCTTATTTAGGGTAGCATACCTCCTTATTTAGACTTATCATGACTTCAGTCACACGCGGGCGAACAATTAAAATGTTATCGTCGTGATTTTGCTGACACCGTTAAATTGATCGAAAACATATTGTACACAATTAATTATCAAAGCAATAGGTGTAATGATCCAACTCCTTCGGGAAACTAAATTGTTTTAGCGGGCCTAATATGCCACTCGACATCAATGAAAGTCTAGTTCGAATAGGCAAAAATATCAGCTGTGCCCTCAATACTGTACAAATAAAGACGTATCTTCCATTGACATTCGTGGAAAATTTGTGTCGCATCTTATGTAGCCTGTGCATTGCTGGATAAATATTGTGCACCCAATATTTTCTGCAATAAAAAGCACCTACCAAAACGATAGCTATGCTTTCGGACATTATGCATGTAAGCAAGAGGTTAATGAATAGTTTTCATTTACTTGCTTTCTGCAGCTTATTTCTAGATTCTGGCCGATTTTGTTGGAGACGCTAGCACGCAGGCACACACACACACACACAGACACAAGCGCACTACTTTGCTACTCTTAGATGTCCTATTGCATGTCACTGCTTTTGAGATTGAACGAAGACTTACATCAATAGGGAAAGAGTTTTCGATGTTCTCTGCCAACGATAAAGAATCAACCGCAAATATGCCGAGTGTGCAAATGCAACTCATTTCCAGTGTACTTGGTTTCATGTCACCCGCTTCCAACATCTAAAATGTTTGCAAACTTCACGCACCCGAGTGCAAATACATCACTGTCATAGTACTAAGAACAATTCAGCATTCCTGGGGAATAATATCCGTGGAAGCGAGTCGGATCTGTGGCCCCTGCCATTCGTAAAATCTTTAGTCCGATTGCTTAATGTTGATGGGAAGTCAAATATATCCCAAATATGGCGCGTAGTTGGCGCAAATGGACATCTGAAGTTATCAACGAGCGGAATTAGAGCTCCTAAATGATATATTTAAACACGCGTAGTTCCTTGACCCGGCGGCCACTCATTCGTTATTTGTTAGTGTAGATTACATAGTACCTTGTTTTGGAATAAAACAGTAAATATTGACTTCCTCCTAAGATGATGATATTGTTTCTGAGTGGCTTATGTAGTCGTGGCATCTCGTCAGTGAGTACTGGAAAGTGACTATCAAATATTTCCGCGCTTTCTATGTCGCTAGAAAAAACAATTTTCATGGCGTTGTCAATATGAGGACCGATTTTGTTCTCTAATTTAGGGTTTCGACTATATATAGTAGTTAAATTATTCTTTTAAAAAAATATCTATAGTTTAGCTAATATTGATATGTTAGTTGATCATTATGTGATCGTCATTAT
The DNA here is from genome assembly GCA_034190875.2 of Urechis unicinctus. Taxonomy (NCBI): domain Eukaryota; kingdom Metazoa; phylum Annelida; class Polychaeta; order Xenopneusta; family Urechidae; genus Urechis; species Urechis unicinctus. The sequence goes on along the minus strand of CM067351.1, from coordinate 46,196,957 downwards.
CATGCCCGTAGATTATGTTCTCCGACTTGTCTACGTTAACACTTCATATATGAACAAAAGTTAATGTTGCCTTTTGTGGGAAAAGTGGAACTGGCATTAAATCGCGAACTATTACATTTGGGACAAAAAATATCTCACGTTCGTATAACTCGGATGTATTTGTCTTTGTGGCAAACTCCTTTTGTGTCAATGCTATATGTTTAGATCGACAAAATGTTTGATGGCCATGAACGAGGTGCAACAGCCTTATACTATACAGAAAGCAGAAAACGTGTTGCGTTGAGGGATTGCTTTTATAAACCATCGACAATTATAGATGTTCAATAGGAGTATGGCAACATCTACCGGTCTGTATAACTTTGTATGGAATGCCTCGTGGCAGATAAGTAAACCAGTAATCTGATTATCTATTTGTCTAACAAATGCAAACTCACTTGCTCCTTTACGTGCTCAGCACGGGAATTGCAATGGCTATAATTAGATGATCAGGTAGCAATTCTTCAAACATAGTATCGCAACGCTCATTGTACCTGGCTTGTTGAGAGAATCGTATCGAGAGCACAGAGTGACTTTGAACGTGGCTAAACCTGACGAGGGTCTAATTCATTACGAAGCATCGACACAAGTGGTTTAGGTGCACATTGCCAACAAAACTACCGAAAGAACTTTCATTGCACACAAAACACAATGACGAAATATAGAGTTTTGTGCTTATCAACTAACATGTAAACAAGACTTAATGTGGATACATAACTTTCGCTGTGACCCTAGTTTCCCCAAAGCGTTTCTCTCCTCTTCATAGACAACTAGCACCAAACAGCATCACTAGTCTAAAAAGCCCTCGAGGAAACTTATTCACCTGTTTACAATTAGGCACGCGATTGCGCCTTGGGGCTGGGTGCAAAGCAGGATATATTTTGTTTCCGGATTAGCTTAGTCTTCAAGTACACTCTCTGAAGCCTATCCAACACTTGCCATTAATGATGTTCACCTGACTCATTGAGTGTAAATTGCCTCTGCCAACATCACCATCATTTGTATACGGCTCAGAGGTAAGTGCATCAATCAATTGTACAATACCTGCAGCATATTGTGACACTAACTTCTTCGGTTCAATTAGACCGTGCTTTTAATGACACCGTTGTTGTCATCCACAGTCGATGTATAACACGATTGAAAGTGCCGTATTGTGCCCAGATTGCGCGAGTTGCAATGACTTATTTTTAATCATTTGCTCTGCCCTGTCTTTTTGAATTGAGTGACAGCAGCCAACTTGGCCCTGATTTTTTGACGAGTTGTTTTGATTCTTTTCACCCAGCGCGTCAAGCTGCGACATGCGACAAAATGACATTACCCAAAGGATTGGCGTCTACCAGGAATTCCATTACTTTTCCTCATTCCCCTCGTTATTTATCAAAGACAATGAGCTTCAAAGAGAATGAGTGATCTGTATATAGACCGTACAAGTATAATCATTCGTTATCTGCATTAATGTGTATTTAGTCAAATATCCCGGCTGAAAAAGAGATCAAAGACTTTGCAAAATGTATACGTAAGTAATCACAAAAGAACGCTAAGTAAATGTTGATTGTTTTACTGGATAACGCATAGGTAAATATAAACCTACATTAATCTGACTTTAAGCTTCAAGTTCTAATGGACTGGGTAACTTACGACAGCGCCTTGCAAGTTTTTAAACCTTCTTGACTATATAAATATATACATGTTTAAAGCACTTTAATGCGATGGTGTAGGAATAAATTGTTTGACCACTTTTTTTTGTACCTGCAAATTTAATCATTCTGGTGGATCGGGTCGTAGTAAGGCAGGTTTAGCGTTTCTCGGCAACCGCCAATGAGGCACATTTGTCAATAATTGGAAAAATCTATCATTGCCTGATATTGAGAACTTTTCGAGAAGTTTTTCATATTACACCACGTACGTTTACATGCTACAATTTTAAAGCAGTTTTTTTCGGCGCTGCTGTGCGTAGTTGCTCAAATGTCTTTTTCGGAAGCCGGTCTCGAAAGCACATATCCAATACGCAATAACATCTATTTTGGCTACCCAATAAAACAACAGCAAGGTCGTTGTTACTGTACCTCACATTCTCAGCAGCACGTATATTAATTTAGATGCCTAGTAACTTACGCCTGTGAGTATATTTAAGGAAGTGAACAAATAAGTAGCGTGAAGATTGTTCTAGGAGCCGTTGTCACAGCATAAGAGTTGCCTTCAACAACATTTAGTGATAGCTGTCAGTTCTGACAAAAGAAGCATAAATTACTGATGTTCTTGATATATAAATGATGACAATGCCTCTTGATCAACACCGTCTTGATAACCATGACCAGTCTTGGTATTAATCTGCATTTATCAGCTCCGAGGAATTAAGGCGGAATGCGTTGCAAAGCATACTGTCAAACGATAATATCAATGAGTATTACAGAGCCTACCTTCAAAACTGTTTTTACATTCGTGAGCGCCTTGTTATCAACCGTTGTTTTATATATCATAAGCAGTGCTCAAAAACTATTCACATTTCTTTGTAGTTTATATGACAACAGCTCATCGAACACGCTTCACACTGCTAATTCATTCACGTCTATGTAAACTATTAAATATGAGCAATATAACGGAAAAAAGTAGAAATATATTTAACATTCATCAACACTTATTGTAAATCAACAAATATGTTGTATGACAGCAAATGCGTGATTGCAGCAATATACATTATATAGATCTTCAACATAAACATTGAATGATTCGAAGACTAAATGCAACGTCGCACACAAAATCAAACAGTTATTTTAATTTACTAATATGCGAAAGCACTTAAGTGCTTCTTTTTTTATCTAGAACACTGTAATCCAACACTTTTCCCAGAATCTACCTCCACAAGAGCAGCCCCAACATGAAAGCATATTCAATAATTCTAGCACGTAAATTTTGCAAATATCTCTGTGCTGGTTGGTAACGATTAGCCATATTGATAACGCTCAAATCCGTTAAAAACAAAATGACGCTGGTGTCAAGTGTTATACTGCTTCACTTCACCGCAAATAAGGATTACAGGTCCAAACAGATATGTCAATCCACAGCTCGAGCTTGATCCGCCAAACATTCACAGCAGATCTACAACTGATCCAAGCAGATAAATTATGTTCCACACACACAACCATATAACATCCTATTTTTCGGAACTATCGTAATGCTGTCCTTTGGTGGTCTGTTTTATGAAATAAGCACATAATAGGAGATTTCTTTTTGTTATACAGTACGAATATTTTCAGAACCTTTACAGTATCAGTGGACTTTTACTTTCCATAGATAAAATAATTCATGAGATCGCAGCAGCATGAACTGACCAGCTTTGCAGTTTCATATGGCCGCTCTACAAAAGCAATGTGTTACTGTCACAACCTGCTTTATTCTAGAAGGTAGAATGGCCTCAAAGATTGGAATGCCATTCACGCTATGGACTTGACATATCACTATCTTCGGAATTGGAAAATTAAACATTGCGGTATGCAATAGTTCCCAGAGGCGACGCTTACAAGAATTGGGGCCTTGTTTGTATGGAGCAATAGAAGATATAAGCTACATTAATACTTACCGTGAAATTTTATTTCAGTATAAGAAGAGGAAGTTAATCCAGTAACGTCGCAGAATGTTTATCCAAATACCTCATTTAATAACGGTGTTCGCAGACCCTATTTCTCGGCCACATCACCCGGTTGGGACTTACTGTCAAATATGGTCTCATTAGGTGTGCAGTGGGTCATCAGATCTAGCGAATTAATTAGGATTCGCAGTGTGAGAACAAACACACTGCGCAATCAAAATACAAAGATTAAGGGTATGGTTGCTCTACGATGAGCTACACGAGTCCGTTGCACGACCAATATTACGCATCACACAACAGTTTTTCATTATGATATGCATTGCTATATCCGCAATCATATGTAAGTATAACATAGCTCACACTGCATAGACCCTGTTAATTCATCCTGCTGACAAATGCCTTACTTGGTAACATATAGCGTCGTGGCTGATATCGAGGGTGTGTTGATTTAATGAATCGATGCACAAGTCGTCATACATTTTGCAAAGCTTTGGCTAGGTTAAGAGTCCTGATTTACATATTACCATTATGTTTGTTAGACAACGGCACTATACAACTACTAGTAATATTCCGATCGTGGTCGTCAGAAGTAATTCAATGTGTGCAAAAATGAATATTTATGACCATTGTGACAACCAACCAACATTCATATCTGACAGACTGGTGAGTCTAAAGTTATCGCATTACCATTTCGTCGCCACATCATCGGTCTTTAAGTGATGAATTGGCCATTCTTTTTGGCAGGTGCACTGTGCTTGCATAAGGGCAACAACATTGCTAGGATGCTTACGCAACCTTTATTTGCAATAACGCCATTTCGATGGCCCAAAATCTCATACAGTGCCATCAATTGCGACGGGACAAATATGCATTAGATGATTATGATTTTATGGGGAAACGCCGTTTTATGTATTTCACAGCTCCCGTTAAACCTTGATGTTTGGACGGATCAATGCACCAGAATGTAAAGCTAAATAGACGAGTGCATGGGTTATTTCAACGGTAAGCTTAAACAGCTTCATATATTCTGCTTTTCTATTTTTAGAACATTCACCGGCTACGTTGTGCTTCTAAACGTGAATGCTCTAATGGCGCACTATAGACATTGTATTGAACAAGCACGTTGTTAGATTGTGCGGGAACTGCCGCTAGGGCTGGTACAAATATGGTGATTGCCCATTGACCGATATTTATGAAAGTTCCATGCGCTTCATGAAGCAACTAGTTGATTAAAGGTGGGGTGTGACCTGATACCTCTTAATTCATAATCTCACTTTGCCGCTTCATTTTAGACAAGAATGCACTGGACTTTTGTTTGATAAATCTGTAAATCTAAGCAACACGGCACGCTAGAAGCAAGTTATTATGCATGCTGATATTGTTAATCCCTGAAATCACATGATTGAGACTCAATAAAAAACATCAGATAACATTGATTAATCCGAGCAGTTTACATGATATGAACATGTTACGGGATGTGTCTGAATGTGTCTGCCGTCCTTGCTCTATCATTGATGCTGACTCAATAAATACTGCTCATCGATTTCATTGTAAATAGACTATTGTTCACCAAAAGTGCCTCGAGGTTAGTTGCAGATTTTACATAGCATTGTGGTATTCAGCGATACTGAACATCAGTCGTTCCCGCAGATCCTACAAATATATAGCTGGCTATAATGATTATATCCGATATATATATATATATATATAGAGATATATATATATAGATAGATATATATAGAGTAACATAGATATAGAGACTATATATAGAGAGATATCTATATACATATAGAATACATATATATAGATACATATATCGGGTTATATATAGAGAGGCGTTTATATATATATATATATCGTTTATATATATATATATACATATATATATATATGAGATATATATATATATTCGATATATATATATATAATGTTTCTTGAAACTTACCTTTAACCCTGACCAAGCTACATTTGCAGCACGTTGGTTTCTTTTTGCATTTGGCAGTTTTCGGTTTTCTTTGGTAGAATAAAATTTGTCTTTGCGACTTAAATATACATATTCCACTTTCATGTAGAAGCTTGACAATCATCGAAGACGTTGATCATGTATAAACTCGATTCGATTCCAGTCTGGTCATTCAGAGCAATAAAGGGCACTGTTTATGTATTTCGCATGGAGTGCGATTTGCATACAATCACGTATGAATGATATAATTTTGCTTTAGTGCGCAATGCAGATACAAACGGTCTATGGTTGGAATAAATAGATGATCCATTATGTTTAATTGTTGAGTTGAGGATGGGACCGAGCCATGAAAACATGATAACCTTGATATCGATAGCAGAGCCGTGATCAGACAAAAACAAAATATGCATTTAATCCATCCCGGCAACAACAAGAATTCAGTAAGAGGTCGTTTCACACAGCGTCAAAGGACAGCGTTTACAAGGAATCAATCATATTGGCCAATGCTATGTTCGTTGTGTGGCTATGTAGAGAGTCAGCAGCAGTTGTTTCGCCAAACCAACATATCACATGCTCCACAGACTTGTTGAATATTTTGAGGAAATGTCATTACGACTTTGTTATGTATAGTAAGCATATAGTTATCATAAATTCGTTACACATTTAAAATAATACCGTGGTGCGTTAATGTGGCAAGGTCGAGCTAGTAGCATTACACTCGCCTGCCTCATGTACATTATAGAACGTTTCGACAATACACTGCACATTGCATTCCATTGATATCTCCTAATACCCGTCAACGCCGTTTAATTCATTACCAGTTTAGTTGACGTTAACAAGTCTCCCGGAAATTTGTAGTGTCAATCAGAGGATAATCATGTATGTCAATTTATATTGCGCGTTTTAGCTGAGCTAAGATGGACCTACTTTGACCACTGTCATTTAATCGTCGATCGTGCTCCTATGCTTTACCAATGATACTCAATACATGAAACAGTGGAAAACCCATGATCGCGTCCGTTTATTTATCCTGACAAAATATAGCAACTGCAGCTCATATGTGACGTACCTGAACAGTTTTCTATATATTTATGACCAACGAAGTGACCCCAAAGCATAACATCAAAGCATTAATAGGCTCACACATTTGTATATTTCCTAGCCACATGATTTAAAATGTTACATTCTATTGCACATTGACAGGAGTTAATTTAGTTGTTTATGCTAGTTGTTTCAATTCATCACGTCTTTGTGGCAATGGGAATGATTTACATAAAACTAAAGGAAACTGCTCTTTATGACAGATTAGTTAATTGATCTTTGCCGATGTGAACAACGTAAACACTCTGGCTTTGGCTTTGAAAGCCAAGCAAACGTTTAGGTCAATAAACAGAGCCTCAATGACCCGTCACTAGAGTCACGACATTGTCTATTAATCTTTGCGAAGGCAATTTATTTAATGGCAGACGTCACCGCTGCAATCGATCAACACAAACACGTCTGAGCTAATGGCTAGTCAATTTTGTGATAACTGGCCTTATTTACAAATATAAGCACACATTTTGCTTATTCAACATGTCACGGGATAAATTGGTCAGTTTGACGCATTTTCATAATGCCGGTGCAGACGAAATAATACCGTTGCTAGCTTGGTGACACCATTTCACATTTATGCCAATAAGAGGATAATGTAGCGTGTTAATGTGAACATTTTTCGTTTACATCGGCCATATGTAATCGTGGCTAATTATTACATCAATCGAATAGTCTAAAGTTGTCTATAAAATGGTTTAAAACACCATTGAGGGGCACCGATCTGTTCCATTTTCTGCCTTAAGGTCAATTAATGGCCTTTTTCTATTTCACACTGATTCTTATATGCATTTTACCGATGCTATCTCAATGTGTATATAAAGGACCAAGCATTGCAAACTAGTCGATGCTGAGGGACCATTGCAGGCAAACTTCATCATTTCAGCTGATGTATTCATTTTTTAAGGAGCGCAGATATGATGGAATAAATATAAGTAGATATATTCACATAAGTATTCCTATGAAGCTGATCACTTCTAATACGCTGATCACAAATGTTAGACGAGTAATTCATGTTGATCGATTCCAAGTAATGAACTTGCCGAGATAAGAGTTAGTAGAATGCATATTACCTTAAATAGGATGCAAATAGATATTTGTGATCATCCTTGTTGTTATCTGCTTTATGATACATAAACGTATCATATTGGGGCTCAAAATGCTTCTTTTAGTGGCAAACACTGCAGTGAGGAGTACTGGTCCCCTATTTATCGTCCGCAGGGTTACGAGCCTAATTTAACTGCGCCTTTCATCATTAATGTCAAGCGATGAATGATAGACGAGGATGCCTATGGTGCGTATATCTGGGCATACTAATGGAGGCAGCAAAAGAATTGTGCATCAGTGAATGTGTTTTTCTACCATTAAAAGAGCAGTTAATATATCTAATAAATGAACATCCCCTCTCCACAAAGCTGTATTTCACCCGTAGCTCTATTCTTATAGAACTTGCTAATATATCATTGAACGACGCGTAATCTGCGGTTAAGTCATGTGGAATTTCTAATCGACAAGCAGATGATGATGTTCTTATAATTCATGGAGCTTGACTAGTGTTTAATAGGGGCCTGGTATTAGCTACTCAATCTGTTATTTAGCATATGTTCTCACAATGCTGTAACCTCGGGTAACATTATCCTACACAAACTGCATGGTTAACAAGCTCTCCTTGAGCTCGAGCGAGCGCTTAATAACATACCAAAACTGAACAAATTGGCACGATATAGAAGCTAAAAGGCATTGCCCTAATGATAAGGAAACAATATTTGAGTGAATGCGTCATTAGCAATGTGGAAATCTGACAAATGCTATCAATTGAAATATATTAAAGGCATTGTATTCCAGCCCGTATGGGCTAGTGAATAAATTCCACAAAACCTTTTAGATCTGCCTCAGTTCAAAAAGAGTATAATTAATCGAGAAACATCAAATTGGCTGAATAGTTATGTAATGGCTTAGTTACAGAGCCACGTTCACAAATGTAATCGAACTCTCATGTTATAATGTCTTGGTACATATCCCAAACAACTGCGAGCATTGGTTGATTCCTTGACTAGAAGAGTGTAAGCCACATTAAACCATTGGGAGTATGCTCTCACATCATTACGTGTGGTCTAGCTTTTATATGTGGATGTATGTGAAAGTATAAGCATTTCAACGAGTCGAACGCAATTCATATATATAATGGCTCCCTTAGAATTCATGTAATTGTTATGGTGTCTTGCACTGTTGCTCAAACACAAAAACGTATGCCATTCTTGAAGTGGATGTGTGACTTACACAGGAACCCTATTAGCCCCTAAGCGTTTATCCGTCTGCATAAATAGTGTCTTCAACGACCCAATTAGGAGCATTTGTCAGTGATCTGAACTCTTCGACAAATGCTAGAAGTCCAAGCAAGTACAGCTCACTCAATGGTTCTTTTTACAATATGGAGAAAGATTGCTCACTATGTATTGCTGCAACACATAAACTTTTGTCCTCTTAAAACTGTGCTTTTCCAACTGATAGTGGCAATAAACGGTCGACGCGCTTGTTGTACCGTCAATTCTTAGGTGCGCTGTACATGACCGCAAGACAACAACGTTAACATAGTGCTTCATTCAATTTGCTTCACAAACCTATGGATAGCAACTTATATGGAAGAGGGGGCGTTTCAAAAATGTATCGTTTTGAACTCAATCACTTGAGTAACTTGTTACAAGCGCTAAGGATGTTATCGTTAGCGCATGCGCTACCTCTTAATTACACATGCATGGTGAAAACATGAAAAGTCATAGATATAAGCCTTACATATTTTTTCGCTCGAGGGAATTGAACATAGCTACATAAACTAACACTGGTCGCATTTGCCACAACAGTAAAATTGATACAGATAAAAAAAATGTTTCACGTAGATAGTCACAAAATACTAACGCGGATTCTACAGCAGCCTGATACAATGCCTTACGGAATACACCAATAATGTTCTTGATGATTATGCATAGCAGTTTTAATATTCATGACAATGCAATTGCTTGCCCCATTTAACCCGCCTCGATGTAGCTCTGGTTGGGCGTAACTATTGCTTGGTAAGCGAGGGTATTTAGTCTTTCCTTATTTATACATAACTGCCTTTGCTTAAGTGTTGGAGATGAAAACATTCATTAACTTGGTATCATACCATAATCGCTGTCATCCGATGATGAAAAATATCTCATCGCCTGTTTAAGTACCAACTATAAATATTAACATGGCAATGCTGGCAAACAATCGTAAACATTGCTTTTTCTGCATATTCATTTTTAATATGAAATTCATTTCTTTGAACAGAAGCGGACAAGATATTGAGCAGATTTGCTAAGCTAGCGGCAAACAAAACGGACACGGTAGCTTGTAGTTGCTGCATTAAAAGAGTGTCTAGCTTCATTTAACTGATACACATACGATATGTAGATCAAGTGATATCAAATAGCAATTATGTGCTAGGGAAATTCCATATGAACCGGTATAGATAGTGGGTGATTTATCGTATTTTAGAATAGTTTCTTACACAAAATTAAGTAAATGACGTAACGCATATATATATATATATATATATATATATATATATATATATATATATATATATATATATATATATATATATATATATATATTCATATATATATATGTATATATATTGTAATATATATATATTATCATCGTATATGTGCTTTTCCATAAATTTCCCCAACAAAATATGTAACCTCTTTTCCTAACTGTATACAACAGAGCTTTGCAGCAAATAATTCTTCCATATCAGACAGCACACATGAGGTACTACAAAGTTTTTATCTAATCAAGTGGTTGCAAGGGTTCGTGTTTACAAAGTTGTACCATGTAAATGTAAATGCTCCTCCGCACGAATTGCAATCAAACTAGCTGCTGTTAATAAATAGAGATCCTCTTTTATTCAAAGTAGGCCTTATCAAAGGCTGATTACAATATTTTTAAAAGTTTATGTAGATTGATTCTGAAGTAGAATAGAAATAGGAGAGCAAGTACCACAACTGTTTTTTCAAAGGATTGTCATTTAGCCCATAAATGAATGTATAACTGGACTTTAGGAAGTGAAGATTATGGTATTATATTATCATCGTGGTCAGTGTTACATCAGAGTTTCTATGAATGCAGAGACTAAAACCTATTTGCCATACAATATGTCATCCTTTATTACATACATTAATATTCCCATCATTACATCATGTTACAGGTGTTTGTGTGGCTACTGTCAACCAATGGCAGAGGTGGAAGAATCTGTGTGCTGTGTGGAGATTCCTTGAGTCATGACCTCCATTGAGAACAGCCCCATTCCCATTGGTTGCATAACCCAGCATCCTGGTTTCAGCCCAATCTGTTTGACCCTTGGGCCTTGCAAGTGGGATATTTCTCCTACAGACAACAGCACGGGTACATGTCAGATAATGATGTACAAAGGTGACAATGTTTTATATAAATCAACAATGTCACATGGTTATTTTACAGGCGTTACAGGTATACTGCATACAGGCAGTTTGTTCGCTGGTGCTGGGGACATCTTGGACAAAAGATAAGCGTTCCGTTACCAGCCTGTGCTGTTACAACAATACGAGAAAACTTCCCAGCATTAGACTATCAAGGATTCCTCTACCCTCCACTTACCTAGGACTTGTCTCAATTCATGCGGAACCTACTCTGGTGTGCCTCAATGGCTTGTCGTGGATCTGGTCTCACCGCATCTGCACACATTAGAGGTGGTGCTTGTGTCTTGGTCAGGGTTGGCGCATAGCAAACTAGCAAGAACTCAGCCATCAGGCACTCGACATACTCTGGAACATAACAGGAATCAAGTCACAGCTGCCACACCAGACTGTCGCTTATTACCTTATATCCCCATGGTTATTGAATTTGTTGTTGTTTACATTTTATATATCAGTCTATTCATCATTACATGCATGATAGTTGTTCAGTGGCCACACCCACTCCCTGCCTTCATGGAATGCATCAGCTAAATCAATCTTCAGAATTATCATATTTATATAGATCCACGTATTTGTTGCATGGTCGAAATGTATTGTACCCTCTTAACAAGATAATGGACTATTTATTCAATTCTAATGCAACAAGAAAGTCATCGAGTCTCACCCTCGGCTTCTCTCTCTTGATAAAGGCAGGTCTGCTTTTCTTGGGCTGGGGTGGGAGGGGTTGACTTGCCTCACCATCCTTCCTTGCATGCTTGACAACAGAGGCCGTCTCAAAAAGAGTAGGCACAGCATCTTGCTTCAAAACCCGCTTACGCCGTGGTATCCAACCAAGCTCTTCTCTAAGTTTCGGTGCCTGCTCAAAACATTCCTCGGTGAAATGAACCGACCACACACACGAGTACTTGCCCGAGCCCGGCCATTTGTCTGGCGATCGGAGTACCTGGCTAATCCATTATTTTTTCAAATCACCCTTACAAGGAAACCTGAACAAGCTCACTCCGCCCCGACTGGTACGCGAGCAGCACCCACCACAACAACGCTGTCCAGGCGGTCACAAGACGGCTGAAAACGATCCAAATCCCCAAAACGAGAGACGAACTCCGACAATGTAAACATCGGGGAACTCCCTGCGTCTCTGAGAACGGCCTTCCTTACCTGACGTCACACGCATGGTTGACCTAGATAATGGCTGCCGCAGCGTTTTGTCGGTCAAATTTTGGCCTTAACTGATCAGATGGGACGGTTGTTGGACCGGTTTGAGTTTATTGATCACATTATGAATTGATTTCAGCGAAGTACCTATAACAGTGCGATAGGCACTTTAAACCCGCGCGCGGCCTCTCGTGGTCACTCTCCGCAGAGCCAGGACTCGCTTCTCTTGGCTGTCCTTCTTCGTATATTACTGGCATCAAGGCTTTGCAGCTCTTGTTTATTACCCCTGAAAGGTCACACAAAACCGTGGGGTCCTAATTACGCTATTGCGTTCGTTACGAGCACAACTTCGACTTCGACCACGGTCACTTCTACCGTGTCATTCGCTGTCAGCAGTGTAGGTTCAGTTACCTCGATTTCTTCGAGCTCCGTGGCTTCCCCTCTCATCCCCGCTCATCGAATACAATCGAAACTACCTACTGCTGCAAGGCGAAATAGAGCGATTGAGACGCACTTCAGTCAGATCTCGAGTCCCGTCGACAAATAATTGCCGAGATAGAGAGAGAGCTCGAATCATATATATATGAAATGAGGGAGGGATATCAACGGCAATGGGCCCAATCTCTCGACTCTCTTAAGAACGAGATGCTCAAGCTTTCTCATCTGCTGTCATTTCGGAGCTTTCATCCAGCTACAAGCAGTCCCTCGATTTGCTTCCAATGGAATTTCGACAGTAACGGATGCCCCAGAGGTCAGAGGTGTAAATACAAACATATCTGCAAAGAATGCGTTTAAGTTGGACAGAGGGAATACCTGCTCCCGGAAATCTCACGGCGACGCACCGACCAGCGACAAAACGGCTTCGCAAGGGCCTTCTCGCGCCAATGACGCCACCAGCCTCACTTTCTATCCTCCCTATCTCTCCTTCATCTACAATGACGTGGCAGCCACCTGCATCTCTCGCTTACACAGAGGCAATACTTGCTTGTCATCGCGCAATATCTTCTAGTGGCCATCCTAATTACGCTCAATCCAAGATACCGGCACCTTCCAAACTACACATAGACAATTGGTTCCTCCTGCTACATCATTACAACTACAGCGACTTAATGATATGCGAATTACTGACATACGGCTTTCCCATCAACAACGTTCGCTCACAGCCTCCATGCGTGTCACTCACAAATCATCAATCAGCCCTCAAATTCGCATCTTACATTGACTCCTATATTGCGACAGATATCGAAACGGGGGCAATTATCGGTCCGTTTCCCAAGAATCCTTTAGCTTCGCCTCTAACTGTCTCACCTTTAATGTCTGTGGAGAAGAAGGTTTCCACTGCCCGCAGAATAATTCTGGATCGCAGCTTCCCACACTCGTGCTCCGTCAATGACGGCATTCCTATTGACAGCTGCTTAGGGTCTCATTTCGATCTTCGATACCCCTCAGTGGACGATCTTCGATCTGGTGTTACAACACGGAGCTGGTTCGATGTTGTTTAAGTGCGACCTGTCTAGGGCATGTAAACAGATGTACTTGGCTTTGAGGGACATCGCACACAGAGAGAGAGAGAGATTTGTATACATATATGATGAAGATACAGGATCTGTAAACTACTACCGCTTGTACATCTCATGCACATTCATTACATTTCTCATGATTAGGAGTGCAATGGAAAGGTGCTTTACCGGTTGGGTCGCCCTTAAAAAGCGATGTTTTTATTAATGTAAAAATCATTAATGATTGAACTCTAGCCCTGTGCTTCTACCATTTGAATTGCAGCTGTAGGGTTGATCAATGCCCGACTATGACACGTTTATGCAAAACTCATTGCAAACATTTGATCTAACGAGATAGCGCTCAATGGGAATTACGGCAGCTGATTGCAACTCGACGAAGGTTATCGAACCACCTGGAGCCCCTATTCCGTCATTCTATCATTGTTTTCTCTCTTTGTTTAAGACAATTAATCGCGTCATGGTCCCCCTTCCCAATGCCACAATCGCACTTTACCTGCCAACACATTTGATTGATCGATGTTTAACAGTGTGTATTGCATATCAATTGTCTTTTTTACAATATTAGCGCGATTCCATTGCGACGAAGTGTTATGAAAATATCAAACAAAAGTTATAATTGTTTGAGAGCGTTTAACGATTGAATAAAACAATTTTCTGTTGAAAGAGAGGAGGTGGATACGTCCGAAATCAATCATAGCTCTGATGCATAGATATATTCAAGACCATATCGTAAATGCAGTCTTTAATCAAGCAAACCTTGCTTAAAGTCTGTTTATTTTTGTAGCAGGAACTCGACTCGTGAACAAAACGCTCAAGCGTTTTATTCATGCGCATTAGTACATGGCCAACGAAGTCCCCATATATTCAAACAATACCGATATGTTGTAATGGTTATCACCTGGAGATATCATGCTGATGCAATAGTTACTCAATAAATATGACGTGTTATCATGTCCATCATGTTAGGATTAGATATTTCAATATTCGCTTTTGTGCATGTGTCACTGCGAATGCGGTTCGTAAAACCGAGCATGTCTACTCCTCTAGAAGCAAACAGTGTTTGCATTTTGCCTACACTATAAAGCATTCAATAGCATTACGGAAGAGGTCGACGGACATATAACCTAATCACAACCAGAGTTACCTTACAAAGACATTAGCTGTATTGTCTAATGGCTGATAATAGCAGGGAATGTTTAGGGATCGAATGACTAATGCACCATGCGTCATCAATAACTACAAGCTTCAACAGCAATGCAGCTATGTACGATACGTATAAGCTATGTCTGATTAAAAGGTATTGTACAAAGTCTAAATATGCATCGCGTGCTGATTAAGGGTAATCCAACTTTGTTGGTGCTGCTGTAGATATAACGCAACTATCGCCTGCATGTCAACGTATGAAGTCCTAACTTTAACAAAGATTGAATGTAACCCCCTGCCAAAAGATACAATCAGTTATGTCAACCAATAATTACGGATAGATTGTACCTGTAAAAAGTACAATGCAAGTCAATTCCGAATTGTCGAATAACGGCACGAGATACAGCTTGACTGAACAATAGTCTTGGCTCTTACAAGTGCGAATACATCTTCTTAGAGATGTGATTGGGAGCTGTAAAACGTGACACTATAGCACGGTACAGACAAGTGATTGAGGGCTGAGAGAGTTGTACTCAGATCATGTGACACTATGCTAGGATATAGATTGCTTTGGCAAAGCTAACCTTTGTTCACAACGCTGGTAAACGAGGGTCCATATGGGATCATATGACTGTATCACGGCTTCTTGTCAATTCAGGCGGTTGGCCTTAAAATATGAGATAAATACATATTAGTCAGTCTCGGGCCGTAAGATTGGCTTCCCTGCAAATGCCATGGACATCAAACAATCTTGTTGGGTTTAGAACATTAGCATTAAATCTAGATCAGTCAATCAGTGCGGCCTGGTCCTTAGCGATGAAAGGTTGACGGGTAAACGGCAGACAAATGACCCATGTACAAGTAAAGCCAACCAAAGCAACACGTACTTTCATTTGCAGAGAGACGGTCACTGTTTATCAGAACGTGCTCTTGTCATGTATTGGTTAATGCATGTAGTTTGCATTCAGTCTCAGAGATTGCTGTCAAATATACCAATCTGGAATGTATTTTCAATTAGGCTAATCTGCAACTGATCCATGTTGAATGATTCGCTCGCCAAACGCTGCTCCCTCTTGCCTTATCTAAATATTTTTTATCATAACGAGGTCACATTAAGCATACAAATCGTGTTTCTGTACCTTTGACAATATATCCAATCGCTTTTCAATGTGCATAATTACCCTAAAAAACATTTTTTATGATTTATGCTTCAGTGCATTTGAGCAGTATTATTTTCTGGGGAACAGGTGCTATAAAAATGCAGTATGTGTTATGTTATCTTCTTTATCCAATAAAACCGTATATATATTGCAATTTGATTGTGTGTCTGCATCACATTTAAATCAGCCAATTTGAATCAACTGCCCCCTCCCTTTAATATCCATCCGATTGAAAAAAACTCGAATATTTCGCGAAATGCAAGTCCAATCAAAATCTACATTATATTTGATACCGACACCGAAGCAATATGTACGCCTTAAATAGAGTTCCGCTCTAGCAATTCTGTGTAGAAGAATGTGCACTTGTTATATTTTATTTTTTGTATATTGTTTTCATTTAATCCAATTGGCTTTCTTCAAAAAGCAAATGCAACACAGTGTTGCAATCGGTACATGCAATGCATATAAATATTATAATATCGAATCGTCATTTCGGTCACCTATTGTGTAACTTGCGTTGTATGCATGGACATCTGACTACTAGGATATCTCTGATTCAAGTGTTATTCGCATGAATAGCCAAAATTAGTGCGGTATATTGATTCTTTGATTTTAATATTCAACTAGAGAAGCAAATTGATATCAATCCAGAATAAAGATATGCATCTTCAGAAATAATGAATCTGTACATTCACTCTTGAGTAAAGAATTCCATAATACGGCGATGATATGCCACTTTTTGGAAATATGTATCCATTATATCTATTTTAAGCAAAAGCAGCAAAATATTGTAAAAGCGATCTGCTTGATATATGATTCTGGGTGCTGCCATTACCAATGTTATTAAACTTGGGGTGGATGGGGCAATAGACAGAGTTGCTCACTCCTCGAAATAGATCTTGTGTTTCTCGAGGGAAAATGCTTGACCTCGGATGCAGGAAATGAACCGCTTTAGCAAAATATACTGTATGAGCAGAAAAGGTTCCCTCTCAAGCTTTACAGCTTGACATGTACAATAAACAAGAGGCCTTTGCCTTAGCGCGAAAGCAATTACTTAAGCCGAAACAGAATAACTTATCTGCTCGAAAATTGGGCGAACTGACCGGGCGGTTGTCCGTCGGTCTCTGCGAAACAACAAAGTGATGTCTAATGCATCCCATCCCAGGTTAAATACATCTATTCTGGATATGTTTCAGGACAATTAGTGACTGTGACTATCATGTTATGATTATATCGTCGTGCTACAATAGCATAATCATGCAATACTGATGTGGAACATAATAAATGGATGATAACTTACAAATCGTATTTCACAACCGATAGAACACATACAGAAACGTTGCTAATAATCATCAATCGCTTACACTTAAGTCATGGATGTTATTATTAACAGAGAAAAAACACGTTACTCCGAACAGCTAGTCAAGTGACAATACATGGTCAGAACTCAATCACTCAAGATCACTTCATAGATTGTGAATAAATAATGAGATATATCTATATCCAGCTACGTAGATTGAGCCCAATCTTTGATTTTCATGAATAAAAGCAACCCTTGCCCTTGGTGTGCAGTCATTCGCAACCTAACTGTCAGTCAATATCGCTGAACTGCGGAAACGCCATGGCAGCTGCTCAATAGATATATTTCGCAAAGACAAGTAGGCCAAGGCAATGATGATCCGGGTTGGTGTCGGGGGGGGGAGCTATTTCACCTCGTGTCACCTGGTATATGAAAGGGAACACTTGTTCCAGCGAGAGAGAATCGATCCAGCAGAGAGTCAAGCTGAATGTTGGAGTACGTGCATCAAATATAACACATCTACTGGCTTATACAACTGAATAGTCATATTTGATCGGTTCGTTATAGGACTGATCACATACAAAGCGTGTTTGGATGGAACTGATATAGCCTTTTTGAGTCTGCATGGTCCCTTATAAAGTAATCGAGTTTCAGAAGTAGATTGGCATATTTTCATACCCATAAACACAAGTTAACAGTTAATATGCTACCAGTCATATCTTGGGAACCAATCCATATTTCCCACATGCTTGATCGCTTCGCACCATCTCTCCATACATCAGCTTTATTACTTATTATCAGACACTCAGTGATAATTCAATCAGTCTTTGCGGCACAGAACAGCCAACGCACCTTTGTTGTCGATGTTATTACTATACTAATGACCAAGCGCTATGCAGAAGAGAGGACGGAAATATTAGTGTGTGTTAAAATCGATATCATGCTGTCACATTTCACTATTACATGTGACGGTAAGCAATTGAATTTAACCAATAAACAAACGAAAGGTTTGAGCACCATGTATATAGCTTAAGCAACAATGATGCAAATCTACATTGAGACACTCAGTTGTAGCGCATATCTATATCAGGACTCATTCGTGAATAGCTAGGAAATCTCAAAGTGGGAGTCAGATGGTTATCTACCTCTGTCGGCCGTCATTAGTCATCACTCTAAAGTTTGTATTGCCCTATCGACACATAGTTCTCACTAATAAATCCGTTTGTTGTTGAACTGCGGGGAGCTGTTATTCATACCCCTTTAGCTGGATCAATCTACATGTACTTCTTCCATGGTGGCAATATCGTTAACGACACGGATAAGAATTGTTGCAATAGCCTGGACAGTTGAAAGATGGGTCTGCTCCACATCGCTGAGCTTCACCACAGCGCAACGAGTATATAAGATCCCTTAACATCCAAATAACATTCACATTCGTGCGGTTCAATCACCATCAAACGAAATCTTGAGACGTCCAGAGAAAAAAAATACACACCATAAAATGCGTCGTAATAGCCAGAGGGACATTGGTTGTGTGCATTTACATTAGCTCTCAGATCAATTCCGATCAGAATGTTGCTTGAGTGATAGTTCTCGTTAATCCCATTACACCGCCATTAATCCAACTATAACGTTGATCAATCACGCATGAAAAACAGCGATTGACAGACGGCTTTGCAGGGCCATGTCAGAGGGTTATGCATATTATACGATTACTGATATATATGATAAGTTCGCAACCATGTCAGGAGACACTAGGGAATATACTAACACGGGTAAAATGAGGTTTATTTGGTACGTTCATTACTAGTACTCTAGGCGTAGCTGTGTTCTTCACAGGGCATGTTATACAGAAGAATATATATAGCACTAGATAATAATATCATGTTAGTGCCACAAAAGGCAACGATTATGATATTCGTGCAGTTAATGATGATGTATTTACTGCTACTGCTGAGGATAGCTATGATGATGATGATGATGATGATAATATGGATAATAATGATGATGATAAAGGTGAATGTTATGATGATAATGGTGATTATGATATATTTGATGTGGATCAGTTTAAATATGTTTGTCGCCAGTGACGCATTCAATAGAATATATTTGATAACTGACAAAGTTGAACGCGGTTGCTCAAACACCATTGATCTGATGCCTATTCACACTTCAATTGTTCATTTATGTTGCTTCCTTCAAATACATGGCGCAATAGAAAAATTGTTCATCATAATAAACATTGTAACGCGATGAGAAAACGCTAATGTAAGATTTGTCATATCATTATGTAATATATTGTTCAATAGTATTTGTCATATGGAACACTCTCGTATAACATAACCGTTTACCTTCATCCTTATAGATATGTGATTTACAAATGCGTGTATGACGTCCGCTTTACTAAAAGGCGTAGAGGCTGTTTACAAGAACTACTTATACAAAGCCATTCTATTGCGACTAAAAGCTTCCATTGGTTATTATAATGCAATATTTATAATTGTTCACATGTTACTTTGAAGCTTTTACAAAGCCTTCTAACGACTATGGTGATTATGTGACACCCAATCACGTTTTATGTTTTCACCCGGAAATCGGAATGTAAGCAGTGCTCGTGCCACAACTCGACAACAATAAAGTTACAGGTTTGGTATAAGATGTTCCTTCACGATAAGCGTTAACATTGGACACACATCTGATTCGGATGTAGCTATCAGACAACAGTGGATTCGTTGCTTAATGGTTAACGCTGGCACATTCGACCATCAACAGGACATAATCTTCATACATACACTCTTTGATGCTGTTCACTTCATTAAATATATTAGATGAATATATCCCCTTGTCAGATATGATATTCTGTGCTATTTGCTTATATAGCATGTTATAATGACGGAAAGAGCTCACCTCCTCCAACAGCCCTTCTTCAGTGCTTGTTATTGTTGTTTGTGAACGAAAACGATTACCCCGCCATGAGTTGAAATACAGTCAATGTTTGAATATATACGAAGGGAAAATCTGCGTAATTGGAATAATGATGAATTACCCGATTTTACTGTGATATATTCAACGCCCTCGGTAGGGGCATGTGGTGCAATGTGTGCATACCGCAACATCCTGATAACAAGCCGATGTCTCAAGCTTAGTTACAACTTTCTTATTATGTAAGATGAAGTAAGGAAACTTACAGTTATCACATAGGTAACTTATTGGTACAGATTTTCTCCAAAACGATGGCTGGTCATGAAAATGCACCTTGGGTTGTCAAATCTTTGGATCTAAACTAGTCTTCGGACTAATTGCAGCATGTTTTATCGCTGTGGTAATAATCAGTCGCACAAAAGGATAATTGCGATTTACCGCCGGGTTGTGTGACCTGAGCAGCATCATGTATGAGTTCGATTGATCGTGTAGCGTGATGTACTGTCAAATAACAAATCATTCGTATGGCTCAGTAAGATAAGCAATTTAACTTTATCCAACATTTCATTTGGCTGCGTTTCTTGTTAAATCATGCGGGTGGACTGGCTGTCATGAGGTTATTAGTACAAAAGCCAATTTTAACATAATAACAGGCATGCATACCTTGGAATTACCCAATTGTCTTGTTACACTAAAAGCTGCTATCTATATTACTTATAAAAACCTGTCCCGATGGATTATGGGTACCTTAACAGCTACAATCTTGCAGGGGCAGCAGAAATCTATTATTATAATATTTAACTTTATCGCCATTGATAAGCTTCGGTTGTTTGAAATCGTTCACTGCGCAATGCCGCAGCGAAGCAATCATATAAACTTGTGTTTTATTAGGCAATGCTCCCACCAGAATCATTTCTTTATAAGAGTCGTGATGTGGCTATCCCCGGATATCGATCACCATATACAAACGTATCTTAGCGCAGGCAAGATACGGACTGACCAAGCTACCACAAATTTGATCCCACAAATACACCACATTGGCCAGGTAATGCATATTATTTGGATGTTGGTTAATATAGTTTCGGTAGAAATTGATATGAAATATGTTTATTTAAAAAATGTGGTCTACAACCTGCATGGTTTTTGAAGATAAACATTAGAAATAATCATGCGGTGTATGACTGTAAATATGCATGTTTCACATGCATGCTAATGCCTAGGCCGCTATAAATTGAATAAAATGAATGCATTGAATAAAATGGATTGTCACTCGTGGATAGAGTGATTACTCACATATGTACCTCATCCCAAAACAAAAAAGAAACCTATAGCAACATAACACCATTGCTCTGATGTTTATTTATACTATGATTGTGCATTGATGTTGCTTCTTTGGCACAATGCAAATTTCATGAATGTAAAGATTTTACAATAAACACTGTTACAGGATGAGAAAACGATCAAGTAATATTGTGAGAACAATATGTAAAATATAGTTCAATGTCATATCGGACCCCCTCCTTTTATCTTGATGCTTGCAGATATGTGATTAAAAAAAGTGTTTTTACTTATAGCAAACCATTGTAACGCGTCAAAACGCTGCCATTAGTTTGTGTTATTAAATATTGATTAATATCCACATTAGAGCAAGCTTTCACAACACCTTCCAATGAATATATACTGTAATTATGCAAATATATATCTATGGATTTCTCTCGTTTTGTCGCTTGAAAACATATTAGAATATACACTCTCATGGTCTCGGCTTGTTATGACATAAGGACTTTGTCCCTTAGGTTCCAGTGTTTTTAATAAACGTTAACTTTGAATATCCAGATGAAATCCTATATAAGTTGATTAAGATGTGGCGATGTCTTTCCATTGCCAAAGTGTAATATGTTGCACCAAGAGAACCATGATGAAATCATGTACGATTCGACAAATCATTTCTACTATGTGCAATTGATTAATCCGCTGGCTAAATATGTGGAAGCTCGTTCATTTCAACTCAAACTCCCATTATAAAATAACCCTCAACTCTCAAACAATTCACCTTTTGATTGACCTTTCTGCCTCTTCACCATCCTATGAATAGACTCTCATAATAAACCATTCCCGTTTCCCCTAAAAAAAGATAATCACAACATCTATCTTCCATTCAGCTTCTGCTATTATTGAGCCTCAAGTGGCATATTATAACTAGTACATTAGGCACCAGGCAGCGAGCCGATAGCGACTGTCACATTTGTCGACATGCAAGTTGCAGATATCCAGCATATTAACAGCTGCTTCTGCATCTATGGATATCCTAGTTTCTATGCATTCAACAGATCAACCACAGTATTGTCAGTTTTCATTGAACCATGCGTGTGTTCAAGGATCCTTTGGTATCTTTTAATTCGTACACGGTACTCTGCAAATGTTAGATCAGTTATGCGTCTCTAGTGTTTGTAATGTAAACAATCGTTCAGGAATCGTGCGAATTTTTAGTTGCATTTTCTGAAATAATCTCACGCAGTTCACTTATTCCTTCTAATTTGTTATTATGTTGCGTGAACTTCACTACTGATTTTATTTAGTAAGTACCAGAAGACAGCTCAGTGTTTCAAAGGCTGATAAATATCTCTTTACAACCTAATATTGTTGTTAATGAAGGCATATTCTGGAGGGTTACTTGGCGTAGCACGGCAGTTGATTACGGGATCATGTAACCGCATTCTTATCCCCGCCATGACCTCAGTCATCCGCCGCTTACAGCCATAATTCCCACCGTGACGGAAATCAAATAATTTTTTATTACGTTTACAACAATCCGGTCTCTAATGGGTGTTCATCATATGTCAACGCATTATCTAACAAATTAATGGTAATGCACCTCTTCAGAATGTTTGTGATACATTGCATGAACTGCCCGCTTAGAAAGCAGCTCGTTACAGCTTCCTGTCCCTATAAATGATCCGCATTATTAGCATGTACGACGCATTGGGCATTCCGCTATAATTCAGGTCCATTTTAGTTATTATCCGACATTTAATGATTATTCGAGCAATCCATGCGACACGGCACAGCAAAGCGTTTTTATGGATGCTCATGGAGCTACCTGGCATGATTCATGTTATCTGCACTAATGATGTCTACGATTCAATACATTGTGATACGAAGCGCTATGCGGAGAAGAGACGGGAATATAAGCGCATGCTAAATGGGTTCAGCGCTCTCACAATTCCCTGTCAATTGAGGAAGAAATGCTCACTCTCGAAATGATTTGATGCAACTAAGCTAGGTTCGGCATAATGTGTCTCGCTCATCCATCTAGGCTGCATATCTATTCCACCTATGACACATATCTACATCCCCACTGTTTTATAAATGACTAAGTGTAGTGTGGTTGTGAAACTCTGCTACCAAACATTATTCACAAAGGAAACCCAATTATATCTATATACTTTAACACACAGGGTCAATTAATTAATTGTGTTGAATTTGAGCCGAATTAATATTTGCTACCCTTCCATCAGATCCTAGCGCTTCAATCAATGGAACGTACAGTAATCAAGAACAGTTTTTAATCCATGTCCGTCACGGACGCGGATGTGAAATAAGGCGTAAATTTTCACACATAAATATAAATATCAACACGTAAGGTGGCCATTCTCTCTCTGCTAAATTCCGAATAAGGCTACATCAGTTATTGTATGCTGCTAGAGTATCGACATAGCACTGGTTCAAATAATGGTGCTTGAATGCAGTATGTGACGAGTATAACAAAATCCCTGTATATTATTCCATTCCATTTGTGCTGTTCAATCACCTAAAAAATATTGCGAGACCCTGAGAGCCTAGAATACATTCCATGGCATACCCCCTAGGGTAATTGCTATTCTACATCGGCCTGAACACTCAGATCCATCGACCATGAAAACAACCGGCGACTTTGTAGGGCCTTGCAAGAGGCTTTCCATAGTATATGATAACTGATATATGTAATAAGTACGTCGTCATATCAAGAGACACCAGGAAATGCACTAACACGGGTAAAGAACATCATTTTGTAATTATTATTTTTTACTGGAGATAAATAATTCATTTACCAACGGCGATCAGTTGGTTATTGCACCGGATTGCATAAGCGCTAAAAATCCACCCATAAAGTCCCATCGGGAAGAAAATACGAGGCCATCTTCTCGATTCTATTTTACATCAGTTGGCCGATAGGAGGTAGGTTCAGCAAAGTCACATAAGCTGCTCTGCTCCAAGAGAATTTTTACGACAACTTGCATATTGAAAACTGTGCTGTTTATCTTAAAGATGGCAGAGCGGAGGTTTAATCTCAACTGACAAATGTGTGGAATGATGTCGCGCTTGCACCTAGGCACGTTTAATCTATTCTAGTTGATTAGTTTGACAAATTTGTATTCTTAGCAAATTAATCCTATATTTATGTCCACTGCTTTTACAAAGCTTTCACTTGAGGTACATCAGAATACTCACATCAGAAACCAATCTACTGCTACCAACCCCTTTGTGTGGTTTAATGTGTGCAATATGCATATCCACGTGGTGGTTTACATATCGCCTTCCGACGTACATAAGCGGGTACTTATGCACCAACCCGTTCATGTTTCTTGTGCACATGTCACATTTAAATGATACTTCCTTAGCTGTTCCTTTGCAAAACACGTTTACTAAATTAACAGTGTTTGTATTCGGGTGTTCCAATTAGCCAACCATGAAAGGGGTGTTTTTTTTCATGCTTGGTGCAGAACAAAACGTAAATACGACTGCACATAGTCTTTCTTGGGAAGTTGCTTTCATCATAAAACTGCGCAATGATTAACCCTCATGGCTAGCTCTTTATGTTGCACGAATAGGCTTGACCTAAAAGCCTCTTGCATGTGCCGCAAATTATTTGGTGAAGCACTTGCATGAATTTTTTTGGCAAATTTAACTGGGAGCAACTTTGGAGAGTTTATAAGAAAATAATAAAACCAACCGATCTCTCCCGGTCTAATGCCATAGCTTTCATAGATCATAATAACAGCCTTGCAAACTTGCAGTTTTGACGATGTGCTAAATTAACACCGGCATATAATATTGTTGTATATATGTGCAAAATATGAACACCTACAGATGAATTGTCAGATCTGCAACAGGTACATGTGCTGTACAAATAAGCAGCAAATATATTTTGGAGCATTATCATTACATAGCGTTACATATGAATGCTGCTGCCGATTTTGTCACCGATAGATGTTGATTCAACTAAGTTGGGTGAGTTTGAATAGCGCATCTTAAACAGTACTTCATTGATCGTCCTTTTCTATGGTGTCAAAGCTCAACTTATTGCGCAGTTTAGAATTTATCAACAGGTCAAATCATTTATGAACACAGGAAACTCTCTTCGCGTGTATTATGGTATATGCAACCAGCAGAAGTGAACGCTCGTGGCTCAATGCAACGGTAGTGCTCGTAGTTGTGAGTGTCTAACTCATTAATAAACACACCATGTTGTCCTGATATGCTTATCTAACAGCAGATGAAAAATCTTTGCACGTAAAATGAGATAACGCAACGACAACAATGGCCAAATATGTCGTTATTTATATTTAACATTCCATTTCTATTAGTTATTTTGATAAGCATCCTGAATTACAACAGAATACGTCATGTCGACCATCAGAGGAACCCGATGCTCCAATAGCTCAGTTCCTTATATTCCTAATTGCTGTATTTTGAACATGCAAATAATAAGTATAGGAGGATATCGATTAGTCCTGTTTTTATAGATATTCACACAGTAGTTAACCGCATGCTTATTTATGTACAGAGCCGCATAATATCCGGGTTTTAATGAGCGTGTATCTTGATTCAGAGTATAAGCTTGTGTGGCTGTACTTAGACGCTGCTCTGATAATGCTTAGGCAACAAATCGCATTATAGCTTGCTTGCTTGAGTTAATGCAACGGCCAATGATGACTGACGTGTGTCATTTATTATGCTTTGTTGGAAAAGAACGAAAAAGTACAACACAGAACTGGTCGTTATTACCCACCGGAAGTCAACGTTTCCAACAGCCCAATGTTAGATATCAATGTCAATACACTTCACAGGTAATGAGCTATCAGCACAGTTTACAATAGCAGTGTATTCATTACTAACCTGCAAGACGTGTGAACGTCTTTGGTCTAGTGGATCTATTGTCACGTACTTATACAGACATCGTGGTCAGCAGACATCAAAAGCTATTAATCAGCCTTTATAACTATCTGACCGCGCCTACGGTTGGAATGGATGCCCCGACTGCTCCATAGAAATTTTATGGTATAAACGAATTTATTATTAGACACAATAACGGAAAGGGTTATGCATCTTTGCCTACAGACGAAACCTGGTAAACTGTCTATGCTTTACACTATGATGCTAAGTACTGAAAGGGTTGAGCATCTTTGCCTACAGACGTGACCTGGTGGACTGTTTATGTTTTACACTATGATGCAAAGTATTAAAAGGGTTATGCAGTTTTGCCTACAGATGCAACCTGGTGAACTGGCCTACCGTTTAAGATGTTACTTCAAGATTTTTCGGCGCGTTAGATAACAGGAATAAACATTTAGATCAGAGCTTCCACAAAAATCATACTATGTATACTTTAAGAATTTAACTTACCATAGCTCGACAAGAATGTGAAGTTAGAGGCAAAGGGTACTGATATGCAACACTAGGCGTCTTATACTCATCGCTGCAATGGTTAAAAGTAAAGCTAATAGAACGCTGCGACGAGATAATTCGCCATGTGCAAAGCATCCGTCTACGTAAAGATTATTTCTGAATTATACGCAGAATCAGAATAAAAACCAACAATATAAATATCAGGTTTATTACCTTGCTCTTAAACAGAGGAGACAATCTTGTACAAACCAGTGAGCAAAACAACACCTAGTCTGTCCAGAAAATGAACAAAAGCGATGCCAAAGGGCATAAGACAACTCAATATATCATAGAAGCGTAATCTGAAATAGAGGTTTCCCTAACAGACGCATCCAAGCACTCTTAAGCAAAGCCAGCAAAAGATCTTCGAAGACGTCGTAACAGTGTACTTGAGATCCACAGCATAACCTTGGCAAAAACGCAATAAATATACATCACATGTGCATTGACTTGCCAGCTGTATCGCCGGAAATGGTAGAAGCTACCAACGATATATATATAATGGAAATCTGTACATACAGAAGCTACCAATATATATATATATATATATATATATATATATATATATATATATATATATATATATATATATATATATATATATATATATATATATATATATATATATATATATAGATAGCATTGATATATATATATATATATATATCTATATATATATATATATATATATATATATATATATATATATATATATATATATATATATATATATATATATATATATATATTTCTATTTCTACCATAACTTATATGTTATATTCACAGCTCCCTACAGTTAGCATTTCTTATGCATTTTCTTACCGCAACGTAGACGATGCAGACTATAAAACGTTTTTCAACTAGATATTAACATAGAGTGTCGATATAAACCTGCTCTTTTGAAAGCTGCAGCCAATCAAATAAGGAGACGAATATAAGGTAGATTCAACTTAAACTCAGCATATCGATAGGGCCCCTCAATTCCTTTGATTTACAGCTGACACTGTTTGATCGATCCATTTATTGCTTTTGAAATTTCAATAGTACAAAGCTTTGGATTTAGTCATATTTCCTACGGGGTTGGGGTTAAATGGATGCCAACACATCACAATATATGTTCATCGCCGTTAGATCGTGGCTCAACTTATTATGAATCGTCAAATATTATTATGTTTCCATTTGATGTGATATATCAAGTAACAGCAACAATTGTATCTTTATTTTGATTACGGAAATGCTGAGCTTGATTTTATCTAAGCGTTTAAAGCAAGGTGCTTTGGCATTGGCGGGATTATATGTTCCAAACAACTTACGGCCCATCGACCCGTTCCACCTCGCACTGATAATGGCGTTCTATTAACGACCTAGACATGGATTGAGTACTTCCTTTCGTGCTAATTGCCTTTTGACTGCTGGAACTCTTGGTGGAATATGCTCTCCGATAGACTGGATTTTATTCGATACGTTTTACAAATGGTTTCGGGTCACTGACTGTTCTTTTATCATATTCTTTGTGTTGAATACCAATAAAGAATGGTATTTTTTTGGCATTATGGACCTGAGGTATTATCAAGCCTATGTGTGTGTCAAGATAGATATTAACACATATTGATCAAATGATCGATAACATATTTTCAATTAGTTAATCAACCAAACGTACTGCCCCTAAGTGTCCTCACATACTTTCCTTAATGTCGGATGTGATAAGTAAATTGATGCCTATATGTCCATTTGTAGTAAAAAGATGAATCCGTATTCGATTTATCTTCCATCACGATATATTACATATCCTTGAGTGTTACTTGGGCATGAGCAAAGTCACCAAGCGGAGTACTTTTCCCCTTGACAGCAAGCACAGACCATCGTTCAACTGGCATAAAGGATGATTTTCGCAAATTTTGAATTCAGCGACATTTTTCCTCAAATGTTGCTGAAAGTAGCACGGTTAGTATTGTATTGATTACCAACACCAACTGCTTCACTTAGCAAAGATAAAAGGTCAGAACGCGAAATCATATTTACCCATATCAAGTCATATAGATTTAATCATTTAAGGATGTGGGAGTTGAAAACGGTGTCAACAGGCGCATCATGCCATTGTGTTATTCATAACCAACGAAATTGACTTCGTCCTGGTTGTATTGTTGTTATTATTTCCTTGCACCTCGCGCTAACAAACGGCATGATAGCTAAAAGTATAATGCCTTGTCACTAAGTATAAAATAGACAAAGAACTCGTTGCATGATGCAGATATATCATAAGTTATTCAATGCGTCGTGCAATGTATAAAAAGCAATCATTTGACAGTAAAGTGTGGTTTTCATGCTATTACTGCAATCTTAGTTCCAGTAAGCTTGAGGGTGGAATAATGATTTTAGTTTGAGCAGTGATTCCGCAATTTGCCCGCTGCACCGTTATTCATGAACATAGATATGATAAATAAATGTCGCTAACTTGACAAACTGGCTGATTACGATGTTATGCATGGAATATTAGAGCTTCTGCATTGCCACCTGAAAAAGTATTCTGATTCCACAATGTCGTATCCCGAAACATTTGCACAAAACTGGGATTGACGATTTGAAAGATACAAAACACTATATCGTGACTAATCACAGCCGTTATTCTTCAAGCCTATCTTCAGATATATGCAGGCATATCCTGGATGTGATTCTAGCGGTTTCCTGGTCCACTATAAACTATTATGGGAAGGAATGACAATGGCGCTACTCACGATATTCCTGATAGAAACAAGGTCATTTATTATTAATCTCTACCATACTCACTAACGAATCAATGTAGCTGTTTTACAGCCAGTATTCGGGAGATGACACTGTCAAAACTATTGTCTTGTGCCTTTTTGATCAGGCTGATTAGAATGCCGGTGTTGTAAGGAGTAGGACGAGAGAAAAATAATGATCTATCAGCGCTCGAGTTTCCAACGGTAGATACAAGATATGGCACGTCTCAGTATGCGCTACCATGCGCTATATATTAGTCACAGAGCCAGATAGCCGCAAGTTGCAAGTCACATGCACACGTACATACAAGCATACATACATACATACATACATACATACATACATACATACATACATACATACATACATACATACATACATACATACATACATACATACATACATACATACATACATACATACATACATACATACATACATACATACATACATACATACATACATACATACATACATACATACATACATACATACATACATACATACATACATACATACATACATACATACATACATACATACATACATACATACATACATACATACATACATACATACATACATACATACATACATACATACACATACATACATACATACATACATACATACATACATACATACATACATACATACATACATACATACACACATACAAGCATAAATGCATGATCACATATACATGCAGTGTACAAATGTTATCAACTTCTCAATGTACGTTGGATGCTGTTATTGACGCTATTACTATTGTTGGGGTGAATGGTATCAACGATTGAAGTACCAGCGCCTCAAAGGCAAGTTTTTCTCGTGAGACATCAGCTGAATGTCCAATCAACAAGTGAATGCATGACCTCATATGTAGGAAATGAACCATTATGGCGATTGTTACATTACAAAAAGATATATGAAAAAAGATGACCGATCAGCAAGTGTCTAGAACGTTAGGCATGTTCAAATGCTCGTCTAATGTTGAGAATTCGTACTGCTTGGTCTTATATACCGTTTCGATCGTTCTCGCAATTTCAATAAGGAATAAGATTGGTATATAAAACAACGTGACGGAATATCAACTTCGTAAAAACATTCGGTGTGATGACTGTCTTGTGTGCCAAATTGTAGGGCATCTTCAATGAATGCATATCAAGTCAATACTGATTCAATGGCTATGTGGATTTTTCTCATGTCCGACGGATTATTTCTGGTCATTCTATATGGATTGATGCGGGTTCTTTTGATAACCATGGCAACACTATTTATGTCCAACCATTTGCTGGCTGGGAGTGCAAATATCCCCACATCCACCTCAATCTATCTCATGTGCTACTGGACCAGTGATACCCGTCGATAGGACGCAGTGTTGCGCTTACATTCAGCACATTATTCGATAAGGATATAAATAATGTACAAACCTACCTTTCGTATGTCAGCCAGGAGGCATAGTGAGATATTTCAAACAATAACTGTTTCATTTCACGGCATTTGTTTACAAAGCTAGCCAAAGAGCAGCTTCCTAGGAGAAATGCCCATTAAGTATATCATGGCTTCCTTGATTTCCGATTAGTTGAACAGAGAAGCAATTGTAATATTGCTTCATCATAAATTACACACTAATTACACGGATTGCAGAAGTGTTAATGTTGTTTAATCAATAAGCCATGTATTGACGTATACGAATGGTTCGACAGTGGGTAACCCCTGCCATAGCTTATTGTTTGCATTCAGCATTCAATCGTCCGAAACCGGTTCATTCTGTTCAGATGCAACATCATCCAGCTTAGATTTCTAGTTCTTCATCAATGCTGAAAAACATTTGCCATCTGGTGGCGATTTTGAATCTTGTCACAGACGATGCGGAATTGTATGGTCATGTATCATGTGCTCTGCGTTCATCGCAATGTTTCTGGGGGTAACGTAAAGAGGCCAAACATCGGGCAATACATAATTATCGGTCAATGTATGACCAAAGACGTATATGTGTCATAACATTATTCGTTCCACTTCAAAATAGCATAAATTAGTGTGATTAAGGCAAACGGATTGAAAATTGTTCGTATTCTGTTGATGTGGTTTTCTTAATTAGTCTTACAGATATCCCTTCGTCCATACTAATGCATTCTACATGGTGACTGAACCTATGTATATCATTCATCTCCATACTGAAGGAGAGTTCCAATCGCAAACAACATCAGCAATTTCCTGTTGATCGGCAACTATTCTAGGGCAGCCCAATCATTAGAAACGGTATTATTAAGCTACTCGTTGATGTTACGGCATTTCCACAGCATCAGGTGAGCTCAGGCAGAAGTGACCTTCAGCGATGGCCATAGACAATTATCATAATGGCCAATACGGACTACAACCACATGTCATTAACAAATTTATTGGCGGATATCAAATATGGAACTTCCTGTATGTCATATGACAGTGTGTGCTTGCGTTAGTTATTATTTTATAAGGCAATCACCTGAACCTATATATATCATTTACATCAATACTAGAAAATATTTCAAATCGCTAACAAACTGTGCCAATATTGGCAATTTCCTCTGAAACATATCCACCGCAAGCTATTTTAAATAACCGGGTTGATGAGAATCGATTGAAAGAGTAAGAATCACTTGTGTCATTAAGAATCGCCAATTGTTATCTGAAATACTTATCAAAGGCGACAACAATGGTCTTGTTAGCGGCATTCTGCTGCGGTTATTATCGCTGCAATGGGAATCAAGAGCTAAAACATTGAATGTTAACAATTGCAAAACCCACTCTTGTTAGCAAATGTCCTTTTTGTAAGCATGTACTTGAATACATTATGTTGTGCGTGGTATTTTTATCCAAAGATTCAATAGGGAAATGTCAAATTCATTGCAGAATGAAACGCTGTCTTTATAATTTAGTGTCAGTCTATGTATCTATTGAGAATTATGCAATGTTCAGAGCTGGAACCATACCGTGGGTTATTTAGATTGCGTAAACATATGGTCTGGGGTTACTAGTTATTAACTGTTACTGTTATTAGACTGCAAGCATCTAACAAAACATCAGTGAAAACACTGCTACATCTTTCTATGGATAACTTGCGATAGATTGCATCTGACATCTCATAATGTTCCTTGCAAGATGCACGAATATTGATAAGATTTGATTGGTTGCTCGGCAAGAGTAACATATTACATACTTATTGCGATAACCAAAGATTTAAGAGGCAAAGATTTATCCTCCTTATTGGTTTCATATTCTTCACTAGTAAGCCCACGACAACCTTGAAAGCAAATTCGTCAATTACTATGCAATCGGCAAATGCTGTTAGGACGTTACACGGGGGACATCGTGATAGGAGTTCTTTGTAACTAAATAAATATAATGAGATATGTTTACCTGTGTTCAAAGTGCATATTTACACAGTATAATGGACTGTTAATATGTCAGTATACACTTCAGTATGTACTTCGCCGTCTGTGGGCAACCTTATGCTACCTCTCGAGCCTCTTGTGCGTTGAGCTGATGTATGCACGCAAGCATATTCACGGGCTTTGCCTTCTTCACGTCTGCTTATCCTAGCCTTGTGTTTAAAGTGGAGATAACATAGTACTGCTCCCAACCTGGCTGGCGCTCTATTTTATTCACTTCTTCTGCTCAGCGCGACAGCAGATAGGCAGCTGAGTAGAGTTAACGTCGTATTGATCACTGCAGAAATGTATGCAACCCTGCTCTGCAAGTCTTCCTACCATTGAATATTCATGGGTGAAAGAAGACCAATGGTCACACGGTAGCAAATAAAGATTGTGGTAAAAACGCGGTTTTATCATTTGCATCACATAAATGTGTCTGTTACCATGCGATCATTAACACGGCAAATATCAGCGCTCATTTTCACAGTGCAATTACATAAAGCAAACACAAATACCACAATGAGGCCGAACTACGCTACGGCAATATTGCTACTTAGAGTGACATTAACTTACACACGCCACCATTTAATTACTGTATTTATTGTCGTTTTAAATTCTGAACACAATGTGTACAAACAGACGCATTGGACGTGCTTGTTTTTACATACTGGGCGCAGCGTTGTTATCACATAAAATAGTTCGTTATAAAAAAACGACGTTTGGCTCGATATAACATAGTGAAATTTTTGACTGGCTTGCAGAATTTCACCTCTGGATAAGAGCACATCAGCCAAGATTATATCTAAAAACCTTGTTCCGCATGTGATTTGATTAGCCACTCAATCTGCGAATCAAACAATTTAATAGACGAGGATCGGCTATATTCACCGCTTGGCATAATGAATACATGCGTATCCTTACTTTTTCAGAACAAGTTACGGAATCGTTTATTTTTATAATATTCGTAGAGAAAATTTAAGGTAATATTGGTTTGCAAATAATCAATCATCTGGATTGCATATCATCATCATATCCCATTCCTTTTCCAATTAGTGACCACTGTTGTTGCAGTGACATTGGGGACCTCTCGAAGGACACAGATATTGAATAACCAGCCGCCTGGGATTACCGGGCGTCATAATAATAGCTAGTAATGGTGAATTTCAGAGACATATATATAATTATGAAAGAGCTGTTGTCAAATTCATTAAAATCTGACATAATGAGTCGTTGCTTGGTAGGAACCCTTCCATTGTTAGTTTCGTACCTTTGAGGCGTGTGATATGATAAGAAGTTGATTCGTTGGTTGAGCATGGGGTTATTATACTATGTGCTTCACGATATGACCTTATCATTCAAATATATTGTCCCTCCATCTTATGTGCAACTTATAGATGTGTCACTGTTTCACTTGTTGAATAATGACAAAAACCCACGGTACAACAGCATTACATATGATTTAGAAGGATACTAATACCAAAGTCTTTGATCGCAATGACATAACTGAACAAACGCCTCCCGCACATTCATCCATTATATTGACAACCTCGTGAATGATATCCTAATAAACTGCGTTAGTAACCAGTAATTGGCACAAATATTTCGCATTATTCACCTCTTGCTCGCCAACGTTCTGCTTAGGAACAGAATAAACACGTTCTGCTGGACATATAATATACTTAGTAAGCCAGAGAGATATCAACATCCATGATGCTTTCCTTTGAGCTACTACTTAATGTCAGGGCGTTATCGTAAACTAAGGGATCATACAGCGTCATTTATCTACCATTTTACAGGATATGCCATAGCTCTCGGCGGAGTGAATTTAATGGCTATGTTAACACTACTAAAATAGTCCATTGATCCACCTGTTATGTGTGGTAACAATGTTAGCTATGTCAAAGTTTTCGCATCGTGAAATAATTTGAATCCCAACAACCGATAAAAAGTCATTGCTTTCTAATGCCCTAACTTTATGATTCGTTCATATTCTCGTGACACGTAAGGAATACATTATGAATGGAGTAACTGCAATGAGTATAAATATTATGTCCCTAACTATCTTGCGTCAACAACATATACAAAAACTTGGTCTAAATGCTATAACGACCATAAGGTTGAGATTAAAAAGCAAAGCATAAACGCTTGCAATCAGTTCAGACAAACATCGAGAAAATGCGACGTTAGCACACCAGTTTTTCAAATCAGGCAAACATTGCAGCGTGATAATCATGGATACGCGATCATCATGATTTATAGAGCGTGATATCTATGCAACGACCCCGCAGCATATATAACATCATTCAATGATTTATTCTAGGATAGATTCGCAAAATAACAGTGGGTGGCTTAGTGAACATACTGTACGAATAAAGGACACGTTAAAAAGGTCAAACACGTTCATAAAGCTTTGCAGGCTCACTCTTAAAAGGCTTTGTAATATTACCATCAATGTTTCACCAGTTGCACTTCTTATGCTGCAGCTGCTCAGATGCAATTTTTGCGAGGGTATTTCTCGTTTAAGTCCAGTTTCTCTTCTGTAGTGGCCTGAGCAGTATACTCAGATATATCAAGACTTCTTTGCGTACGAGATATATTTATTGACTACGATACCAACACCGCGTTATAACAGGTCTTATGCTGTATATATTGGACTCTCCTTTAATATATACGCAATCTCATGTCCCCTCATGAGACCAGCTCTACCTGTAATTGGCTGACCAATCACAGGCGGCCACACTACTGACCGATTACAATGAGGCCCATACATTTTTTTATGTTATAGTGGAGTTTACCTTTAAGGGCATGATGTGAAGTTCAAAAATAAACCATACAACACAATATACGGCGAAGTAAATTTATCATCTGTATTGCTATGAACATTATCTGTCGACAGGAAGTGGTTTCATGGTGCTTTAGCGTAGTCTTATTGAGCCACCAAGCTTCATAATCTCGTTATTAAATCAAACTTGCAGATTCGTTATCATGCGCACCAGAATAATGCGCATATTCACGTATTCATCACAGAACAAATAACAAATTGGTAGCTTATATTGGATATGACAAATTATCACATAATCAGGAATGACATCATCAATCTCAGAATATAGGTGTAGCTATGCAGACGTTCTAACCACATGTTGTATTATCATAAAATGACAATTTGTGATTTATTACGACATCTTCGTTCTTATTATATTATGTGCTTGTAGATACATTCAAGGAGCTGAATGAATCACAATCGTTATATTCTGGCGACTGTTCCGTACTTTGTAAACCGCCATAGAATTGCTAACTAGTAAAACCGTCAATTACCTGTGAGCCCAGCTATGAGATTCGGCTTTACCTCAGCGATCAAACAACCCCAAGCTCTCCCGTTCTCTATGAATTCCTCAATCAATAACGGTTTTTTGCCATATAAGTGTTTGAGCCTATCTGACCTTCTACTCGGCGTTGTCTTTAGTGGAACCCAGACTAAACAATGCAGGATTACTGCATAATATACGTAGAAGGAATCATCAACTCAGTGCTACTGTTTTTCGAATAATGCTAATGTGTCTCCCCCATCGGAGTAGCTAAAGTATTCCATTACGACTAGCAATTTTTTTTAGTTTACTGCGGAGAGAGGAGGTAATGTCTGCAACACAGTATCATCCATTATAATTAGTGTAGTCGCTCGTCCCGCGCCACCGGAACCTTTACCAATTAGTACCTTAGATGGCACCTGGAACCATGTGAGCTGCCATTTGCGTCAACCATACATAAGATTGATTGAAATTCTTCACTTCTACCCATTGATCACCAAAACCCATACCATGCCGGTCTGCCGACAATTTGATTCCAAAATATTGTGGAAATGGTCAAACAAATGCAGCGAGCCGCTCTTAAGCTAGCTTTCCTTGAATAACATTGACATCATACCCGGAAACCTAACCCTCTGCTGCGTCGTAGGTAACACACTACTCTATAATCATACCAAATCTTGTCCCTTTACCCTAGCCACTGACCATGATTGACTCTAGCATGTCATAATATACTGTCAACAACAATTACATGAGAGTGTTCACAACATTCGTAGATACGCAAAGTCCAAAAAGCATATCCTCATCGGCCTCAGCAGTAGGAATAGCCGATGTGTATTTCTTTTCATCGATCACTGAGGTTTCTTTTACGACGTTGCAGTTGTGTCTACATTTCAATATATAAAATATTTTACCTCTAATTATTTGTAGGTCCTTACAAAGACGCTCAGTCGTATGATCGATCCTAAAGTATAAATTGATTTATCGCAAGATTAATTGAAAATTATTAATGATGAACTTACTAAATAGTTTTTTTCAACCTATTGCAGAATATATGATTGTTTTTTTTAATAATCTTAATAACCGACTTTATTACAATCAGAGAAATAATTGTGAATAATGACATTCACAGCTTCTATTGTTAGGGATTCTTTCTGTTTTGGTACATATCTTCAAGGAGCTCGATATTTGGGCAGTAATTTTAAGATGCTGACTAAAGTGACGCCATTTTAATATTCCCCTGAATGGATAATTGGTATTGCGGTCAATGGACGAACGCTATCAGCTGTAACATAGTAGAAACATTCGATCTTCTAGGTTTTGACGGTTTAAAAACTACCTCAGACAATTACAGTTGTTGGACTTATTTTGTTTCAAGTCGTTCTGCCATTCCGCTCTGCAATGCGTTTACAATTATAACAAATCAGATAACGATAAAGACAAATTGGTTGTTCTTTCATAGGAACAGACGTAAATCGATACGTTATTCAATACCAAGTCTCATCTGATACTGTTATCCATATGATGTTGGCAGAGGAGATATATTATATCATCATCACGCGCGAGTTTGGTAAGGTTACTGCGAAGCGAGGAAGTTATATTTGCAATGAAGTACCATCTATTACAATTGGTGTTGTCGCTCATCCCACGCTACATGAACCTTCATCAATTAGCATCTAAGATGGCACCCGGAACCGTGCAGCAAATTTTATCAATAACATGAGATTGATTAAAATCTATATGTTTCTGCCTATTTTCGTCAAGAACCATGTCACGGAAGCGTGGCAATAATTTTATACCATAATATAATGTAAAATTATAGACTTAAATCAAGTTTGTTTTACTGAAAGGATACAAACGGCGATGCGATATTCATGATATGAACATTATTTAAAAGATCCGCAATGTAAATTTGCATATCATAGTGCCACATGCAGACGCTCGAATAATAATTGACGTTTGCAAACCATTACGTACTAATTGACAAAGTTTAATATGACAACAAGTGTCAGCCCTTGACTTCGATAAAATGTCTACAGACAGCAACTGCAAATATAAACATAAGCAGCCGAAAAGATGAATTTGTTCAATCGCAAAGCAAGGCAATCAACAAATATCAATAAATGCGAAGGGCCGTTTTCGCGCCTGCTTTCCATAAAATTACATTGACACATATCCAAAATCGATACCCTCAATTTTGTCTATTACACCATGAGTGTCTGTAATATGTCATAATATCTATAGCCAGTAATACCCTGAAGGTGTACGCCATATGCATGGACACGTGAGCTTTAGTGTGCATGTCTGTCACGCCATTTGCGGTGGAAATATTTTAAACACCACCAGTTCATGTTCAAAGCATGTTGGAATGCATTACATTATTCTCTTCAAAGTAATTGGCAGTGAATTTATACATATGTGCAACAAAACATTATAGTTTCATAATAGAGGTATGTGCTCTGCTTCTGAATCAATAAACGCATCACACACTACTGCTTGCTATAAGACAAACGCTGTGCAGTGGAATGACGGGAATAGAAAAAGAGGTGAACCAACTGGAAAACCGATTCCATTATACTTTTCAAGGAATGATATATCCATAAATTTGAGTCCAATCGAACCATAATAGATTCCATTGCGTTTGTGAAGTACAGTTCTTCAATTGGCGCTTGTTTGACATCATAAGTCCATTGAAGATGTAAACAGATAGTGTTTGAACTGTAATAAGAGATTATGATGGCATTGCACATGCGCAGTAACTCGACTCTGCTTCGCATCCCTTGACAATTTTTTGAAATCATTGGAATGTATTTGAGGCATCGATGTTAAACAATTTGCAATAATGTAGTGTTAAGGCATCATTCTTACAGACTCTGTAAGCAGCTACGTTATATGGTGATTCGCTTCCACCTACGTGTTGCAATCAGCGACTGCAGTATACACTCATAGGTAAGATTCATTATTTGTAGTATGGTTTTGCTTTATAATTTGGTAGTTCCTTTCAACTGAAATTGACGATTATGAAGTCGTGTTATGATGCATTCGTAGTAGCTGTAAGTGCTGTAACACATGACACTTACTTGTCACTCAGCGAGATGGCTGCATGCTATTCGCAAATAATTTTCTTCATGTTTGTTGAAAATGCGCCTGTTGAAATCCCGACGACAATGTTATAAGAACTACCGCCCATTGAGCGGTGGTAGAACATCAGTCGCGTGCACCGCGCATCATTGAAAGCACCACAAGGAGGATAATATGGCGATTCTTAAAGCTTGTAGTGTTTCACCAAATGTGTGAGACAAGTAAGTTATGGTGCCAGCCCAATATTATTATCAATGTGTTTTAACTCCGCTTAATCGCGTTTATGCTGACTGTTTCATCGGATATTTCGAATCTTTTAGAGCTGAATTTTGTCCGCTGGATGTGTTATATACGCTTGTATACACTGACGACGATGGCAGTATTTCGTGTTACCGCTTCATACATGGTAGATTTATTAAGCCATTTGCGGAAATATTTTAATTGCATCATTATCAAAGTTTCTTTTACACATGACAGCATATTGGTGCTGCACATTTCAGCTGCAATCTTGCAATTGCATGAACGGTAGTAACTGTAACTCAAGGCGATCATGGAAATAAATAAATAATTTCATCAAGGTTAACAATACCAACATGTGCATGTTTCTTGGTATGCTTTAAATGATAATTGCCTTGCAATTAGTAATTTACATCATACAATGCATTAGCATTGCTCTTTTGCTAACGCTCATTAGATATCGTTATGCTGATTTACAGATTTCCATTTTATATTCGTAGGGCATCAATACGCGAGCATCTACTACCAATCGACATTGCTATGTCGTACCATGTTTTTCCTAATCTTGAATGGCATTGGCAAATGGCAAAATATCGGGCTACATACCAGTAGATTTTGACTAAACGTGGATGTCACGAGCAGCGCATTGATCAGAGTGATGACATTTGATCGATTGCTTTCCCGATGTTTCTCGTGGGACCGAAGTGTGTGTCTGTGTGTGTGTTTGTTTGTGTGTGTATGGGAGGGGGGTGTAATAACAAAGGGGGCCGCTAGACAGACTGGCATAATTGCACATATACGGACATGTACATAGACACAATGTCATTTCTAACGCATAACTAGCATGCAGAGGTGACCAACATTTGTAAATTGGAACTTACTGATCATGGCCTGTTCCGCATTATATCTCCTAGATTAGTGACTATAATTATGTCATTCTGTATGTATGCTGTTTTTGCATGTGTATACTGAGTCACTGAGCGGTGTCCCTGCGTAGGGTTACGGAGAGTTTAGTACTTGTTGTAACATTTCTGGCTCAAAAATGAGCATTCAGGCATATCAAGGTATGGCATTAAATAACATCCACGTGGACGCCTCCAGCATCGGCAGACGTATCCGTCTGTATCAGCCGATCTCAAATGGCTTTAAAACTGCTATGTAACGAAGGTTTATTTGGGTATAATGCCATGTTAGGTTTTATATGAGTTTAATTAGACTTATAAAGGTTGCCGAGAGTAGACCGGAAGACCAAAGATTGGAAGCATATTATCCATGCGCGACAACGTGTTGTACACTGCAGTGGATTTGTCGAATCAGACAAATAACGAAAAAACACATAATCTGGCGGTCACATAATCAGCTGTCTCTGAGATAATGCATTTATGATGTAAGCTGCTATTTGTGAGTCGGAGGGAATGATTTGCCATTAAATAGTTTGCTTTATACGCAGTGCATATTGCATCTGG
Organism: Urechis unicinctus; assembly: GCA_034190875.2. NCBI lineage: Eukaryota > Metazoa > Annelida > Polychaeta > Xenopneusta > Urechidae > Urechis > Urechis unicinctus. The sequence goes on along the minus strand of CM067351.1, from coordinate 46,155,647 downwards.
GCGCTTTAGCGTTGATAGAAACACAGGATGCTTATCATGTTTATTTCTCCAGTGGAAAAGCTTGTCAGTAACTGCAGTGTCATCAAGGGAAGATGCCACAGATCCCAGATCATAGAGGTATGACATTTGTATAACTGACATCTCTTAGCAAAAACTCGACGCAATTTAATAGGCTTGAATAACTGTATGATTCACACTTATATAATCCTCACTAATATTTCCTGATGAATGCTAAAATCCACTGCATCGCCCCGATAGTGACAATAAAATCCACACCGTGTGGTTGGTAGTGCATGGATAAAATTAAGAGGTGAAATGTTTCAAAATATCTGCAGATTCATGCTATATCTATGAATTACCTCAAAAACAAGTCAATCAATATGAAATCTTAGAAATAATCATTGAATGCAATTGATATTCCCAATGATGGCTTTTTAACAGATCACATTATCTACAGAGGAGCCGACAGCAGTCCTTACAGCCTCCTGTAGCTGTACTATAGGCCTTAGTGGTCAGTGTGGGCATATTGGTGGTGTGCTCTACCAGATGGCGAAGTTCAAGTTCAGGGGATTCAAAGTCATTCCAGAAGATTTGGCCAAGACTTCACTATCCCAGACCTGGCACCGGCTAAATCTGACTCCTAAGTCTTTAGTTTTAAGCCCAACCCTTAGACGACACAGAAACATAAACAACTCATCAATGAGTTGCATGCCTCTAGGCTTACCTGCCATTGTAGCATCTGTACTAGGAACATAGTACATACTGGTCATGTTCTTAGCCACCGGCTGTAGGTATTCAAAAAAAGCTACAAAGTCAAGATAGTTCCTGAACCCAGTATAAAACCGTACCATGTCAGGATCATAGGATGAACTACAAATGAACTTTTCGATCTGTAGTTGATCTTTCATGGCCTGATTCTGTTTTTGTGAATACTTGATTTGAATATCCTGTAGCAACTTCTTAGCTGACTTCTTTGCTGTCACTCTCTTCCAAATCTGCTATGTGAATATCAGTAGTGACAGGCAGTCTTTGACTGGTTGGTTGTCGTTAATAAAAAAAAGTTGTCAACTACATTTAGCATATATGATTGTATATATATATATATATATTATATATATATTATATATTACAGACATATATATACACATCATGTGTGTTTATGTCCACATGTAAGACAGCAGGTATTTTCTTAAGATCCATTTGACACAAGTTCTTTTTGTAAAGAGCAATTAAATTTGTATGAATATAAGATTAAGCTGTATCATGCATGGTAATCTTCTTGGTTCTTTAGGTGACCACCATTCGAATATTGAGGGGATCGCTGACGATTTAAGGCACTTCCTTACAGGTGTACACCTGAAATCGTCCTTGGTGAAATGGAAAGAACACACAGATACTGTCTGATACCTGGAGTGCATTTACATTATGAAAACAAGATAATAAATATGAAAAGTATCAACGTATTCCTTCTTATGTGATTTACTTTCTTAAAACACATGAAACTATTCAAATAGCTCAAGCCTTCTTATAATCGCTCTAGATCGTGGTTGTAAACAACTCACCATGAACCCGTGTTCTGGACCTTGTTTTCGCCTTATTTTGTGAAGCCAGGCTTTTCTTTTTGTAGAATCTTTTGGAAGTCGGTGAAATGAAATATCTGGGTTAACTGTTCCATCACTATTACAAAACGGAACGCAAAAATAACGATGGCTATTTGGTCGAGACACAGCGGCAGACGATGACATGTTTACAACTCGCTGCGATCCGGCTAACGAGGTCGGAGGTCAACGGGGCTGCCCACCCATGGCCTCGTTCTGGCCGCGGAATGTGCGGCATGCATAAATATTGAGAACCCCCAATTAAATAGTTTGCTTTATACGCAGTGCATATTGCTTATTAGCATAACGGATCTAATGCAGCAATATCATTTGTAAACTGACATCAATACGCAACATAGGCTTGAATAACTGTAGTGAAGAAAAAATCATCTTAAATAAAAGTGTTTGCAATACATCTCAATTGAATCATGTTAAATATTATGTTACAATACCAATATTTCACAAGCAAGTTCTCTTACGCTTGCTTCCACAACATTCAGTAACCAACTTATAAAATTGCCTGCATAATATTGGCACAAAGGCAAAGTGCATTAACCTGATTGCATAAAACTTTCTGCTTCTGGGACGATACGGTTGATACACCCAATCACCCAGACTTTGCACGGGGTATTCATTGTAGTAACGTGACGCTTCCTAGCCGAGTCGTTTATGCATCATCTGCTATATCATATTTCATGGCATAATCAAGATAAAGAATGTAAGCTCTGCAAAATTATCGATTATCATGAGTGAAAAAACTAGGTTCATGTGTCTGAAAAGCAGTTTTCTACAGTTGCAAAAAGTTCATTTAAAAGATTGAAGCATAGCTGATTGTATTCAAGATAGCATCCAAGTTGATTATATTTTACTTCTTCCATGACAGCGACATCTGCAGTGCTTCCCATGTGACACCGCTCTTGTATATTGGTGCTAGAAACAGCTGTACAATTTCCAATCATGTTAATTTCCTAAAACCATAATTGCTTCCCCCATAGAGAAAAAAAGGACCATTTGATAAATATGACATATCTTATCTGAACCTTTATGGGAACAACGACTATTAACTGCAAAGTAAAAATAATCTCTCGACCTACATATGACAAATTGTGAAGCGTTCATCGAATGCGAAGTATAATATATGAGAAACAATGCCCAGGGATCAATAGCTTTCATGAGCACAAAATCGACACACTCCTGGCATGTTAAACCTCGTCGGAAAGGTTTGTGTACTTGGTTCATTATTCTCAAGTAGGATATTCTTGCTATTCTGCGCCTTTTTTTGAAGTAGTATAGCAGCACTTGTTGGGTAATTTCCAGTCCTATAATATGGCAAATCATTCATTGATTAGATATCAATTCCAATTCATTAGATCTGTTATTTACCTAATGTTGTGCATTCTATAAGCAGCCATATCTCTGAGGGCAATAACACCTGACAGAGTAGAGCGAACTTTGCCAGCAATTCTACATATCATTCAACATACCGTAGCACAACGCCACAGCAGGTAAGTTCTTCTAGCTTACCACGTGACGAGGTCCTGCTTTCATTCATTGAATTGCTGATGGGCTGCAATTATCCAAGTAATGGCTCTGTAGATGACAAATAGGTTTTGATCTGTGCCTTTTCATGCACACATGCATACCGACTGCTTTAATAGTTAAACAGTTAATAATCAAAGCCGATGGCTTTCAAGTAAGATACCACCTTGTCTGCCCCATCAGAACTGAAAAGCATCCTTATGTTAAGGGACTTGTTCTGCTGCTGCGTTGTCATTGTAGCTTAAATCATGATGTAGAGTCAAACTGCTAGCATCAAAATGTTCCTGCGGACAAATATTGTCGCACATGTAATAGAATCCTTGATCAGTGCGCTCTATGCTTATTCCTTCGGACACGGTTCCCATTATCAAACGTTATGCAATACTAAAGCGGTATCTTGAGACTATATGAAATTTTATAACATATGATATATATTATCTCTCTTTGTCCCAGACGTAACACAGTGGACAGTTTTTCATTTATCAAGGTCTGGTATTTACAATCATTGTCGCAAATGAATGCATATGTACACATATATACAAGCTTGTCTGGTAGCTTGAATCACAGACATCTTCTCTGCACTGATAACGTATTACAAACTGCTATGTGGGTCTGTTGTGATTGTAATGAATTACTACATGGAACCCTACTCTCATTTGTCCCGTTGATCCAGTCGAATATTTTACGACCCATTGTCAGGTCATAAAGAGGGTGCCGGTGTTAGAATGTTCGACTTATATTCATACAAATTGCAAATCTACTCGGCTTTACGGGGCCTGTTACTACACATCATGTTTTGATGGCAATGGGCTTAAACGATAAGCTTATTAAGCTAACGTATGTGATATAAATTGAAACGGCTGCCGTACAAACGGCTTATCGGCGTATTAAGGGAATGGGTTTTTGGTGTTCCATTTTCATTTATTCAGAAGTCATTGGTGAGCCATACTTCGCTTTATACTCTGATAAAGTTACCTGTCTTTAGTTACGCAACTTCATATATCCCTATTTCCGACATTGTAATGTGTGCAATTGATGGAAAATTCAGCGGCGTACATTTACGTGTTGTGCACAAACCGCGAATCAGATAAAACTCAATTAATGCCCCGTGACAGGGATTTGTTTCTTTGTAATCATCTATTCCATTTGAACCGTTGTCCCCTTGCAATATGCAGTGCATGTATGTGATTGATGCATCAGGCTTAATCACGCTCATTGTGAAACCAAAGGTCGAGGATGACGTTCCCTGTTGACTCAATTAGCGGATCGATTTGTTTCATTGTGATTCTTCAAAGTACTCGAGGCCAAGTGGTTTCGAATGTAGTTTGTGAACATTGACTTACAGTCAAGCTTGTCTTTACTCGAGATCATTGTTAAAATTGAACCAGTGAGTTATTTAATGCTTGCCATATCCATTTATACGGTAGCTACAAACAGATGGACAGCCCACCGAAAATGCAAACCATATGACTTAGCTCTTCCTAAATTAAGGATAATTATAGCAAAGGGAATCTACCAAGTATTACTCCGTGTAGATTGTCTTTGTGCATGTTGAATGTCAATTAAAACGTACCTATCAAGTTATCACATATCTGTTGATTTAATTGCTGGGCCGATTTGTCTGCTCACAGCATTTACGTGCAGAATGCAAAATGAATTTTTTAATGGATTATGTATCTAGATCCCCATTAAGATTTTTAAAAAAAATTTTAAGATATCGTAGAAATAGAGAAAAAAAACAATTAATAACATACAAGCTAGCCCAAATACAGAGCCAGCGTGGCCGAGGTTACGATTGTATCAAATAAACCAAAAAAACCTCACAACTTGCCATGTAAATATAGGCATTCTGAAATTGCTCATCGATGCATCAGTATGATACCAAATTGTCGTTAATGGTACTTGTTGCGCACAAGCGACTGTTCAGTTATCAACACAAGCATCGTATATGGCGCACTAACTGTCGTCGAGACTCTATCCTATTCACCAACTTGAAGTAGAGGTGGGAGCTGGTATTATGCCAATTGCTCATGTTACAGTATACATTGCATTTACATTGCTCCCAAGAAACTTGGTTATCTTTAATTAAATTCATCTATTTTTTGAATGCATCTAATATATGCGGTCAATTTTGCAGTTTACAAATATATCCTGACTATTTAGACCAAAACCCCGTACGAGTAATCCGCTTCGTAATTGATGGCGGTCTCTGAAGGGGATAAGACGAATACAAGGTTGAAATATTTAGAACAGCTCTTTGCGACGTCATTTCGACTAATTTGCTCTGCCGTTGTACAATGGTTATTAAGTATATTTATATGCAAGAATTGTAATTGATCTCTTGGAAAACTGCAAGTGAATGTTTATCAATACTTACATAATGTGTTATGTTATCTACATGTCCACTTGCATTAAATCAAGCTTAGAGTTGCAACGTATACCTTAGATGAGATTGGTTGACGCACAATATTCGTGTCCCTTTGCCGTTTATTGCATTTCCCATTAAGGGTGATGAATGGCATTGTCAATAATGGTGATAGATTGTAACAAAAATTCACAAGATTGTTTACCGTACTTCAATTTTATCACTGCCAGTCAAACATTATATATATCGTTGCCATAGCATATATGTTATTTATAGAGAATGGCGCGATTTGGGCTTTTGACAAAACGAAGAACCTCGATGGTGATATGAAGCGTATAATATTGAGCAAAGTCATCTAGTTGGCTGTAATGCTATCCAATCCCGCAATCTTTATATGGCGACATTGTTACAAAAACGAGAAAGATAATATGATAATACGGCCTAGCCTGACAATCACAAAGAAAATATATTTTTCGTAATGATTAAGGCGCCAGAAAATCGGAATCCAAATTTGGTATTGCTTTTAGAAATTGCCTCAGTTTATTGGCAATGCGGTTAGTTGGCGATTATCACTTTACTGTGGCAGTGTGCAGAAACGTAAATTACGCTCGACTGGTCCTTTGCAATCAGCATGCTTCGTCAGATGATATTTACTTACAACTGATCGCAGTGGTATGTCGCCATCGATTAACAAGATCTAATTGAAACCGTTAGATTCGTCCCGTTCTGTATGAACGATAAACTCGGAGGTGGTAACTGCGAAACGTCACTGATTTATTGTAAAGCTGAACGCAATTTAATGGCTAATCACATGTCACTGTTTATTGTTTTATTTGATTTGATGCAAAAAAACGGTCAGACCGTATTTCCGTACATTTTTGATTTAAAACTCTGTGTTTATGGTGTTTATGAGACACTTTAGCTTAATTCGGCATTTGCTGCTGATCAATAATCTTTGCAGAAAACAACAACGATATACGTTCGACAAACAAGTCCATTTTACTGTTTATAGATTTTGTCGCCAACGATAGATACCTGTTGGCTCGCGGCAAATGATTTTCGCCATTCTTTTCATACAGCATCAAGCAATATCAATTAGATTTCTTATGAAAAGACAATTAATTTTTACATTCAGCGTATTAAGAGTTTCTTTCCGTATTCGATGTTGCTTGGTAAATGGGATTGGTGGTCGTTCTTACGCAAATAATGTTGAGCTCGGTTTATAAGCTGTCAATGACTGCATTTACTCGTGGTAGGATTAATTATGTCAACTCCACACAGGAAAATTACACGCCGCAGTTGACTATATCGGCTGCTCATCTGCTCATTTGGTGGTTGCTAGGTTGTTTTAACAGGGATCCACATGCAATATTCTTTGTTGCTAATGGTGCATTATTGACGCGTAGAATATTCCCCCGTTTTGATTATTCAGCCGTTTGCCTGAATACCATAGGTATCATGATTCAAGTTCATTACAATTAATATTTAGACATTTGAATCATTGTAATATTTCACTTATATATTGAAATCATACTAATGTGTTTGGTAAATAGAATCCGTATCCACACCAATATGTTATGGCAGCTCGTCAAGTGACTATACTTACTTTGTGTAGGTCATTGATTGTGCCAACTTACAGCGCTTCAAATCTGCGCACACTGAGCAATACCCAGAGGTTATTTATATGCTTACCGTTCGCAGAGAATACTGCCTATTATCAGCCGTTTGCCGTCATTTTTGAGGGCGGAGAAAGTATCCTGCTGTGTTTATTAAATGATCGCATTCTGATGGACAGTCATAACCACAGAACCTGTAACTACTATTGAATATCTTGAGCAGAGAATGCAGTACCGTCGCAAACAATTGTGATCGATCTGATGGAGTCATAAGCCACAACAGGTTACTCAACTTAACATGTGATTGCGCTCTTTCCTTAATAGGGTTTGCCGTTGACACAGGTAAATCATTTGAATGTAGACATACTACATTGTATTGCGTGATTTGCCGAGGAATTTTGCGGAGCTATTCTTAACGACCCACCACATAACTATTGATGACTTGTACCATACAATACACCGCTAGAATACCATATAGACGGCAAAACAGATTGATCCCGAAAACAATTAAGTTAGTTTTTCATTTTCAGTTTTTCATTCATGCTTGCAGTGCATAAAGCATTATAAATCCTTGATACATTTCGCTAGTACAACCACAGGATATATACCGAATCACAGCAGCATTAATCAAACATTATACATCAACCGTGGCCTTCCATTCTAAAATACAACCTAGCTAGATATAAAGGCTTCTTTCTAATCTGGTAAACGAAATAAACTCTTTTTATCGTTTTATCAGACATTTAAATTGAGATTGCCGATTGGCATCAAAAGTACGATGAATGGTTGGCCTGGAAACTTTTCGCCTTAACAATTAGTGGCTTCACTAAGGCAATGTCAGTGACGCCGGCTTACACATTGGCCGAGTTAAGTCGAATGCGTATGATATGTTCATGTATTAACTGACTGCATCATCGCGGACAAATACCCGACTTGCCCTGAATAATGTTTCCTTATAGACCTTGTGATGAAGAAGCCGGTAACGTGTGTTACTCTCTCTGATTAAATATCTGCATCGATTAAGGTTTATTCATACGTGTTGTTAAGTATGACAACGCATTTTAATGCTATTGCTGAATTGGGTAACATCATCGCAGGCATTGGCCGGCAGTCACTTGTTGCATTTAACCAGTTGTATTAACGTGACCTACAGATAAGTGTTATAAGGTATAGAACAGGGGCATTTGTAAGCAGCTCAAATTCATCGAAACAGGCACCGGAGCGAATTGACATATGGGTTCGAATTGTAACATCTTAGTGTTGAACAAATATCTGGTGTATTTTTTTCTCCTTGAATTTGTAATTACATTAATGACATCAGACGATAATACTGTTTCCAATTAATTGGCCTCAATGCTAGTATACTTATGTCAGTGGATTGATATGTGAAAGGTGGGTGTCCAACTATTGCTATTGAGGGGCTCTACAGTATTGTTGACTGACACACTAAAAGGGTTATTTCGTAGCTGCAATTTAATTACATTGTTTTAAGTATTACATAATAAGCATTCATATGTTACATACCATACAATTCGTCAGTATTGTGATCACCAAACAGTACGATTTACATATGCTTCTTAGAATGGCAGTACCTATGATTGCCATTAAACTTATGAATAGGCCAAACTGATGAAGACCCAGCACTCAAATGAGTCCAAACCTGTTCCATTGTAAATTATTATTGTTAGTAAGGTTCTACGACAAAGAAGTCGATATAGTTTGGTAAGAAAGAGAAAAATATCCTCGTCAAGGGTCTTTTCCATCATGTAGACGTAAGAAAACATTTTTATGACCCACTAGTCATTACATCAAATGATTATTGTACTTAAGGTACGCTCTGTGTGTTCCACAGATATAACGGATGCTAATACAGAGTTTATCAAATGATCAGACATTTGCTGATATGCATGAGAAATAGCGGGAAGCTCTATCGATTGAAGCCAATATGGAAATTGAGTAATATATTCGACTGTTCCCATCAGTTGTTTTCTATGACGGCGGGGCAAATAACTTAATCCGAAATTCATTATGTCTAGCGATGACGAAACCAATCGTCGTATGAATTGAGCTTACATTATTCATAGACATATTATCGCTCACGGCCTTCTATAATAAGGACGCGGTGATTCATTCTCGGTATTCTGTGGATATATCAAATTCGTGGGAATTGACGTTGACAAAATGTGACAATATCCAAGAAAGTGAACGCCACTCCATAACGTGTTCATGCCTTAAGAAATGAAAATGTTTCATGGCCAAATGATTCTAAACTAGCCTGCCTTTGTCATATCATGCTTTTTTTGTGTGTTCAAATAGTATAACAATATATCATTTTACAAGTCTATAATTCGCGCTTTGGTTGGTCATTCATTTTTGTGGGCCATTACTTAGCAAGTTAATTGCGTCCCCTTATGCAAAATGCGCACAGCGAACTCCATATGCATAAGTCGGCTGGGTGTAGGGTGTCTATTGACAGCAATGAGCTTGCAGCTACACTAAGAGGGCTCACATTGACTAGCTATGCTTTACGTATGCACATGTCCGCCGTCAAGTGGCGCTACCATAAAATCAGCAAAAGCACGTGGGACTGTTGATCCAACATGTCTTCGGTTGACGAATTGCGACATGTGATGAGAATGTGGAAACTTCTGAATAGTCGAGGCAACCACGCCTCTGAATAGATCAGGAAATTCCATGTGATTTCAAGAGACGCTATGACCAAGAAGCGCGCTATTCACAAGTAGCGTGTTCAGATATTTTGTTCGGCGGAGACGATAGCGGGCCCTAGGGTCTACCCATTTTAACGTTGTTCTCTCTTGCTAATACTGTTGCCTAGGAAGCTAATATAACAAGCTGCATCATTCTAGAGGTCATCAAAATATAGCACTTTCCTCGCAGATCGAAGGGTTTGTCATTTAAACATGGGGGAGATGTTATCATTACTTGGTTGAACAGAATCGGGTAGTGATCAGAGACTTCGCGTGGCAAATAGCGCAGTTAAAAGTCAGACATTTAAACAAATACGAAAATTCACGGTAAACAAATAATTACTAAGATTATAGGACCAGGCAGTTGATAACAATTGCCAGATAAACCTACTCAGTCAAAGAGCATAGTCACCACCTAACACCCGGAACAAAATTATTGGGCATCTAACAAACTCAATCCACATTTAGAATGGTTGATGAAGTTTCATGCATTGACTTGTACGAGGAATATATTTGTATGTAGACCTATCATTGAATCAGACTGACGAACCTAAACCTAAATTGAAACGGTATCCATCATATGCAGTTATATGTGTTTAGTAAAAGCCACGATATGGTTAGAAATAATCATACCTCGATATGATTATTGCTATTCTGCCTAGCGAAGCAAACTTGAAGCTGAGCGTTGAATTGTTCAAAATAATTACTTATCATGAACCCAAATACACCCGATTTCAATATTAAACTACATGACGATTCGTGATTCATTAAAGACAATCAAAGCTTAATAAGTAACTGATTGCATCGGGGCCATGATTAAATGCTTTATACCAGCCATATGAATAATTACTTTACAAATAAGCGCGCAAACGAAACAATGGGCACCCTTGGTGCTGGTAGAAAATTAGCTGCCCTGCCAAACGCGCAATTCAACATATTTACGGTCAGACTTCTGTTTAAATAATGTTTGTTTCACGTCACATTAGTCAGTCTGTATCTCTTCGGGTATTTGCAATCGAAACATCGGAAATATGCTGCTCATATTATGGGATTTAATGTGGTATCGGAATTCAAATGGACATAGTGTTCACATTATGGGGTGGGATGTTGATGGACCTAGACACCGCACATCATATTAGTCCAAGCCAGCCCGCAGTTAAAGCTGACATCAGTCATTTGGTTAAGATAAACAAACCGTAATCATATCAAGCAAGACATCATATTATTGCACAATAATATAGATATACAATACCTGTTAACGATGTGGCCGCCTTATGGCCTTGGTCTGTGAACCACTGGTTGGTAGATCAAATTGACAAATACTCTTAGAAACATGAACAAGAAGAGGTTGACCCCACGCGGTGAAGATGTAGTGTTATTGCATCTGACAGTGTGTTTACTCTACATTTCGAGCATTAGATTGACGCACGGCTACATTACGAGATTTGTTTGCGTTGTTATTTCATGTTAATTGTCGTCAACGACGATGAATTGTTTATTCAATATAAGTGATTGATTATCTTCAAAGCTGCAATAGAAAGGTTCATTGCACTGCAGCTGCATCAATATAAAGTCAATTATCCAAATGGATTCAACTGCTTGACGAAGTGGAATGCTTGCAACATTTGGAGCACGTGACAAAGTCTCCAGCGTTTAACAGGGAAACATAATAGTAATCTATTATATATGCCAAATACGAGTACATAGATGCTAAGCGTTTACATGACTAAAAGGATTATCTGATCACACCGACGTAGCCGCTTAAACGAATCATCTGCATGTTATATGGATGATGGACAATGGGATAAAAGCAATGCATTCCTTGTCAATATAGGAGAGGATTATATCGATGAGATGTGGTTTGTACTGGTCAATTTGTAATCAAGCTTTATTGTTGATATCGTGAGCATAATTGACACGTTTTCTTATTTTTTACCATTCGAAGCATTACAATGATTGGATTGGTTGTGTGCTGTCCCAGCGTCACGTGATAAATCACTCGTGTTACGTACGAGGGGGTTCTGCATGAGGATGTCTATGTACATTGCTGGTAGTAGATGGCACATGAGGGTCACTGTTATACATGGTCATCAGAAAACTGGGAATATATATACCATAGAAATATCTACATTGCAATTTGCGGCTCTTATCGAAGTTGAGTTGTGCCGAAAAGAGCCGAATGCCAGTCAGTATATCTCATTTTAAATGGGGATATCTGCAGTAATCGGTCGACCAAAGCACATGCTGCTGTCATCAAATCCCATCCACCACAGATAGCATGTCTTAGTGATCCAACATTTGAGCTATTTCTGGCTTAACGCTTGCAGAAAGCAATGTTTACTCAACAGTGCAAGTGAGTAGTTTATACAACTCCTAGGAAACACGTACTTGTTTAGAATACATTGCCTTACCGCTGCGCTGTAGATCATCCTTATAAACAAGAGGCAAAAAAGAGGTTAGTATGAACAGTGATGATCGAGATGCTTTCAGACGAGTCTTTGTAAGATCATGTGGAAAATAACAATAATTGTTCACCAAATATTGAACAGAACTCACCAAAATAAAGAACGGTGAAAGAGTGCTGCTTACAAGATGATGATACATGTGCATTTTAGTGAAGATCGTTATGCAGTAGCTCAATGCATCCAGAGGAGTGTTGCGAGTTCAGCTCCTGTATCAAATTCTTCCTTAATGCTGCTCGCGTATGTTTAAATTGCGCCGGAATATTGGGCATTCGACGGAATAATACTAGCTGCTCAAATGTTGCGAATGACAGAGCAAGAAAATGCAACTGTCGGCCACGCAATAATAGCACTCCTCGAACCGGAAATTCTAAACCGTTAGGCCGTTATTTGAAATGCATGTTATTGAGAAAAACGGGTACGGCTGGGCTCTTTTGGTCTATGGATTAGTAGCTCGAGCTCTGTTTATTTACTACGGGATGTTATGTATTAGCTGTATTGTATAGCTTGTAATACTTTGGTAAAATGATATCAACGTATATATCCCACTAGAATGGAAGACCCGAGTGGGTTCGCGAAGGATTGTCATTCTCTCCCTTCCCATGTGACATGTGACAAATTAATTGATGCACGTAGCGGGTGTAAATGCGTCTGGTTTATGACCTGCTGCACCAACAGCACGACATATATCGGCGTGATATTTTGCGTGATGTTTGAAAATCAATATACACTCCCATGGTGCATCGCCAAATGTTGTATGGGTGATTAGTAAAGGAGGCTTATTGTTCTGTAGACAGAGATTGTGAACATATCAAAGAGTATATTCTCTCCATACTTAAGCCGATCTTAATCTGATTTATTTCCCTATATATAGAAAACTAACAATGTAAACATCTGAACAGAACAAAATTTAATATGACCATATCGATCTTTATATTTATGTGGATAATTAAATATGGATATGTACGTGCATAACGTAATTTTTAAAGACGAAAGATGTGTGGTGCATACGATCTCAACTTTACTGTCAGTTGTAATGTTTCAAAATATTCGAAAAGGTTTGATACATTATATACGGATAAAAGAAATTTGTGCTATTTTAACATTATGGTTACGACTAATTATAGTACTATTTAGTAAAAATATTAAGCTAGGATTATGCAGGAGAATACATCACAACGTTCGCTGGGTTTTCTTATATGGAAGGTTGGTAAGGAATCAGCACGGGTTGTAATTTAACATGAAGCGCCTTCACATATATCCGTCGACAATCAGCACCATTTTTATGGGAATCCTGGGAGACATTTGCTGTTCATTGAATAAAACGTTCACTGACTTACTCCCTCGTGAAAAGGATCTGATTCATTGTAATCTTCGACTCAACTCAGGCCGTTGTTCCGTTGCAATATGCAGCACATGTATGTGATGGATGCTTCAGGCTTTATCGCGCTCATTGCGAAATCGAAGGTCGAGACTGACTGTCTCTGTCGACACAGTGAGTAGATATGTATGGTTCATTGGGGCTCTTCAAAGGACTTGGGGGAAAGTGGATACAAATGGCTATGTAGATTTGGTACCTTTGCTTACGGCCAGATGACGTACAATAGAGATCCCTGTGATAGCTGAACTTTATCCATTTATATGGAAACTAGGTCTAGATTAGTAGTCAACTTCAAAAGCCTCTAAAAAGCGTACTTATTAAATCACGCAAATCAGTTGATTAATAGTTGTATATATATTATATATAAATATACCTATATATATATATATATATATATATAATATATATATATATATATTGATATGTATTATATATAAATATATATATATATATATATATATGCATATATATATATACATATATCTCTCTCTCATATATATATACATATATATATATATGTATATATCTATAAGTGTGATACATTTGAATATATATATATATATTTAAATATATTATACATATAAATATATATATATATACATATATATATATATATATATATATATAAATATATATATATATATATATATATAAATAAATATATATATATATATATATATATATATATATATATATACATATATATATATATTACATATGTTATATATATATATATATATATATGTATATATATATATATATATATATATATATATATATATATATATATATATATATATATATATAATATATATATATATATATGGGTGGATATATCTACAGAAAATATATAGGCTAATCCGTTTTAGGCTATATCACCTGCGCTATATAACATATTGGCCATACGCATATCCCCGCAGATAAACTGCTGTCCATATATATGATATATGTATATATATATACTGTATATAATATTATAAAGACCTTGTAATGCATATATAATCGATCAGATCTGGTATCTATGATTTATTTTGCATGAGAATGATCACGACAAAGCCATCAAATGCTATAAAGATTTGATCCATTTATATAAAATATAAGGGTAATAATTGTATTGGTTCAAAATTTAACAAAGCATCTTGGTGTCGAACAAATATCCAAGGTATTTGCCTCTTCACATTTTTGACATAGGAGGACAATAATGTTTACAATTAATTTGTTTGAATGCAATTAAACATATGTCAATGGATTAATCAAATGTTTAACACGTTGCGTTTGATGGATGTCCAACATTTGATTTTGAGAAGATCGCCAGATATCAGCTGACTGACCGCCTCAAATTATAATTTTGTAGTTGCAACTCAAAGTGTTTGTTGATATCAATAAGATTTTAATATTAAAATAAAAGCACTATTTACACACGTTTCTCCCTATTTTTTAAAAGGCCCTGCTTTTTTGGGAGCAGCACTTAAACGAGTCCATACATGATTGCATTATAAATTCTGATTAAGATTTGAAAAAATTTTGTAAGACGCCTTAGACCGGATAAAACCAAAAGAGTCGGTAATAAGTAAAATGCAGTCAAGGGTGCTTTCCATCATCAATGTTTTTATGCCCCGTCAGTCATTATATCACATGCTCTTCTGGGTGCTAATATAAAGTGTACCGAATTTTAACAGGTTTGCTTATATGCATGTGAAAAAGAGAGAAGTGAAATTGATTGAAGCCAATATTGAAATCAAGGGATATATTGTTCTGTACCGATCACTTATGCTATATGGCGGCGGGAAAACCCAATCATAACGTATAGCGATGACGATAAGAATCGTCGTATGCATTTAGCTTATATCATTCATGGTGATATTATCGATCATGGCCTTCAATAATATGGACGTGGTGATTCATTCACGATATTCTCTCGGCATAACAACTTCATGAGAATTGATATTGACAAAATGGTAAACAACTGTAATTTCATGGTGATACTATCGAGCATGGCCTTTAATAATATGGACGTGGTGATTCATTCACGATATTCTCTCTGCATAACAACTTCATGAGAATTGATATTGACAAATGGTAAACGACTGTAATTTTTATCCAATGTTAATTAGAAAACACGCAAATGAAGTAGGGCAGTCGTGCTAAAGATTACTCTTACTGGAAAATACAGTCCTGTCTGGGATAATTTAGTCGATGGATTAGGAGCTAGAGCAATGCTCATTTAATAAGGGAATGATAAGTTACAGATGCATCATTTGGCAAATAATACTGATACAAGCATATTTTCGTCTAGGATGACGAACTTCTATTATTTATGGAGAGTCGCTACATAAGAGAATGAGTTCGCGGAGTTCTCCTGACAAATTAATTGAAGCACGTAGCAGGTGTAAATGCATTGGGTGTATGACTTGCTTCACTTACCTTAGCTGCGCCGACAAATATTGGCGATAAAATTTCGCTCAATGTGTTAAAACCAATAAGCCCTATCTGCTGTCGGGGTGATTGTGATCATGTCAATACAGAGATTCATCCAATACTAACAGCGGTGTTATATTTCCATGCGAAGAAAAATGCCAACGTAAAGCATCTGATCATGATGGTATGTAACTACATAGTGTGTGTGTGTATATGTATATATATATATATATATTTATATATATATATATATATATATATTTATAAATATATATATATATATATATATATATATATATATATATATATATATACATATATATACATATATATATATATATATATATATATATATATATATATATATATATATATATATATATATATATATATATATATATATATATATATATATATATATATATATATCTATATATATATATATATATATATATATATATATATATATATATATATATATATATAGGTGGATCTATATGCGTACCTATCAGATCTATCTGATGGCTTTTGCGTACCTTTGTAAGTACATATCATGGCATGTATGATATTTATCTACAACTCTGCGTGACAGCTGTAGGCTGCATGGTGGATTCAACGATAAAAGTACTGGGTTGACACGCCGATGCTTGATTTGTTCAGGGTGGTTGCCAAGCAATCGTGATTTCAAACATGATGCTCCCCAGAAGGCTATGCGCCATGAAGCAACATGGGTCCGTACATGTTGGATCATTTTCAGTTCCTTATGCGGTGTTCGAAACATGTTGAGCGCTTACAAACACCACATGTTCTACTCCAGCACCCGATACATTCTTACCGTTAGTACTACCGTGTGATCAGACGTTAAGTATGATTTCTGATCATATCTAATTACTGTGATATATCTGAGCTTATTGTGGATACGGTGGGGAAAGACGGCTAAGCAACCAGGAATATATATTTCACAGCGCGATTTCTTAGTAAAAATTGGTGCAACGGTATTAGATTGGCAACATCTAACAATATATGAGCTAATCAGAGCCTCTCCATAGACAATTTGAAACAGAAATCGGTTGCGCGTTTAATGAAATACAGAAATTAAATACACCGACTTCTTGCTTAGGGTTGTTTGATGCCATGCATGTAAACGCATTCTGTTCATTTGTTTGGGACCCGATCTAAAATATGTCAAAAACCTGGCTGCATTACAAATTGTTTGAACAAAAAACCCCTCTGATTCGTCTTGGGTCCTCTCCATCATCAACACAGTTGACAGTATCTTAATGTCCTACCTGTAACTAAATTACATGATTATGATACTAAATTTCAGACAATCATTCCGGGAGCTGTCATAGTGTTCAACTATTTATGAAACATATACCCTCTGGTATTATCCTCTCGTCTTAATCATTTATCTGCCTCAAAAACTGATGTGCGTCTGACGTCATTATTGTAAGAAACGGAACCTCAGGTTTATTATTTCAAAATGGCGCCGCCAGCCGCGTTATGACAGGTGTATAATGAATTATAACACATTTCTTGGATGATTTAACCAACACGAACAATGCACGTAATGACAAGTCTTTGCATTGCAAATAGCTCAGTCTAAAATCATTCATTTCAACAACAAATACAGAAAACGAAGCTTCTTGCATTTACTTGTAAAATGATTATCTAAGCATATTAACCTATCGTTGAACCAGTCCTACGAACCTTAACCTTGAAAGAAAAGGTATTCATCATATATAGTAAACATGTTTGGTGAGGCCGCGACAATGTTTGTGGGACGTCTAACATTCCCTTTGGTGAAGTAATTATCTGTATACTACATAGTGAAGCAATCCTGAGGTAGAGCGTTGAATTGTTCCCGATAATTACTGCTCACATAATCGGGCTTGTTATGGATGGATCGGCATGCCACATACATGAGATCGTTAGCCGGCCGGCAGCAACAGCTGACATTAGTGATTCCGAGAAGATAAATAATAAATACGTATAGTGGTGTAGTTCCTGATGGTGGTGTTGTAGCCTTACCACCTTGATCTTCAAACCTTTGGTCGGTAGATCTAATTTACAAGAACTACTGTGTCCGAAACAGGTGCTTTAAATGTGCGACGAGGTTGCAAATCGCCCGGGATTACTTGCCCGAAAAGAAAGAGAAATGTTTATTCAACAGAGCCCGTGTTGTATATACAAATCCTAAGAAGCACGTGTTTCTTACTTGTTTGTACATTGCCTAACAGTGGCTCTGTCGATGGGCCTTTGTAAACAGGAGTCATTGTGAATAGCGGTGGTCGTAATGCTTTCAGACGTTTTGACTGGAGTTAAAAACAACACATTCTTCTCCGAGGATCCTTTAACTTATTAGGCGGTAAACAACCATAAATATCCATCAAATGTTTAATCTAAAACCACACAAATGAAAAAAGGCAGTCTTGTTGAAGATTGCTGTAAACAAGATGCTGATGTATTTTAGTAACAATTGCTACGTAGAAGCTTATTGCATACAGAGGCAGACTGTTGTCGCATCGAATTCAGCTCTGTTATCAAGTTGCACTATAACATGTCGTACAATGCGCAAATAAGAGGCAACATAAGTAAAATGGCTGCATAAAGTAACGTCTAAGTGGTTTTCGTGGAAGGTGTTGCTCATGTAAAAAAGAAATTGTGCTATTGTGCCTTATTGAAGTACTTTTCAGTGATGTAGGTCGGTTGATGTTAGGCTAGAATTATGCCGAAGAATAGATCACAACGTTTGCTAGGTTTTCTAATATGGAAAGTTCATGAGGTGTCAGCACGCGTTGTAATTCAACATGATGCGCATTCAAATATATCAGTCGCATTTAGCACCATTTTCATGGTACTCATGGGAGACATTTGCTGTTCATTAACTAAAATGTTCACTGACTTATTACCCTGTGACACGGATCGGTTTTTCGTTGACATCTTAGACTCCATTCAGGCCGTTGTTCCGTAGCAATATGCAGTACGTGTAAGTGATGGATGCATCAGGCTTAATATCGCTCATTGCGAAATCGAAGGTCGAGGCTGACTGCCTCTGTCGATACAGTGATATCTATGTTTCATTGGGACTCTTCAAAGGACTCGGGGGCAAGTGGTTTCGAATGGCTATGTAGATTTGAAACTTTTGCTTACAGTCCAAATGACGTACAATCAAGATCCCTGTTATAGTTTAACTTAATCCATTTATATGGGTCTAGGTCTAGATTAGCAGCTAACCGCAATGTTATTGGGTAGAATAAAATAAAATCAACTTCAGATGCACGGTAAAGGCTACTGAAGAGCGTACTTATTTATTCACGCATATCAGTTGATGAATGGTTGTATAGATTATTTTTATTCACGAAACTCACCACCACCGCTCCATATCAGATCGGATCGGATCTAGACTACTACAAGCTACCTCGCTTACTTGGAAACAACAGCAAGTCCAAAGCGACCTGATTATTAGTCAATAATTCGTTTTATTGACAACAACTTGCAGTGTAATGAATATAAATGTGGTAAAGGCCACCGATAACGATCGACTAAAAATGTTTTGGCGCATTTTAAGAACATTTTCCTGGGAATATAACTGTAGGACAGCCATTGCTAAATTTGAGCCCTTGTACGATAACATTGTTCATGTTAATTATGTGTCAATAAAATCCAGTAGTTGCCAATGAGGACAGTAAATTCTGCTGTGTGTTCAAATATACATCATGTTTCTTTCGTATTTAGGCTATTTTCACATGCTTCTTGCCTTCACATTTAAGTTGATGGAAGTCATTCGAAGCCTACTATTTATCTCTAGGGACATTTATATATAAACATACATGCCTTTATGAATAGACGGATCCATTAGCCAAATTTGTCCATGCATTAAAGAGCCGCTGTATACTATGGATTTCCGACGGAACAAACATAGTAAGTAGCAAATAGCAACATGAAAACATATCGTATACGGTGCTATTGAGAATAGCGATGGGAGGTGAGGTTGTTTAGCGCTAAACATGTTCCACAGTTCAAACTATTCCAATGTGAATATGCCATGCACAACAACATACAGTTTTGCTGATCTTCCTACAACCTTTTGGTAATCACACATTCAGGTTGTAGCGGTTTACCTGATACATGACACCGCTTTTGAGAAGAAATAAGGGACACCTGTAAACCCACTTATCGCAAAGCACTAGACAGAATAGTCGATGACATAAGTCATATAACGTGGGTTATAATCATGAGGAGAGCATTGAGCACGGTATCGTGCGTGAGAGCATTATAATCTGAAGCATATAAGTTAATGCATGAGTGAGTTAGCGAAATAGTGAACAAAAAAACCTGATAAGTTGGTCAGCTTCTGTTCGCTCTATGCATTCCTAGTCATAAGCTGAGTATTAAATGTGGACCAATCGTCGAGTAGATCATCTCATGAGTCAACGTCAATAAATAAGCACAATTTGAATGTTAAGGTAAGCATTGATCGATAAGAGTGGAATGTCTGAGGCACTTTGAACACGAGCATTCGGTTTTCCGATAACGAATTCCGCGAAGACGTCCCTGGTTGGAAGACTTGCGCAGTCGCTCCTCTATCGCTTGGTGTGATAGCATTGAACGTTATGGGCCAGGAATATATCAAAATCAGCCATTTGCAGAAAGCATCTATGGGTTTATTAAAAGCACTCGTCAGCTATGCAAATTATACGGCTGTGGCACTATATCATCAGCCCACTATAGTCAATGTTAACCACTATCTGAGAACAACTATCTGTGAACCACTATCTGTGAACCGTTATCTTGGCTTAAATAGCATTCCGTTGAACTCCGACACCGTTTTATTCACTACACGCTTTGCTTGACAATTCAACATGTGCGCATTGGTTTCACAAATGAGGAAGCATTCCAGGAGCAATGGATCTAAGTACAGTCAGCTCGTCAGCACAATGTGAATATGCAGGTTCAAGCATTTGTAAACTCTACACGTCATCATCAGCGGGAGAATAACTGAAATCTCACCAGGCTGCTATATTTCTACCCTAATCATAATTACTTATGACTGAGACTATACTATTGATTATCTTCGGATTGTTTCAAGCATAGTCGGTTGGTGAACAAGGCATGTATGGGTTGATACATGAACAAAATTCAACATCAGGCTTAGTGCTCTTATTAAAGCAGGATAGCGTTTTTCTATATCATTAATAGTCCAGGACGAAAGGGGCGTCATGTCTGCAGTGAGTAGCATGAATAGAGGGGATAGGACACGGCATAGAAAAAGGTAGTATTCAACTAAGTCACTAACATGTCCCATCTGTCGCTCACTGTAACAATAAATATCAGAGAGTTAATGTCAACCATGTACAGAAGACATTGACAAGCAGATGGACGCAACTATTGCGTGAGATTGCCGAGTGAAGCGGACAGAAAGTTATAAAACTGAGAACCCGGCGAGTTACTAAAGCAGTCAGTCAGCAGTCTTGCACGTATAGTTTCTTGTCAACCACATTGCACTTTTTTCAATCCCCTATATATTTCATAGCATATAAACGCCTATATATACACGCAGATGGACGCCATGACGTTTTGTCCTATTTAAGGTGTGCCTGTCACTATCAAACATTTTTTTAGTGGAACATATTCATGCGTGTCAACACTCGTTATTCATATTGACTTATCTCGATTAAAGGTAGCCTATCACGGTGACATAGTGGCAATTGCCCAGCTAGTTTATGAGACTGCTTTTATTCCCAGCTCTGCTCCTCGACCAATCATCGTCACAATGCCAGAGCCAAACAGACAGGGGAGAGGATGTCTTATTGGAACCAAATATCAACACAATTCTACACTAACTACATATAAAGGACTATTTTGAGAGAACGTTTGCGAAATAAAGTCGCAATGTCTGATGTCAAAAGCTCAACGTATTTGCCTTGCATGCACGTTCAATTAGATAGCGAGGCATAGGAATGGCCATTTTTCAGAACTATAGAGACCAGCGGAATGTGATCGTGTAATCTATCCTTTTAAAAATCACAACGGACGCAGTGGGGTGATCCTAACCGTAGGCAGAATATGCAATGATTAGAACGCGAGATAAACACAAGCGGGAGACAAATGATCCAATCTGATTAATTGACAGCGGGACCATTATTTTTCACATCCCAGCTAGATTCTGTCACTTTCTTATTACCCGACTATGGCAACCATCAGCCTGAATCATGATTAACTTGCAAACCTCGCACAGTAGATCCTCATTACAGCTCTTACCTCAGTCAACCACTACGTGATGCTCCGTGCTTTCGTCTGCTTACTTATCACCCGACACAAAAGCTACATATATAAGCATTATCAAAGACGTCAAGTTTTGACCGAACGTTAGCCAAAGCAAATAATAAATGTTTGATATCTGCAGATATTAATAATGGCCAACTTTCGGAAGCATAGAAACCAGCTTAATTTTATCGTGTAATCCATCCTAAATCTGATCTATCATCCAACTCTCCGCCATCATTTCAATCTTGCATTACCTGTAGGAGAAGTAATGCGCAATACATTATTCATCTTTAACTGAACAGCGAAGCCTGAAGTGATAACAAAAGGTAAGTAGTCACTTAAACATCTCAATCACGGCTGGCTCATGAAATGAATCGCACAGACGCCAATTGCTCCCATTATCATCCTTCCTGGCTCTCCATGTACCTATAAATCCACATAAAACAGGCTCATTTATAACTTAACTTAATGGCACAGTCCGTTGGTAATTCCGAATTGACGATAACCGCACACAATAGCGCGGATTCATAAAATACCCTGCAATGATGACCAATAATTTAGAATAACGTTGTAAATTCGCGGTATCACACAAACGTGCCTACTTAAAACGATATACCAACATATATATCTGATATCTATCTGATATCTATCGATATTTACATATAAATATACATATATATGTATAAATGTATTGTATATAAATATATACAAACATATATATTATATGAATATATATACATTTGTATATATATATATATATATATATATATATATATATATGTATATATATATATATATATATATATATATATATATATATATATATATATATATATATATATATATATATATATATATATATATATATATATATATATATATATATATATATATATATATATATATATATATATTATATATATATATATATATACATATATATATATATATATATTTATATGAATATATATAAATGTGCATATACATTTCATATATATATAGAGATATATATATATATATATATATATATATATATATATATATATATATATATATATATATATATATATATATATATATATATATATATATATATATATATATATATATATATATATATATATATATATATATCTCTATATATATATATATATATATATATATATATATATATACACGCGTATGCCTAAGAAGTAATGCAACAGAATACGGGCGGGATATTAGCGATAATAACAGTTAATGATTTTCTTTTACCAGGTGTAGTTATTTTACGCGGTTGTATCTGCTCATTTGTTCTTTATCCAAACTGATGGGCACTGTATGAAACATATGCCCTTTGAGTTGTTCATTCTCTGATCCTCTTGCATATTCATAAACCCACATGGAGATACAAAAACGGTACATAACCATATTGGCATGTATGTATTTAAAATGGGGATTATTTAGCACCCAAATAATCCACAAATATATCATTCTTATATATCACATTGCATTATTTCACATTGATGGCAAAGATAAATACTTAAACGAATATATCTGCACGATGCTTGACTGTGTTATCACATGCTGGTTATGAGGCATGGGTACGTTTGCAATGTTTCTGCAAACATTATTCTCTAGCGGCATTTTACCGATATAAAGATGTAGTGCATCCAAGTCATGGCTGCATGTTGTATCCTTTCACTGAGAACCCACTAACATTTATTTCAATGTTTCACTCTCCCTGAAATTGAATCTAAATATAGCACGTGGTAGGCGCTTCTAGACATCTGAATCTTGAAGCGGTTTAAGTTTGCGCGACAAAGCAGAATATGATGAAATGTTTAATTTGACCAAGCCGCTAATTTGCATGTGCTGAAATCGATAAATTATTAATCGTTTGGTGCTCCCAATACTTTGAACCGGTTAAAATCGGGTAATTTCAACGATTAGAAAAAAACGGAAACAATTTAAAACTTTAATCTGGTACCGAAAGCATGCGGTTCACCAGAACACATCCAACCACAAATTTAGACGTGCGTTCTGGAGGTAAAGGTGATTGCGCAGAACAGCGTTCAACAATCGATGAGCTGTGTTTTATCTCTTTATTTGAAAAAGGATACGCAAAAGCGTTCAGGGTTCCGACAGCAATTCACGCATGTATTATAACTTTTATGATGACATGCGCAAGAATGGTCCTGATGCAGTACACAGCTAATGATCAGGAATGTTATATAAATCCAGCGGCCAGCAACGGGCTATTCTATGAGCTGATGAATTTGTCCAGTCTTTCATTGACTCTCTCATATATCGTCGCATATGCTTCAGGTAATAATCCTCTCAACTCGCGTAATTCCATATAATTAATTCCCTCGTTGTGTGACCTCAAACTCAACTCGCTCCGGCTATACACCCCTACTAATGACACACAAGCGCCATAAACCTAATTATTGATCACCATGTTCGAGGAAAAATTATTATCCATCAAGTGAATGACGGTAATTTTCTTCTGCATCGAGTAGTGCCAAGACCCGTCTGCTTCCCATTAGCGTCTTTCTGGAGCTGATGTACTTAATGACAGACAGTAGTTGTTCCTATGCGATAGTCCTACTTCGGTGATTTGAATCATGGTATGTTTCAGCTCCATATTCGGTGGGTCTTCCCATGATAGTTTCGAAAAAGAACGCGCTGTCTGGGCAGACTATGATTTATTCGTCATTTAATGCATGACCCGTTAAATAGCCATTTCACTTTCAGTTGGGTATGTCATTCATTGTGGTTTTATGAATCGGTTAAACTTGCACGATGCTTGGATTCATTGTTCCATCTGCTGCATACCAGAGTTGGACAAGGAACATTCCTGAGGCAGGGATGCCGTTTCTGCAGTCACCTATATTGAGTATAGCAGATGTGTTTATGCTTATTTCGTGTAAACACCATTATGCAAAAGCTCTACCACTATATGCCGCCTAGATTATCCGGTTCTGTGGTTGAACGTTCAGAGAATAAATAACCACTATTTTCATCCTTTCATCCTGCACATATAATGAGGACTTGTCTCTTAACTGGTATTCGTTTTGTCATTTTGTATTGGAAATAACTTCTCTGTCATTGATTGTGACAGTGGATCAATCAAATGCGCTTTGCAGATAGCATTCCATTATCGCAATATAATCTCACATTGACGCTCCATCTTGTCTCGTGAATCCAGAAAACGCAATTTCCATTTACTTCTATGGACATCGGACTAACCTCTTAGCAACTGCATGACTAATTTCGCAAAAGCAAAACAATCAGCTTCCCATGATACCTTGAGGAACGAACGAATACGTTCATGAAATATGAGATAGCTAAGTAAAACGATAAGGATGCTAACATTATCACAATGATAGCATCACTGATATCTTATGAAGATTTTAAATCCAGATGAATGCATACCTCCAATAGGTATTTGCATTGTTTCAGTTCGCCCTGTTATAGAATTCATCGCAATGGATTATGATATTAGCGGAGATATTTGTATTTATCTGAGCAGTGACCTGTATACCATTCTTACATCTGGCATCTGGTTTACAACACAAATATGCTACATATACACGAATACGCAGTAATTAATTGCCATCCATATTCATTCATTACCGCACTATCACATATATTTGCACGACCTTTTGCATCACAATTACGGAATACATTCATGTCTTTATATCTAATTGTATGAAATCAATTTTGCGAACGATGTTTATCTAACGAATCGACTAGGTATAACTTCTTGATGTTCAAGTGACTGTATGGAACAACATTCTCAGACGAGATTATTCTTGCATATCAACGCTTTCAGAATCCCTCTTCTTTCCATATATAATTAGCCTTTCTCACCAAATGGCATTACTACATAAAAGGGTTTAATGACCCACTGGTAATCCCCGCTTGTCACCCTTCCCCTTATTTGTATTACCTTGGGTGTGTTATAGTAGTAATGCAGACATTAAATTCACCGTAAGTTTGCAGATGCCGACAACGACGATGACGATGACGACGATAATGATCATGATCATGATGATAATGATGATCATGATTATTTCTCAGCATACATTTCAGAATGAGTTTCGTCAGCAAACCGTCAAATACTAATCAGAAAAACCCATTATCTAATTTATGTGATTTCCCAATGGGGTATTTAATCCATGGTCCTGTTTTATGAACTTGCAAAACATGTAATGTATTAAATTTGATTGTTCCGTCAGGTATCATAACAAGGGTGGGTATTTATCCAATGCCTACGAAATTCCTAAAGGGAACTATTAAGACATAATAGAGGGGAAGCAGAGGAGCCTCAATAGAACCGCTGAAAACAGAGTCATGTGCACTTTCACATCAAGTTCATGTGGTTTGATAGACAACGAAAGTTATTACACAAGCTACAAAAGCATTGGTATATGGACTGTCTAAAATAAACCGAGATTCGCACCAATCTTTGATGCAAATAATTGCAACAAATGTGTAAGCATGGTATATAATAAATGACCTGCCCCGCCCAAAACTCCACGGAAATATCCGGAGACTCATTTTTGTCGGAACTTATTAGTTATCATGTAGGTTGGTCAACATTCTCATCGTGTGTAGTGATACGAGGGGAAGTGCGGAGCTTAACATTTTCCAAAACATTTTAAATGTGCTGACTCAAGCGTGTCATTACTTCAGTCTAGGGGTCAATTAAATGCTAGATTCGGCAAACGTCGTCAAGAGAGCAATACATTTGCATAATTTTTGGTGCCGGGATTGTTAAAGTGACAGAAACACTAAGTTTTTAGTGCGAACTATTGTTTAAACAACAAACATTGATCTTATTACTTCTCTGAGTTGCCCAGCAGTGTAAACATTTTGAATGGCAAGAACACGTGATGTTTTGCGATACAAACAACAAAGGAAGCTTCTTTCAAGTACTTTCACTTGTCATACATCATGTACTGTAATGTTTCCTGCTGCCGATGGTTTACGCATATATCACCCGAAATGCTGCGAATGTAAAGGCATGGTGTGCCTTTATGTCATCCAATATATTATCAGACACTAATTCACTAATTACATGTTACTGATACAAGTTAAATTAGCAGTATTTGTGAGATATCCATTTCAAAACCATATCAAACCCACTTCGGTCATTATTCAGCAATGTATCCATAAGCAAGAAGGTAGTCCTTCTCAAAATATCTCAATGGACACCATCAATAGCTATCTTTCCATATTGTGCACACAAATAGATTTTCGCATATACTGAACAGTTATATTCTCTGCTGGAATTATGTTTGGTGGCCTTACCCGCTCTCAATCGAATTAAACAATTCCGCATTGAGTCAGGTTGCTTAAGGTGAGCTTGAGGAGGATTATTGGGCGCAAAACAATTTCATGAAATTACCGTTGATGGAGTAGCCGAGGTGAATGAAACTAACGATGGACTGGATGCTAGACGATTTGTTGTCCTGATGATATACGATATTAAATCGATATAGTTACCAGGTATATTATCCTATTAAGCTTCTTATTCGTATACTTCTAAATGGGATAAGTGGTGTTAACATAGAACAAATAGTGACGCAGATGGCCAACTATATGAATTGAAGCCAACTATATGAATTGAAGATTAAGAGATGAAGCACATGAATATCACATTTGAAGTATATATTGTATTCGCTATTAAACTGAAGATGATTGAGAGTTGCGTCCTTAAGTGGAGTGAATATATGTCGGAGTGATATAAAAGTTTACGTTCGATTTAAACTCTTTGATCATATGCTCTCAGCGAAATTAAGGTATTATCAGCCGCGCGTCGTCGTCATAGACTAAATGAGCTGTTGCAGTATTGTTATAAAGATGATGTATTGACGAATAGCGCCCCATCAATAATAGGCGTCATCATCCAAGCTGACACAATATGATTATGTCATCGTGTGAAGCTGCTTGCGTTGAGAGCCCTATGAATCAATGAAAAACGGCCCACATTCAGTGAATTCCATTTCCAGCAGTAGCTTTATTTCCTAATAAGCACGGCAACATGGGTTATAGGTGCAGACAACGAATAATTCAGCATGAAAGGAGTGTATACACACTGCCTTAACTGTGCAGTTGTTCAGAAGAATATATACTCCAGTGCTCTCTGTTATGAATTTTCTAAGATGCATTGTAGTATGTTCGATTATTCCGGCAGGTGTTATAACAGATGAGGGTGTGTATTCATTGCACGTTTAAGTTCTAAAGGAAATTGTAAGGATATCATTACGGGCGTCACTATTGACAAGCTACTGTCAGTTCCCGTTGTTGCAATGTCAATACATGGAGATTTACACTTTTGTTCTCTTGTTCGTCTGTAATGACGTAACTTCTATACATTACAACATGTATTTCTTTTATCAATGTAGTTTTTATGATAAAATATATTTATTGCTCATACTGCAAAAGTATGGCGTCTGGCGTTCAATCATGCAAAGCCTGCGACATATAACCAGGGATAAGTCAAATAATGACATTACAAATGTGCTGATTATCCTACCCAACATTCAACGGCATCATAACGTCTAGGGATCACTTTAAACTATGTACTTTAAAGAATTTATAGCTTCGCTAAAAGTGCTCAATCAAGCCTCCGCCCAAGAAATTATGTGAAGACGCCACTTTGCTTTGTCATAGGATCTCTTTAAAGAATGTGGAATTCTTTGATTAATTCGGAGCCATGGTCGCCTCAACCAATCAGATGACTACATATCTTTAACAGACGCCGACCCCAGAGACTTTGGATCAACAGTTCCATGTGTTGATTACATGGTATCGTAGCCTGATGATGACGGTGTATGTCATGATATTTCATAATCACCACACAGCTTAGCGTAGCTATAAACTCTTTGCTCGAGACCTGACAAGCCAACAAATGTTAATGTCTACCCCAAGCCAGTTCCCTCACTCTCGACGGTTACTGACAATCTTAAATCACCATCTACAGCATGGACATGAAAGCTAGTATAGATAAAGGCTCGGACACTGTGAGAGTCGAACTGTTTTTTGTAAATCACAGTGACGTCAGCCAAGCATTCCCATGTTCTTTTGCAAGCGCCACTCAAAGATGACTGTTTACTATTATTAGGGAAGCGATTACCACAGAGCCACACGGATCGAACCCATTTAGTGAAGATATAATCTCTTTGGCCTTTTTTACCAGAACTAGCTCAGCGAGCACCGAAGAGCAGCATTTGAATGCTGCCATGTGAGCAATCCAACAATCTAACATAGCAGAGTGATAAGCGCTGAGGTTGAGAGTTACGCATGTCCCAATTTAAAACCTTAAGTCTATTATCACTCCAATTTTCAGGTCAATGATGGATTGAAAGTTGTTTGAGGACCTCTGGGTGCGACCACATATCTTGATGCAAACCCATTGACTTCTAAATATATATATCCGGTCATAATATATTATACAGCATATTCAGTTTGAAACGTTTGCGCAAACGTTTGCACAATTTCAAATTCTTACAAATACACTTCTGTCATCGATTCCTAAGGAATGTGACAACTGTAGCTAAGACATGCCATCCATATCAACATATCACAACGGGCATATACGCGATGCATGTCAGCTCATTTCGAAATGGAAGTCCCTTTCGGGGTTCTGTCTCTTCTGGGGATGTTACATACTTCTGTTTTATGTATACAATGCGCGACGAAGATGATGGAAACAACCTTCATCGGTTTCAAATGCATTTGTTAAGAATTGCACGCCTTTGTACAGAGAAGTGTTTATAACAGTAGTGACCTTCATTTGCACACCAAAAAACACATAACTAAAATGCATAGTTGCATCAGCATCAATAAACACTTACTAATGGTCTCTCAGGTGTGACAGCACCTGCTAACAACCTCTCCCTTTTAGCACTATGTCGACACTGGGTTGCAACTCTCCGACTGCTGGCGTGATGTTATTTACACCATGATTTATGATCGTTTAAGGAGAGCAGCAATAGAAGTAGAAGTCACCATACACTATTCAAAAAAGCGTTCGATGGAGAAGCATTTGTGACGATGGACTATTTGCTATGTAATTCTTAATCACTCTCATGTGTTGTTTCATTACATTAGAGTGAATATTGCATCGAGCAAGCTGCAACGAATTGTAAAACATTCGGGAGGTGCAAGCCAAGTGGGAAACGACCAGCAATATCAAATGATGCCAAAGAGAACAAACCTACGGATCACAACTGAACTTGCTATTACATTCGTGATTCAATATGATTGGCAGCCGCATTTGCTAGCATCGGCTGAACGAATCAATATTTGGGTGATGATACTTCAGTTTGAATGCCTGCCTCCGATAAATGCTCTGTGGTCGACCTGTATTGAATTCAATGTCTATTAATGCCCTGCACTCGGCCAGGTCATGCTATTGTCAGGTTAGCATCATCGTCACAGCGGTGTCAAAGACGCATTGAACTGTTGCGTTATTGTGATAGGAACGGAAGAATGTTGAATAGTTCGCGCTCCAGTGTGGGCTTCACTATTGACAAGGTACTGTCAGTTCCAGCTGGCGCAAGATCAATACCTGGGGATTTACAGCTGCTTTGATAACGAACGAACGTAGAAGTCCATACATACATTTATTTATAACACAACTCCGATTTGGTCGATTAGGAGATTAATTCAATTTAATAGAATGGAGAAGAAATTGTTGCTATTTGTTTATCGTGTCAAAAACAAGCACAAAATTTAAAGCAAACAAACGAGACATAATCATATCTTTGTCTAGATGTAAAGCTCCGGGCACTGCATGGAATCTACTTATGTGCATCCGTGTACAGTAACACCTCATCTGCATCATCGGTGATTCATTCTGTAAATGTAAGTGTGTTGAGTTATGGTAAGGCGGCCAACATACTATTATTGATATATCAATCATGTTTTGTTTCGAGAGGAAAGTAATGCAATCGGTACGTTGTCGTGACCTATGTCTCATATACTGTGAGTGCCGTTGTACTGAGCGATAAAAATATAACTATAATAGGCCTTCAAGTTCCATTAACAACATGTCAAAATGATAGAAGCCTCTCAGCCAATAGCATTCGCTGATGGGGGGCTGCCTCTAAAAGTAACGTAATAGAAGGGAGTGAACACACGCTTACGAGAGGGAAAGATCACCAACCATAAATCAGAGACATCTCCTCCTCATTAAATATTATCCTTTTCGTTCACTTTGATGAATAAAGAAGCTATCCTGTCTTTAGAAGAACGAAGTATATTTCTCCTCTTTCGGTCTTACAACGTCGTTGTGTCTTCTATTCAGAACCAGGGTTCAGTCGACAGAACCAGGGTTCAGTAAAGTAAACAAAAAGGTGATAGGAAAAGGAAAGATGTATGTGCCGGTGTGCCTATCAAGGAGTATGTTGGCCTGCGCCTTAAGATGTACTCAATCCTGATGTCTGACGAGGACGAGATTAGAAAGGCAAAGGAAGCATGCACAGTAAAAAGAGTCTCTGTACACAAAGAAGCATTTCAGCCATGGGATGAATTTGGTGCGCAGTGAAGGTCACAAGATATATTATCTACACGCCAACAAGGTGTCACTCTCCCTGTTTGACTCAAAGCGGTGAATAGCCCCTAACGGAATTGACACCTTGGCCTATGATCACTTTGGTTTACCAACAAACTAACAGGAAGCGTAGCTTCGGCAGAGTCGGGCCGGCTGTGGGTCGATCCGCCTACCTGTTAGGGGTCATCTGGAAGCTCTGCTTCCAAAACACAGGAAGCAAAAATCTTAAATCCTGTACAGGCTGTAATTATTGGTGTAGTGTAGACAGTCGCGTCTTCCAGTTTATTATGTATCCCGGAAATCCACGAGGCGCAAATAGAGAAGCTGTGTGTGGCTTCTACGAACCACAAATCTCGCAACAAAAGCTGTATGTTAGGTGACATGGAGCGACCCGAGTTCAAATCCTCTGATACAGCCTTGTTATCCACGGCTATAAAGGCCCCCGTAGTGAGGAAACCGGAAAAGGGCGCGCGAGGAAGGCGTAACGGAAAGAGCAGATGAGGACGCGAAACACGAGGAAGGAAGGTTCTAATTAGCTATCATTAAATACACAATAGCACGATACTTATGCATCCTTGGTCGGTTGCACTCCGTCTCTCTGTCACAATAGTTCTATTAACAGTGTGGTCATTATAATTTGACAACCACACATTGATACGAGCAAATTAATAGTAATGGGTCACAATGTGAAATCCTTTCTCAGGACTGTGAAAGCGAAATTTATTTGCTGGTTAAAGAAATATCTGTCGATCTAGCAATAATCAGGCTCTAATCGTATTAATAACCCAAAGTATGTCCAACAGATCAACAAATAAGACTTATTACATTAATATAGCCCATTGCGTCAGTGAATGGGTGGTGGAACAATACGAATTGCTATGGTGGTTGGCTACCCTCTGCGCCTGTCATTAAAATCCAATCAGTCGGCACAAATAGAAAGAACACAGTTCCAATGTTGGGTTTTTACAAGTTGACCATCCCTACCCTAGCTAGCCCACCGCTCCCACACCAGAGACGCATCTTCCTTTCATCGTCCCCTTCATGACACTACGCGCTCGAAAACAACAATAAATGAAGCGACCACATTCTGCAAGAATAGCCCCTCCTCGCCACCCCACCCCCACCCTGTGTCCGTCGGTTAAGTTCCCCTCATTATTAAAGAACGGAGAGGATGCCTCAGTTGCCGTCTTCCCTCCCACCATGAGATCGTGCCTCGTCTTGCGGTTGGGTTGAGTGTGAACACACGCTTACGAGAGGGAAAGATCACCAACCATAAATCAGAGACATCTCCTCCTCATTAGATATTATCCTTTTCGTTCACTTTGATGAATAAAGAAGCTATCCTGTCTTTAGAAGAACGAAGTATATTTCTCCTCTTTCGGTCTTACAACGTCGTTTGTGTCTTCTATTCATCACGTATTCAGAGTCGACAGAACCAGGGTTCAGTCGACAGAACCAGGGTTCAGTAAAGTAAACAAAAAGGTGATAGGAAAAGGAAAGATGTATGTGCCGGTGTGCCTATCAAGGAGTATGTTGGCCTGCGCCTTAAGATGTACTCAATCCTGATGTCTGACGAGGACGAGATTAGAAAGGCAAAGGAAGCATGCACAGTAAAAAGAGTCTCAGTACACAAAGAAGCATTTCAGCCATGGGATGAATTTGGTGCGCAGTGAAGGTCACAAGATATATTATCTACACGCCAACAAGGTGTCACTCTCCCTGTTTGACTCAAAGCGGTGAATAGCCCCTAACGGAATTGACACCTTGGCCTATGATCACTTTGGTTTACCAACAGACTAACAGGAAGCGTAGCTTCTGGCAGAGTCGGGCCGGCTGTGGGTCGATCCGCCTACCTGTTAGGGGTCATCTGGAAGCTCTGCTTCCAAAACACAGAAAGCAAAAATCTTAAATCCTGTACAGGCTGTAATTATTGGTGTAGTGTAGACAGTCGCGTCTTCCAGTTTATTATGTATCCCGGAAATCCACGAGGCGCAAACAGAGAAGCTGTGTGTGGCTTCTACGAACCACAAATCTCGCAACAAAAGCTGTATGTTAGGTGACATGGAGCGACCCGAGTTCAAATCCTCTGATACAGCCTTGTTATCCACGGCTATAATGGCCCCCGTAGTGAGGAAACCGGAAAAGGGCGCGCGAGGAAGGCGAACGGAAAGAGCAGATGAGGACGCGAAACACAAGGGAGGAAGGTTCTAATTAGCTATCATTAAATACACAATAGCACGATACTTATGCATCCTTGGTCGGTTGCACTCCGTATCTCTGTCACAATAGTTATATTAACAGTGTGGTCATTATAATTTGACAACCACACATTGATACGAGCAAATTAATAGTAATGGGTCACAATGTGAAATCCTTTCTCAGGACTGTGAAAGCGAAATTTATTTGCTGGTTTAAGACATATCTGTCGATCTAGCAATAATCAAGCTCTAATCGTATTAATAACCCAAAGTATGTCCAACAGATCAACAAATAAGACTTATTACATTAATATAGCCCATTGCGTCAGTGAATGGGTGGTGGAACAATACGAATTGCTATGGTGGTTGGCTACCCTCTGCGCCTGTCATTAAAATCCAATCAGTCGGCACAAATAGAAAGAACACAGTTCCAATGTTGGGTTTTTACAAGTTGACCATCCCTACCCTAGCTAGCCCACCGCTCCCACACCAGAGACGCATCTTCCTTTCATCGTCCCCTTCATGACACTACGCGCTCGAAAACAACAATAAATGAAGCGACCACATTCTGCAAGAATAGCCCCTTCTCGCCACCCCACCCCCACCCTGTGTCCGTCTGTTGAGTTCCCCTCATTATTAAAGAACGGAGAGGATGCCTCAGTTGCCGTCTTCCCTCCCACCATGAGATCGTGCCTCGTCTTGCGGTTGGGTTGTGAAGTAATTCCTGACGATTACCGCAAGACTTGATTTTCTTTTCTATTTGACGAACACATAAAATGATGATTGGTCGCATGTGTCTGATATCGTATGAGTGTATAACAAAGGTGGGGTACCACAGCATGGTGCTTGTGCATTACGGAAATGTCAATGTGCATTACATAAGCGAAGATAACTTGAGCAGTGCAGATCAACCCTCAGGAAACACCGGGTAATGATATTTTACGACGCCTATCCTTGTGGATTAAATCAAGCTTAAATGCCTGTCAAAGTCGCTTTAGAGTAATTTTACACAGACAATTTACGGCACTACGGCGCTATGCCAAGGGGATGGATGGGCTTTAGCGGGGCCACATCTAATACTGTAGCAATCCACTCTATTCGCAGGCCGTCCACGTGACGTTTGTTCAGATTCGTAGAAGCCTGCTCTTTGTGAATGTTTGTGTTTAGGCCACGTTCGACACCGATTATAAGACAAGATTAGAAATCAATTGCGCTGTGGTGATGAAGAAGCGTGTTGTAATGTAGTCTAATTTGAGCGAGTCAAAACCAAAGATGACCACAATATGTGCGCTGGTAAATCCGATGACAGATTGTTTTAGTTCTTAGACATGAGGATACATATTAGAGTAAATTATTAAAGAAACTCATACTTTGATGTATGCGTTATCGAATTGCTCGTTTATAATATCAACTGACGAAGAGTGGATGCAAGGGTATTGCGTGTGTGTTGAGTTATGGTAAAGCGGCCAACATACTATCATTGATATATCAATCATTTTGGGTTTATCGAGAGGAAAGTAATGCAATCGGTTCGTTGTCATGAGCTAAGACCTACCATCCATATCAACATATCACAACGGCCACCATTCAACACAATGCATGTCAGCTCAAATGGAAGGCCCTTTTCGGAGTGCTTTTTCTTCTGGGGATGTAACATACTTCTGTTTTATGTTAACAATGTGCGATTATGATAATGCAAACTAATCCCATCCTTCATCGGTTTCAAATGCATTTGTTAAGAATCGCAAGATCGCAAGTCTATGTGCAGATTAGTGTTAATAACAGTAGAGACATTATTCTGCACACCATAAATTTTATCCACCTTAGCGCACATAACTATAATGCACAGTTGCATCTGCATCAAACTAATCTAATGGTCTCTCAGGTGTGACAGCACCTGTCAACAACCTCTCCTGTCTTCAACTATGTCGACTACTGGGTGCAACTCTCCGACTGCTGGCGTGATGTTATTTACACCATAATTTATGATCGTTTAAGGAGAGCAGCAGGAGTAGAAAGCACCATACAATATCTCAAAAATCGCTCGATGGAGTTGCATTTATGACGATGGACTATTTGCTATGTAATTCTTAATCATTATCATCTGCTGTTTCATTACAATTGAGTGAATATTGCAATAAGCAGTAACGAATTGTAAAACATTCCGGAGATGCAAGCCAAGTAGGAAACGACCAGCAATATCAAATGATGCCAAAGAGAACAAACCTACGGATCACAACTGAACTTGCTATTACATTCGTGATTGATTGTATATAATTGGCAGCCGCATTTGCTAACATCGGTTGAACGAATCAATATCTGGGTGATGATACTTCAGTTTGAATGCCTACCTCCGGTATGTGCTCTGTGGTCGACCTGTGTTTAATTCAATGTCTGTTAATGCACTGCACTCGGCCAGGTCATGCTATTGTCAGGTAAGCGTCATCGTCACAGCGGTGTCAAAGACGCATTGAACTGTTGCGTTATTGTGATAGGAACGGAAGAATGTTGAATAGTTCGCACTCCAGTGTGGGCTTCACTATTGACATGGTACTGTCAGCTCAAGTCACGCTGGCGCAAGATCAATACCTGGAGATTTACGGCTGCTTTGATAACGAACGAGCATAGCAGTCTATATAAACATTTATTTATATAACAACCCCGATTTTTGGTCGGTTAGGAGATTAATTCAATTCAATAGAAATGATAACAAATTGTTGATATCAGTTTATTTTGTCGTATAAGTTTTTAACAGGCACAAAAGTTTAAACAAGCAAACGAGACACAATGATAGCATTGTCTACATATAAAGCTCCGGGCACTGCATGGAATCTACTTATGTGCATCCGTGTACAGTAACACATCAACTGCATCATCGGTGATTCATTTCATAAATGTAAGTGTGTTGAGTTATGGTAAGGCGGCCAACATACTATTATTGATATATCAATCATGTTTTGTTTCGTTGACAGAAAGTAATGCAATCGGTACGTTGTCGTGACCTATGTGTCATATACTGTGAGTGCCGTTGTACTGAGCGATAAAAATATAACTATAATAGGCCTTCAAGTTCCATTAACATGTCAAAATGATAGAAGCCTCTCAGCCAATAGCATTCGCTGATGGGGGGCTGCCTCTAAAAGTAACGTAATAGAAGGGAGTGAACACGCCGCTTACGAGAGGGAAAGATCACCAACCATAAATCAGTTTCTCTCCTCCTCATTAAATATTATCTCTTTTCGTTCACTTTGATGAATAAAGAAGCTATCCTGTCTTTAGAAGTTACGAAGTATATTTCTCCTCTTTCGGTCTTACAACATCGTTTGTGTCTTCACATTCATCATGTATCAGAGTCAACAGAACCAGGGTTCAGTCGACAGAACCAGGGTTCAATAAAGTAAACAAAAAGGTGATAGGAAAAGGAAAGATGTATGTGCCGGTGTGCCTATCAAGGAGTATGTTGGCCTGCGCCTTAAGATGTACTCAATCCCGATGTCTGACGAGGACGAGATTAGAAAGGCAAAGGAAGCATGCACAGTAAAATAGTCTCAGTACACAAAGAAGCATTTCAGCCATGGGATGAATTTGGTGCGCATTGAAGGTCACAAGATATATTATCTACACGCCAACAAGGTGTCACTCTCCCTGTTTGACTCAAAGCGGTGAATAGCCCCTAACGGAATTGACACCTTGGCCTATGATCACTTTGGTTTACCAACAAACTAACAGGAAGCGTAGCTTCTGGCAGAGTCGGGGGCGGTGGGGTCGATCCGCCTACCTGTTAGGGGTCATCTGGAAGCTCTGCTTCCAAAACACAGGAAGCAAAAATCTTAAATAAATCCAGGCTGTAATTATTGGTGTAGTGTAGACAGTCGCGTCTTCCAGTTTATTATGTATCCCGGAAATCCACGAGGCGCAAACAGAGAAGCTGTGTGAAAATTCTACGAACCATTTAAATCTCGTAAACAAAAGCTGTATGATAGGTGACATGGAGCGACCGGAGTTCAAAGGTGGGGTCTGATACAGCCTTGTTATCCACGGCTATAAAGGCCCCCGTGGTGAGGAAACCGGAAAAGGGCGCGCGAGGAAGCGAAACGGAAAGAGCAGATGAGGACGCGAAAAACACAGGGAGGAAGGTTCTAATTAGCTATAATTAAATACACAATAGCACGATACTTATGCATCCTTGGTCGGTTGCACTCCGTCTCTCTGTCACAATAGTTATATTAGCAGTGTGGTCATTATAATTTGACAACCACACATTGATACGAGCAAATTAATAGTAATGGGTCACAATGTGAAATCTTTCTCATGACTGTGAAAGCGAAATTTATTTGCTGGTTATAAGAAATATAGAAATCGATCTAGCAATAATCAAGCACTAATCGTATTAATAACCCAAAGTATGTCCAACAGATCAACAAATAAGACTTATTACATTAATATAGCCCATTGCGTCAGTGACAGGGTGGTGGAAGCTCAATACGAATTGCTATGGTGGTTGGCTACCCTCTGCGCCTGTCATTAAAATCCAATCAGTCGGCACAAATAGAAAGAACACAGTTCCAATGTTGGGTTTTTACAAGTTGACCATCCCTCCCTAGCTATTGTAATGATCCATTAGCTAGCCCACCGCTCCCACACCAGAGACGCATCTTCCTTTCATCGTCCCCTTCATGACACTACGCGCTCGAAAACAACAATAAATGGAGCGACCACATTCTGCAAGAATAGCCCCTTCTCGCCACCCCACCCCACCCTGTGTCCGTCGGTTGAGTTCCCCTCATTATTAAAGAACGGATAGGATGCCTCAGTAGCCGTCTTCCCTCCCACCATGAGATCGTGCCTCGTCTTGCGATTGGGTTGTGAAGTAATTCCTGACGATTACCGCAAGACTTGATTTTCTTTTCTATTTGACCAACACATAAAATGATGATTGGTCGCATATGTCTGATATCGTATGAGTGTATAACAAAGGTGGGGTACCACAACATATGGTGCTTGTGCATTACGGAAATATCAATGTGCATTACATAAGCGAAGATAACTAAGCAGTGCAGATCAACCATCAGGAAACACCGGGTAATGATATTTTACGACGCCTATCCTTGTGGATTAAATCAAGCTTAAATGCCTGTCAAAGTCGCTTTAGAGTAATTTTACACAGACAATTTACGGCACTACGGCGCTATGCCAAGGGGATGGATGGGCTTTAGCGGGGCCACATCTAATACTGTAGCAATCCACTCTATTCGCAGGCCGTCCACGTGACGTTTGTTCAGATTCGTAGAATGTTTGTGTTTAGGCCACGTTCGACACCGATTATAAGAGACAAGATTAGAAATCAATTGCGCTGCATTGATGAAGAAGCGTGTTGTAATGCATTGTCTAATAGCAGCGAGTCAAAACCAAAGATGACCATAATATGTGCGCTGGTAAATCCGATGACAGATTGTTTTAGTTCTTAGACATATGAGGATACATATTAGAGTCAATTATTAAAGAAACTCATACTTTGATGTATGCGTTATCGAATTGCTCATTTATAGTTGAGCAGCAGTATTTGCTTGTTAAGTCTCTATGGATGCTTACTATTATGATGAGTTAATCATACACATTGTAATGATCATCACGCGAACCCAAATTGTGCGACCACTAGTTGATCATATTCTAGGAAGCCAATCATTGTACCAGCTGTGCTCTCACGTTCAAACAGAGGCTCATTCACACAATATGATGAACCGCATCAATACTCAGGCACAAATGATCTAATCATCAACAGCCCCTCAGTACCATAAGGGCCTTGTCGAGCCTAATATATCACTCACACTCGCGATTCTCATTCACAAACCGCATCAATGCCAATGGATGAGGCAAATGCCCCAACGCACACTATCGATCAAAGCATTAGGAACAATCATCCCTGCTTCAAACATTTATTGATTGGCACGTGGACTTCAAAGCTTACGGATATAAACTATTAAGAAAACACGATACTCGAGACAATAATGATGAAACCTAGACAGGGTTGTGGTATGAGACAACGGGTCAACTGACGAAGAGTGGATGCAAGGGTATTGCGTGTGTGTTGAGTTATGGTAAAGCGGCCAACATACTATCATTGATATATCAATCATTTTGGTTTTTCGAGAGGAAAGTAATGCAATCGGTTCGTTGTCATGAGCTAAGACCTACCATCCATATCCACATATCACAACGGCCACCATTCGACACAATGCATGTCAGCTCAAATGGAAGGCCCTTTTCGGAGTGCTTTCTCTTCTGGGGATGTAACATACTTCTGTTTTATGTTAACAATGTGCGATTATGATAATGAAAACTAATCCCATCCTTCATCGGTTTCAAATGCATTTGTTAAGAATCGCAAGATCGCAAGTCTATGTGCAGAGTAGTGTTAATAACAGTAGTGACATTATTCTGCACACCATAAATTGAATCCACCTTAGCGCACGTAACTATAATGCACAGTTGCATCTGCATCAAACTAATCTAATGGTCTCTCAGGTGTGACAGCACCTGTCAACAACCTCTCCTGTCTTCCACTATGTCGACAACTGGGTGCAACTCTCCGACTGCTGGCGTGATGTTATTTACACCATAATTTATGATCGTTTAAGGAGAGCAGCAGGAGTAGAAAGCACCATACAATATCTCAAAAATCGCTCGATGGAGTTGCATTTGTGACGATGGACTATTTGCTATGTAATTCTTAATCATTATCATCTGCTGTTTCATTACAATTGAGTGAATATTGCAATGAGCCAGCAGTAACGAATTGTAAAACATTCGGGAGGTGCAAGCCAAGTAGGAAACGACCAGCAATATCAAATGATGCCAAAGAGAACAAACCTACGGATCACAACTGAACTTGCTATTACATTCGTGATTGATTGTATATAATTGGCAGCCGCATTTGCTAACATCGGTTGAACGAATCAATATCTGGGTGATGATACTTCAGTTTGAATGCCTGCCTCCGGTATGTGCTCTGTGGTCGACCTGTATTTAATTCAATGTCTGTTAATGCACTGCACTCGGCCAGGTCATGCTATTGTCCGGTAAGCGTCATCGTCACAGCGGTGTCAAAGACGCATTGAACTGTTGCGTTATTGTGATAGGAACGGAAGAATGTTGAATAGTTCGCGCTCCAGTGTGGGCTTCACTATTGACATGGTACTGTCAGCTCCAGCTGGCGCAAGATCAATACCTGGGGATTTACAGCTGCTTTGATAACGAACGAGCATAGCAGTCTATATAAACATTTATTTATATAACAACCCCGATTTGGTCGGTTAGGAGATTAATTCAATTCAATAGAAATGATAACAAATTGTTGATATCAGTTTATTTTGTCGTATAAGTTTTAACAGGCACAAAAGTTTAAACAAGCAAACGAGACACAATGATAGCATTGTCTACATGTAAAGCTCCGGGCACTGCATGGAATCTACTCATGTGCATCCGAGTACAGTAACACATCATCTGCAACATCGGTGATTCATTCTGTACATGTAAGTGTGTTGAGTGATGGTAAGGCGGCCAACATACTATTATTGATATATCAATCATGCTGTGTTTCGAGAGGAAAGTGATGCAATCGGTACGTTGTTGTGACCTATGAGTGCCGTTGTACTGAGCGATAACAATATAACTAGAATAGGCCTTCAAGTTCCATTAAAAACATGTCATAATGATAGAAGCCAGAAGTATTCCTGCAATAAGTTCTTATCCAGCGGCCAACCATACTTATCGATGATAAGAAAGTAATTTATGGTTTCTTCAAAAAGCCAAGAATGAACATACCTTTCATTTAATTAGACTCATAAATAAGCCACCCAGTATATCGAATAGTGGTTAGTGCGTCAATAATCATAATATGGTGATGGTTTTAATTGCAATTTCAGCATTCGCATGGACGAGGGCTAGAATATGCAGCAATCAAACTAGCAATATGCGAGTCGTAATGAACAAGTTTTGATGCATTAATTTGACGTTAATGCACATTTATGTGTATCCCATAAACATATGAATGTAACATAAATTCCATCATCAGCATTGCAAGATGTCTCAAAGCAACCAAATGATTCCTGCTGTTCAATAATTGAAAATCAGTATCGGAACCTGATAGTGTCAGAACAATTATCTACCCTCTTTATGCTTCTCTTCTAGGCAATCATCGTATGCATAAGGCATG
>CM067351.1:46093330-46110830 GCA_034190875.2 Urechis unicinctus | reverse complement strand
ACGGATGAGTAGAAATGGCGTCACCGAGGCAAATCAATCTGCAACCGGGAGCGGGTAACCGTACCCAACAATAGATTTATGATTGTTTTTTCACCAGATGTATTTTTAACTATTTCAACTTTGCGTGCAAAACAGATTGCTTTGTACATAAGGCTCAACGGGAGAATTTTTACAAGCACTTATTCCTGCTGTTTGTTGACACAATGTTGAGTAAATTGCGTAAGGTTGTTTCCTGGTAAATGCAAATGGATTCGTCATAAAGCTGCATGTGAGGGATATTCTTAGGATAATGTAAATTTACGGTCATTCTATAGTAACTTTGTTTTATTCAGTTAAGTTGACAATTCACTTTGCATCATCAAAATGCTGGGTGTGGTACCATAAAATATAATGCTTGAGCGTGAAGGAAATATTGATGTGAATTGCATTAGCAAGGATAACTTGAGCA
The DNA here is from genome assembly GCA_034190875.2 of Urechis unicinctus. Taxonomy (NCBI): domain Eukaryota; kingdom Metazoa; phylum Annelida; class Polychaeta; order Xenopneusta; family Urechidae; genus Urechis; species Urechis unicinctus. The sequence continues at coordinate 46,110,382 of CM067351.1, read as the reverse complement.
GTGAACAATTAGCACTGTGGTCACTGATAAACCCACAGAAGTGGGTCATAATTATCATTATTTTGATTAATGCGAAAATTAACTAATTATAGTCAGAGATTCGTCATACTTAAGTATGGAGTGGCAATTACTATGTGAGTAAGCTGTTGCATTATCTCTTTCAGAAGATGTAATTTTGTGACGACTTAAACTTAGTCCGTTTTAAATTATAATCTAGCATCGCAAGGTAAGCTATGGCGTTCGTTTTCACCGAAGTGTTTGGTAATGTTCAATCATCAAAGCTCCGAGGTAATGTCATTTGTTATGGCAACACACGGTAGCAAGCTTATTGCTGACAATGGAGATTAAACCGCGATCAGAACGATTTACGAGGCAGTAAATGGGGCAAATACGGGTTATTTTGATAATGAACCTCGTTGATAGCCGTAATACAGATACCACGGCACGGGCATAGATTGCTGTTGAGGTGGCATTTCTCACATAAAGACGAAACCAGAAAATTGAAATGAGAGTTTGTTAGATCTCATGACACTATTTCAATTTAAGGTCGCAATAGAGATTTGCATCGAAGTTGTGTTGTTATGTATGCAAATGTATTTTGGAATCAAGAAAGGCGTAGCCTCCTTTAAATTATGTCATGATGATCTTGCTTAATTTGAGCTTAGATAGCTTGTATTATACTGCTCGTGTTATAATTCTCGACTGAAAAAGTAACCACATGCTAACTAATATGGATGATTTTATGGTCGATGAATTTGTCACTACTATGGCAAGTTGCGTTTAGATAGGCCTGAAAGACCTAAGCCATGTGTATTTCTGTTATTGTCACAATACATATTCATTAACATATAACAGTGGTTTTAATACTGCGTTCAATGTTTCTGGCCTTTTACAGACATTCGTACTGGAAGAGGAATCTTCATAAGGCACAGTACTGGAACCTGTGCTATTTCTCACTAATATCAAAGACCTACCGTAGAACGTCAAGTCCAAGCTAGTTTATTGCATTAGTATTGGATAGTGGTGAGATATTTTCCTTTAAATGGTCATCATTGGGGTGTAACAAGTACGTCATTGTCGCTGCAGCTTTTATTCTGTTCCCAATAAACCGCAACTAAAGATGATGAAAGAAAAACAAGGACAATTCAATAAAACATAATGAGCCTTAATTTGTAGTGCTGTCATAGCAATATGCATTTTGCAGATTGCAATTAATGATATCCATTATTTCGCTTTTAATTTGTACCTTAAGATTGTTGCATGCTTCTGTCGTTTAGCGGCAGGTGATGCTAACTGATAAATTGCTAGTCGCCTCTGACCGACATACCGTGTCTAAGAATTGGAGACATACAAGATCGCATCACTTTTATATGCTGTTTTTTGGTGGTATATTCTAAGACTGGAGGTTAGAGTATCAAAATGAAATCAAAACAGCTGCTGCACTTAAACTTATCGTTGAATGTAAAATATAGGCCTTAACATATTCGGAGGCAGTAGGTGGTCCATGGTTCCTTTCAATTCAAATACGACTAATGGTTAACAGTGCAAATATAGCTGTCCGCGTTTTATGCTTTATTTGACGGATTTATATGCGTTTTAAGTATACCGTTGCTATATTATCTGACATGAAATGGTCCGTGAAGAAAATCACTTCACGTATTCTCTTCGGAACTATTAACTTGTCACGTTTGTGATTTGTAGCGATTGAGAGCACTGTGGTAGGCTCATATATTGCATCAGTAGCAGAGCATGTAGTCGCTTTTTTATTACATTTTTCACACCCGTGCTGTTAAACGTTTATACAAATTGTTGCGGCTGGTTGGTTTCCCAATTAACAATACTCACTGCATGGCATGCAAATCGTATAAAAACCTGGCAAAACGCTGCATTCACTATATTAAGCTGATAAACTGGGGCGAGTTTTCTGAACCGAGTTATTTCCTTATTTGTATTCTGGGGGGAGGCGAATGCTTGCAACTAAATAATTGATATCCGCACAATTAGGCGAAAAATGTGTTATCACTAACCATCTATGGTAGTTAAATAACTGCAAACTACAGACTAAATAATCTCACAGAGACGCTCGCCCATTGAATCATCAAACAATATTCGCGTCTTTTATTCCTCTACACGCTAAAGCTATTGCTGAAATATTGCTGGCATTTTCTTAAAAAGAAAATGCTACAGTTCACTGCCGAGCCACCCAGCGGCCGTCGCGTAACTGAGTGTCCTTTGGCGGGAACCAACTTTTGAAACGCTGCGTGTATTTTCGCGCCCGGTCATAGTCGCGAGTTGACTTCAAAGTAATATATGCATGCATAGCGACGAAAAATTTCCGTTGAGTTTAGATCTTAGTCATACCTCATGTACGACACATTTCAAATATAAATATAAATGACCTACGGTTCAGAAACAAAATACACTTCCACTTGGTCTCTGGCCTGTGCTACGCAAGATCAAGATGAGATCAAAAGGAAAATCGGCAAGACGAACGTGCTAGAACAACGAAGAGCATCTGCAGCTCGTATGATGAATCTAAATAAAGCAGTTATCAGAAGTTGGAACATGATCTTCGACCTGATGAATGTGGTGACGATGCGTCTTGTAGTTAACAGACTGACGATCACGATGGGGTAGATTTACTCACACGGCACAACACAGCAAAGCAACGGAAGGACTGAAATGTCCCTGACGTTGAAAACAATGCTGATGATTCTTGTCGAGGCAATCAACAATTTGTCATTTTTTTATGGAGGTTTGAATATTGCTTGATTGCTAGATTGGCTTAAGACTATTAATCAAGTACTTCAACCTTGTATATGTATTTATTCGATAAATGTCATAATTCAGCGGGAGTGCAATACAGTTGTTTCATGATCTCGGCACAACAAACGTGCTATGAATTTGTTTTGCACGTGGTATAACGCACTTTAGACAGCAACCCATTTAGTGCTTATTTCGCTTATCACTTGTTAAATAAAATGCAAATTGCATTTTTGCAATATAAATTGTGTATGTACACTATTCATGCTATATAATTCCGTTGTATGAAATGACGATACAGATGACATAGTAAATTACAAGCTTCTAGTACATACTTAATAAATTATATAATTCATCACAAGACAACCTCGTAAGCGCTACTTCCTGTGGTTGCATATATGATATATAGATGATGCCATGCAAGGAGAAATGTTGGTCGTAAGATTTAAATTGCTGCAACATAATATTTTTTATTAAGTTTTGGCGATATTTTACATTGCTGTATGTTTGCTGATCTCATATTTATGCTATACAATAGATAAAAACAAGACCTGGCAAGAAGGAACACCTTACCAGGTTGAATCATAATTTGCATTGTCATGCTATCGATTGCAATCTCTATGACCTCGTGGATGCTTCTATATACTAAACCTCTGTAGCAAACACGTTACACTCCGTATGGACATGACAGAATGCACGACTATTTCCAAATGCGAAATAATTTGCATATGGTGTGGACAAAACGAAGCAGGAAATCAAATGATCACCTTATAGTTAGATACAGTTGATAAGAGCTGGCGGTAATCACTGCGGTATTTTAATCAAAATGTACGGTTTTTAAAATAAATTTGGCCTTATCACATAAGTAACAGGTTTATGACAACTGTTGCACCAATAATACAAAAGCGTTTACCCAAAAGATACATGAGTTATTGATAAGGCACACAACAATTTAAACCAACATCATTACACTTTATAAAAATGCTTTAACATATGGAATAAAGGCGTAGAGGAGATACAAATATGCGAGAATTTCAAGACCTACTCGCACCAACAAAATACCTTAGTGATAGACGAGCCTACCAATTATTGTACACTTTTTTTCAACATTGTCACAATGAAAGACCAAAATTGAACGTCACATCATTGTTTCAAGAATAAGCAAACTTTCCATTTTGTTCGATTAAATATCAATTTTAAGAGTACATACGTAGTTTATCGAGGTCACTCAAGGTAACCAAAACAATCTTAGCAAATACTTGTATCCCATAATCAGCCATTCATATGTGTTTTAAGGTGCCTTTCATAATAATATAATTTTTAAATTTGCGACCCTACCTTGTTGATTGAATAAGGCATGAAGCAAGAAGAGATATAAAAACACATAGTTGACACTTTTACACGTTAGTGACTCCACCCTTCCGCTGCCTATCTTTTTGTACACACGTTTTGGTGCCTGTTCAAGGTGCCAGTATGTGCTGATCATCGATGAATGGGTGTTCCAAATACCAAGGGTCATTTTAGGTACTTGACAAAAATGAGGGAAACAATGATAGCGTTTATATATTCCATGCCGTTGCTATATCATATGATGTCAGTTTTTCAAAATGCTGGTATAAAGCCACGGACAGATGGGATGTGGAACATATCATGAAGTATAAGAACGACATTATGACAGTTCCGAGCAATATGACCCATTAAACTTAATATGCTTGTCACTTTACCGTCATAGTGAATGTACATAGTTTTCGCTTCACATTCATCCTTTATGGTGCCGTACCTTTTAGACAAGCCTAATAATTGCGCACAACTTCCGACACATTAACAACCACGCGCTGTTACAAAGTAGCGAAATAATCCTACACACGAAACTCGCAATATACGATATACTTTATAAGCATTTTAGCTATGTTGCTGTCCGTGTATGATAGAAGCTGTTCATAAAACGCAAGTTGCAAAGGAAGCTGTCAACAAATTTTCGATAATGAATTTTGGTCTTTTTTGTTCCTGCTTGATAAAATGTTTAGTGCATACTGTCGATACTATCGGCTGACTAATTGATGGGTTCCTCCTTATGCACAGTTCAAATAACTTAATCTTTCGGTTTAAGCACATATTTTGTATCCCTCATTCTCTATCATCATTGATGCAGAAATAGCATAAATCATCTCGTGTATCCGCAATCTCTTTCAATATAAATAAGGACCTGAAGCAGCAGTCACTATGGCTGGCGCTCTCTGCCAATCTCTCGGGGCATTTTGGAACATGCTTCGCCAAGCCCAGCTGCGTCGAATGAATGCACATCATTAAGGTCAGTAAAACACGGCTGCTGAAAAATGCCGGTTTGAATCGCTAAGTTCGCTTTTTTGAGTCAAAGAAATCGAATGCAGGTAGTGTTTCCTCACGTCTACGAATAAGAATTAGTGTGGAGGCAGTTCATTCACTGAACCCACTGTTGTTGTTTTCATTTCATATTCAAGCGGATTTGGCACCTTCGGTCATGTACAGCCTCTGGGCCCACTTTATTCGAAGTTGACAAATACGCTTAAACTGCATAATCTTGTAACCGAAATGCCAACTCAAAGACAGACATAGACTTGAGATACAAGACCACAGCATGACAAAGAAAACAATTGTTATGGCTTTGATGGCGATAATACGAAGCAAAACTTCTTGTTTGCCGTGATTAAGTGCAATGGAATGTTCAGGGTCCATACGCGCTGTTATTGTTTAGCACCCAAACTACATTTGTTGTGTTGAACATCATGCGGCCAATCCGGTCACTTATCATGAGTAAAACATTGTAATGCGAAACTGACAAATTTTACGTAAGGAATATCACAGTTTGAGTAAAATGCCATTGCTAAGTTCTTTAACAAAAAAGGTCTTTACGATTAAATATTTCTCATCCTAATCTGCATCGTTTTTCTCATAATCATTAACATGTTTATTATCGGCATCAGTTACCATCATCATCGGCAGCCGAAGTACAAAGCGCAACCTTTGCCGTCTTTATATGCTCTGATGCATTAAACATGCCACAGAACATTGAGCTTTACTACTGAGCGCAACACTTATGCTGTTTACATTGTAACATTCAGCAACGCAAAATATAAGACCAGGCGATGACCATTTTGTAGATTGTATACCATACATTGACATACGCCATTATCGGACCCCCAAAAAGGTGTTGTTCTCCATTATCCAGAAAATGAATAATACTGAATCGACCAAATAGTACCTACGCTGATGATGATATACATTTAATGGAAATAATTATCTATTGTGTGGACATAGTACTTGCAATCGTACAAAGTTATGTTAAATTTATGTCACAAATGGCCAAAGGTTGCTTGTTGACATTAACATTGTTTTGCTTCCCTGTTCAATAGGGTTTTGTAAGAAGTCCTCTTGTCGTAGACGAACACATCGGAGCTTGTCGACGCTGTTATCACTTTGATTGTGAGCCCGCTACTGCATACCCAGCGGTAGATTTAATGATAGATAATTAGTACTCCCCTTAGTTGTTTTCTTAATTACTTGAAAGAACAATAGATGGCGAAGAGAATTTCGACAAGTTCTTGTATTGCTCGTGCGAGCCTCAATCACTTCCAGCTGATCCATCCATTGTTGATCATCATAAGCTCTGTTTCAATGCCAGCGTAAATTCAAAGGGATTATGTAACAAGATCCAACAACAAAGCATGCAATTGATATTCCGAATGCGTTGTGTATACACAAGCAGGGTTTACGGGTGTGCCAAACACACAAGCGATCTGTTGATTGCGTTGAACTTTTCACTGTGCTTAACAGCATCGCAAAAATATATAAAGCGTTGGGTTTGCATGGTATTTCACATAGCCATGGCAAAACAAATCAAAACTTATATATAATATGCAATATGTATATGGTATTCTGCTAAACTATCATTATATAACGCATAATTCCCTCATTACTCGCAGTCGAACCACATTGATAGCGATCACGATGTCGCCTTGCTGGTTTCGTGTATTACCAGCAATGCAGGGGTATTTGTATAGACGTTTATAGATCACTGATTGTATTCAAAGTACTGGTTATGATTCAAGAAGTCATATATCCTGCTCTATTTCGTCTGTCTATTATCAACAAGATCCATCCAACTTTGCTTAGTCTGTGAGTCGAACAGCTCATTTATATGTAGGTATTAGCTGTGCATAGCTCTAGCAATATCATCTGATGGTAGACCGTGAACCCCATTTTAGTCCCCGATTAAGTGTTGAGAAACAAAGTACAGCACCTGCATCTAATATTTCTGTTATGTTCCCTGGTAGAATCATAAAAGACTATTTATGGTCATGTGACCATCGACGCGGTTTCTGCAAATGGTTTTTATTGTCCTTTAGGGTGTACGTTGCCTTTGATACGGGCCTTTCAGTTCCAGTTACGAACATAACTGCGCCTGTAAGGTTTACAATGGGGAGATTAGTATATATTACGCAATCATGTTACAAAATTAGCCATACCGGTACAGTTTATAGAGATGGAAGTAGAACATAACTCGTTAATTGAATCTATACCAGGGTCTTCCAAGAGAATTTTTTAAAAAATCTTAATAATATTTGAAAGGTTTTGAAGCATGTTGATACATAATCGTTTGAATACAGTGCAAAGTTTGGTACTCGGCTCCACATTTGGTGATGCGAACCGATAAATTGCATTTCATCTGTAACAGGCATGCAGTGCTTCGCGTTTAGAAGCATACACATACAATAATATTTAATTTCTGTAGATTTCTGGAGGTCAAGTTATTAAATTTTGTTCAAAAAACCAGCTGCATTAAAGCGCCATGTTGAACGGCAAACGTAGAGACCAACATACTCGGGGTGGTTCATGGTTCGTTTCAATTCCAATACGACCAGTGGTAAGCAGTGCAAATATAGCTGTCCGCGTTTTATGCTTTACTTGACATATATATTGTGGTTGTAAGTGTACAGCGGGTATATAATTGGGCCATCAGATACTTTTATCTTTGACACTATTGATTTGTTAAGCTTGTTATTTGTTGCGATTGAACCAGTTGGGCAGGCTCAGTGCAAGTGACAAAACGACGAGGTGTTGTGTGGTTAGCCACACCATTGCTGTGCCTTTCGTCATTTACATAATATTGTGTATGTGTGTGTGTGTGTATTTTTGCAGTATTTTAAATTGATAATGTATACGATTGAATGACCTATTCCCCATTGCTTGCTTTGCTGATATTACCTTAACTGATTAGGCCTGATATATTGAAGTGAGATATGGCTGCACGGTGCGATATGGCAATGTACGATGTGATATGGCATTGCATGTACTCACCCGTACACAAATATTAAAACATCCTGTACACCAGACATATTGAGCTTCACGAGGAATGTATGACATTATATCAACACAACAGATTCCTAATTAAAATGCACAAGTTCACATCGCTCCTTGAACGTACGCAATCTGAACAAGTAACATTTAGTGACAAACGCAACAGATAGCATCAATTCCAAGTGCGCGTCCCTTACTAATTGTTATGCGATAGGTATGTATCTATTGAAAGTGATATCAGTTCCAGAGACGACAGAAAATGGGAAATCGTTCATACCAGCCATATAGCTCTTATAGAAGATCATGTTACAGACAAAGCATACCGAAACAGTAGCACTCACGTTACCGATAAACAAAATGCACTTGCCCATATACTGATGGAAAAATGAGAAGAGTGAATAACATCACAAGCTACATTCTAAAGCAACCGTTAATTTGCAAAAGATTACTGAACAAGATACAAAAGACAAAGCATGCGATTGATATCACATACGCGATTTTCATACTGTTTACACACGAAGGCAAGGGTATGCGGGTAAGCAAAACACAAGCGATACGAATCAATACTAAGTAATATGTATTTTGCATTCTGCTAAACTATCATAACAGACAACATATCCCCCTCGCCACGTACTGGTGAACCACATCGATAGAGATCACAATGTCATCACGCTGGTTTTTGTGTACTACCAACAATGCAGTGATATTTGTGATCGTTCATTGCATAAGTGTTGGTTGTTTGGGAAAACAATGACATCATTCCACAAGCCTGTGTTTGCGACGATATTTATTTATCTGTTTGCAGATGAGTTAACTCTGAACGGTGAGTGTAAGGTAAGTTTAATGGATTACTGATTGTGTTTAAAATACTGGTTGTAGTTCAGAAAGTCATATATCCTTTGCAATATCAACAGTGGGGGTGGTGGTGGTGGAGCTTTCCAATTTTATAATTACAATGTCAAAGCACGTTAATTTGTAATATTTTCACAAATATAGCGGGCAAATTATAAACACTGAATAGTACACCTGTTGTTCTTCAGCTCAGACAGTTATATGTGTACCAAGAAATAACAGTTATGTCTGTATTTTTCTTGTATTCCATGTACTCCTTAATGGCTGGAATCAGCTACAAAGTAAACAAATAACTTATATTTGCCGCTAATTGTTGTAGCAGCAAGGGCATGTTAATACTAATTCGTCGATCTACAATTAACTGGATTCACCCAACCTTTGTTTGGAAAAGTTGTTGTGGCAGTCGTATGTGAGTCTTACAGCTTATATATCTGTAAAATATAAGAAAATATTACATCGTAAAAGGGTAATTATCCACATCGAAACAATAAATACTTGTACATAAACTCTAGCAATATGGTGGGCATTTATATCCCCTACGTACAAGAGGTAAGTTTAAAATGAGTCTTTACATCTTCTACGATATTAAATCATGAATCATTCTGACGAGTACAACACCTATACCTAAAGCTTCCCCTATGTTCCCTGGTAGATTCATAAATGTAAATTTATGGTCACGGCCAGCGATATTTGTTGCCATTTAGCCCTTTGATATGGGCCCGCAAGTGCATGTTACGACCATAAATGCACCTTTATGGTTTGAAATGGAGAAATTATTATTTAGTACATGTTTAAAATAAGCCATACTGGTAAAGCTCAAATAGATTGTGCTCGACACATACATATGCGTCGCTCTCAACGTGTATATATAAAGACACAGGATGACACAAGCTGCCTGTATTATAAAGAGTGCACACGTTATCACATGCTCAAGGCGACTGATTCAACGTGGTAACAGACTTGAGGCTAATTATCCTTTTAAAATTGACAATAATAGTACTATATTCGTACTCTATAAGGCCACATGAGGAAAGAATAGAAATACCGACCACTGTGGAACCCAAAGAAAGAGCGAGGCGAGCGGTTGAGAAACTCGCTGTTAGGTGATTAATGGAACGGCATTGTAGCTATCTAGCACGAGCCATCAGAATTTAAGGCTCCATTACCTCGCACTTCATGATGGTTCAGTAATGAGATACTGAGATTATTAAATGGACTCAGGAAATCGAAGATACCAGAGAGTCAATTATTGTGTGATGCGGCGTTACTAATTCATAAGACGTAGTAGTGTCGTAATATTATATTAGATGTTCTTCAGTAACTATTCAATTAAGCCGCTCATTATCTAGGTTCGTGGTTGTTCATCATTACCATCCTGGGATTAGTTTAATACCCGTTGATTTCGCATAACGATACCCGGCTAAAGTCAGACGGGCAGCACCAAATACTTGTAGGCACTGTGGCTATGAGCATCAATATGTTGTTAGTTGATCTCAGTTAAATAGAGTTAACAATATTGCCACTGATAAGAAGCTTAATTATAGTACAAAATAGAGAGCCTCCAAATGCAAGGTGCAACAATAACGCATATCTTGCAAATATAATTTACAATGTATTCGTTCGCTTCGGTAGACCAACTGTTACTGTGTTCAGCACCTTAGAGATATATGTGACTGAAGCGTATTGTATAGTCCATACCATGATAGTTAAATATACATATGTTCATTATATTAGCCGAAACAGAATACGTATGTCAGCATATATTCGAAATTACAGGGGACTGTCACCTCGATAGTCTCATCTTCCCATAACATTTGTGTACCCATATTACCGACAGATTCTAGGTCAAAGATGCATCACGCACGCGTTTTGTGTGTTATAAAACGACTACAGCGATCGTGAAGTTACCACCACTAGAAAGATAAACAGCCACGTAACTGAGCCACTTATATAAAGTCGCTTTTGAATGTGTTAAGATTGTGCTTAAACTAACAATAAGTATTCTATAGATTTGCTTATCCTTATTTTATTCCGTGTACAGTCGACAAAATCGCACTCGATTGTCAAATATATTATCAACACAAAAAGACTAGTGTGTTTAATCCACATTGGGATGATCACTGGGTACATAAACAAGGCTGCAAGCGAAACCAGGCCTCACAAATTACCCTTTTAAGGACTCTATTCATAATCGGTACGTCGGTTTGGTGCTCTCTATAAGGAAGGGCTCAAGTAGGAGGCGATATGATTATGCTGCAAAAGCGATATTCATATAATATGGCTCAAAAGAACAGATTTATTTACCTTCAAGTATAATGAATTATGCATCATTCCTCAACAGGTTCCTACTCTTCTATTTATTTACATCAGTGCGGCACAGTCTTGGCGTATCAGTTCCTGTCCAAAAACGTTTGGTAACTGATATTTCTTCCCTGTGTATTGGTCACAACATGTGGCGTGAAATTTATGTTCGATATATCTGTTGATAAATATGCCTGTACAATGCCTATTTATAGAGGTTATAAACTTTTCCAGGAGGAGTATATTCTCTGAGATAGAACGCCGTAAATGAGATGTAATATCTTGCTAACACACATTATGCAGAATATGATTCCAGTGTTAACCAGGGTGCCTTTCTATACTCTCTGTACCACCTAATATGCCGTTTTAATATAAAAGCTTTGGAATGTGTGATATATGTGATTTTGTTGTATTGTGTGCTTTGAAATCATATTGTAAATGAATTCAAGAGATTACAAGCTATCCAAACCTACGGGCCCTGGCCAAAACAGAGCTACCAAACATATTGGGTGCAAGTGTCATTAATGTTCCATATAGTTTCCATGCCATTTCCGTTTATTATTAGGGCGCTGGTAAGCAATAACATGACTGTAATAATATAATAATCCCCTTTTCAAACATTCCCTGTGTCGTTTGAGCTTACCGTATGTGCAAGAAAGACACTTCAACATGATGGATTTGTGATAAGGAGATGCTGACATTGAAAAATATGGCTATTCCGCGAATGTTTAAATCAAAATGATTGTGATAATCATCAACTCAAATTTACTGTTTTACACCTAATGTTTATAAACGAATCGATAGGTGTTTTAGGGCATTTAAGTTGCTTTAGTGCCTTATTACATTCCTCCGTAGCCACACTTCTGCAAATATCTCTGATAATTATTCGAGGTTCTTTGTCCCACTTTCATAAAACCAGCTTGTGCACTATCGCTATGCTCCAAAGCACCGCTCGTTGAACTCTATAAATATCCCACTAATACCACGATTGCTTTACTGGTCCCATGAGGATGATTGATTAATGCTACAGTCCAGTAGTAACGATAAAGCGTCACCGAGGCAATTGGTGAGGTCCAATGCAGCTGTAAGCGAAATGACGGCCGAACAGAGACGATGTGATATATATCAATTTACAAATGGCACCATAACCAGAATAATTGATGAATGCTCTGCACTTCATCTGCGACTTAGTTTCGCCACATATACAAATGGTCAATTAGATTAATATACGAGTGTGTTTTAGCCAACATATATACCTGGTGTTGGTTTAGGCAGAATATTGGGTCGATACACAGGACGTAAAGTGGAACGCAGCAAAGGCAAGTCCAAACTAAAGTGTATGAAGGAGATTTTGGTTAAGACAATGTCAATTTACGGTCATTATACAAGGGTTCCTGTTATCCTGCCAATGTAATTAGTAGTTTTGTCATTACTTACTCATTATTGAAACTATATGCAATTTAGTAATTGGATGGTCCTTCAGAAATGAGTTTAATTTGCGGCAGCAATCGTTTAGTATTGTATCTGAACGCTCAATGGCGATATATCAAAAATAGTAATGCAAATTATTGCAGCATAACCAACATTTCTCGATGTCAGAAGTTCGTCCACAACTTCTAAAGTAGATGTCAAGCGATGATCAACAGAATATGTTTTATATGTGAGAAATATAATCATATTACTACGGGGACGCTGTTTATCCTAGGGAATACAGTTAACTCCATTGTCGTGATGCTGTACAACCTAGTAACACAAATGTTCATTCTATACATACTAATTATGCTTTATATTTTGTGTCATGATTACGGTGGAATCTGTGGTTCTCTATGTAATAGGCAAGTGTCGATCTGATGAGCTTATCTTTTTACGGCTGTTCATTCTATGCATGGTTGCACTCTCTCCTTTGATATAATGTCACGACACAATACGGCTATACAACGTATTTGTAGCAACAAATGCATTATAATCTGCCTTCAATAGCACCATAGTCGCATGAGTGTATGCTTTATCGCCTTAAGTATGAACGCTATCTGTTCATTTTTCTGCTTTAAAGCTTTGTGAGAATGTCATATGATGACGTGCTATTATCAATCAATCATCATTTCGTGAATATAAGAAAAATGATGCTTCATCTTGTTGGGTCAGGATGTCACCATAATCATGATGTGAATGTGTCATGGGATGTGTAGACAATATCGCTGTTCCACTGATATTACCCGTACATTATTCTTGATTATCAACAGCTCTTATCGCCAATGTCGAACAATTGTTTAATCAATGAATTGGTTAGTGTTATAAGGTATCATGTTTGCCTGGTGTTGTTTGCTTCCAAAGAGTTTCAAAATCAACCATAATAGTTTTTATCAATACATTGTACTATTTGCCAGACTCATCAATATGCATTGTGGATGTCTCATCTTCTAATAGTTTTCTATTTGAAGTCGACGTTCCTATTGTCAAAACAAGGTTCCAGCACATTTTATAGCCCGTTAGAAGATTGGATTTATGAAAAACAGGTCCATTTACTTAGTTCTATATACCTATATTTCATATTTGTGTCATATGATAGAAAAGGTATTATTTCTTGTAAAGCTTTAGTAGTAGAAAATATATTTATGCGTGTCAATGTGATCGCGGACTGACGGAGAAGACATTTTGCACCGTGGTCACAGATTAGTGCATAAACGAACGATCTATTGATTTGCTATTCATTCACAAGCTCACCCTTGCAAAGACCGAATATGTTATGTAGTTTAGCCAGTTCAGCGAATGAGATGAAAACCTATGCTATCCAATTCAACCAGGCCTAAACGTCACAGGGTAAGACAAAGTATGACACTACGGTGCTACTCCGCGGGTGTTCATTGAGTTATGTGTGAATAATAGTGTTAGTTGAGCTTTTGATGGTCTGTTGCGTTGTATTGCGATCGTTTGACTTCATAATCACTCTCCGTGGGACTTGACATAATGGTAGAATAACTTAACCCTTTAAAGCTCAATGGTTTTGATCAAGCAGGTTGATTTTGTGATCGGTGTCTAAACAAGCTTACCTACTTCCAGTGATTGTTGTTTTTTATATAGCAGATTGCCTTGTTGTTTGATAATTTTATATTGCACTTTGGGCTAGTAGGTTCACAGGAACTATCCGTCTTGATGCTTCCAACCGATATCATTTTTCATACGTGTGAGAAATGGTCATCCCAGCTGGAAATGACATGTGGCAAATATTTGTCAAGTATTTTGCAACACTTTATGTATGTATTAAATAGCTCAGCCCATCTCAGCATCCTATTAATGCGAGAACCATTGTTACAATCAACACATGCTAACGATGTGATAGCTTGTAGCCACATGTTCGGGTCATTACGCGGCAACCGTAATTCATTGGTAAAATTAGTTACGCAGTCGAAAAACTAATGAATTATCACAATAGTTTATATCACAGGCAACACTATTGCTTGTATATTGCGCGACCAACGCAATCAACTGGCTGATTCATATTGATGGTCTGTCTGTGTATCTGCTTACGAGCCTGGGTGTATTTTGCATTTTCGTCTGACTGCTTCCAATAAATTTTATAATTCATCACCATCACCTGTCTCTGTGGTTGTGTCGACACGGAATTCGATTAATTGGACCAGTTTACCAATGCTCTGTTCTCTATTATTTTGTCAGCTCATACATACTTTAGAGGAAAGTCATCAGTAATTCCAAAAAAATATGCATATGCTCGGGTCATTACGTTTTTAGCGGCAACCGTAATTCATTGGTTACATTAGATACGCAGTCAACACTATTGCTTGTATATTGCGCGACCAACTCAATCATATTCTTAGCTAACTGGCTAATTATTATCAATATAGATTATTCGATTACTTATTCCAAATATTGACATATTCTGCATTGAAATTATATTGATTAGTGACCTAGTGAAGACGTCTTTATTCTACTGAAAGCCAGTAGTGTCGAATGAACACAATATGAAAATCAAATTATATTATGAAACATCGTCTTAGCTGATTACACGAGTGGTGTGTCAAGATAAACCTTGGATGTGCTTGTGTAGCTTATTGCCTCTGTTATCAAGCCCTGCTACCGACATGGTCTTGGAGGGCTGGGGGGGGGGGGGGGGGGGGTTATGCACTCTCAGGTCGACAATGATTAATATTTACAAAACAGTTCGGTTCTGTAGTTTTTAAGATATCCATCTATAGTGCGGATGATGACCAGACGCCACACTCGTTAAGTGACGAGGTATCTGTATGTTATTGTCTCATTTGATGATTGCGACGAAATCAATCAATATGAGCTATCACCGACCATCATGATGACCTGCAATAAGATTGAAGCGAAATGGCTCAATGGATGGCGATTTGCTTTGGACTTGGAATAATGGATTTGCCCCTTGACCAATCTGTGGTGTGGTTGTGATGATTAGCTTATCGCCTCAAGATCGCAAAATAGACGGTTTGTGTTTATGTGCGTAGATCCGATGCATTAACCACGTAACTGTAATTTCGGCATTTATTTTAGCCGGAGATGCAACAGAACTAATTTCTTAATAATTCAATAGTAGTAAATACTCTATCTTTATATCAGTATATCCTGTATTGATGTACTGGAATACAACGTATCATCTCGACTAATAATGTAGCAACGGATGGTACCTTATAGCGTATGCAGTCATGGCATTGTACACAGACTTCATCAATCATTAAAGCTTAACGGTTCTTGGCATTTGGCATGATAATACAGTTGCAATTTTTGTACCGACTATGTGGATGGAATAGCAATTAGAGCGCGTTATGAGGACATAAATGGTAATAACATGTGTTATTACGGAGACGCAATCCATCATGCGGACATCGTTAATCATTATTGACAAAAATGCATCGTTATATAAGGAATCAAGGAGAGGAATAAGCGTATTGATAGCATTATTAATGGATATTTGTAATGGTATGATATGGCGCAATAACATTCCCACAGTTTACGAGAAATAACGATGATGAGACGGAAATGAGACAATTCTAAAACAATAGATGCATTTGTTGTCAGTTGTAAATGTCCGATTTACCTTGTTGTTTGCATTAACAAAGATGATCAATAGATCAGTAATATCCCGTTTGATTTATCTACCCATGTGTTGAAACGATTGTGCAAATTGCTCTGTAGCTGGTTGGTTTCTCAATTAACAACATTCACATCAGGGATTGCAAATCTTGCACGACTGGGCATAACGCTGCCTGCACTATATAGTCCTGAAAGACTGGGGCGAGGGTGGGGAACCACGATATCAGCCGTTCCATTCTCTTATTTGTATTCTGATAGAGAACACAACTAATTCTTTAATATCTATATCAATGCACAATACCAAGGGGCCAGATATATGGCGTAACCAGCGATCCATGGGAATTAGATAACTGTTAAGTATGCACAATGAACACTCAATAGTAATAACGCCTACATCATCTAGAAGCGCACCTAAAACATCAACCTCGTAATATCGAGCAGCATGCACACATGGTATTGTCCAGAAGGCCAACACAATCGAACACCTAAGTGTGTAAACGCTACTAAAATCGCCTTTACCGCGTGCGGTGCATGAACGCCACAGAATATTTTGAGATCCCAAGAGCTAGTTATCTACGTTGTATTATCTACAATTTATAAAGTATATCAGTCTATTCCACGGTTGACACCATGCATCCGTTCAAAGAAATATCTCAAGGGTGCCTTTATGCTTATTCATTCCTGATATATATATATATATATATATATATATATATATATATATAT
>CM067351.1:46053330-46088330 GCA_034190875.2 Urechis unicinctus | reverse complement strand
TAATAATAATGTGCAAAATTCTCGGCTGATAATGATGAATCACGTTCCCACTGATTCAAACGGCTGCAGTGTGGTTATAGTGAAGCTATTAAGACGTGACCTTGCTATTGTGTGAAAACATCTACGTTTGTAACGGATCCCGTTCCCATTTGTGAAGTAGTGTAGTTTCCGCCACCACGTATTATATGTTTAACGTTAACTTTTTCTTGTACATAATAGAACTCTGTAATGGGTACAGTCAGTAGATGATAGATACAGCAACCAGTAATATGATGGACTGCACCACTCAGCCTTTAATAGAATGAACAATTTGGACAATTTAATTACAGGATTCACCAAGCAGCCTATTCAGTCATCAGTTCTCGAAGATGGAGTTGCAGGATGAGGCATGGTTTACACAATACATTAAGTGTTTTGGTCATATAAAATGCAAGTGGGTTAAGGCTTGCTTTGCGTGAAAGTTGTGTACGCAAGGCGTACTGGAGTCTTCTTTTCTACTTGTCAGTTCTAAAACAATAAATCTCTTTTCCTGATAAATAAATGTGGTGCATTTGCAGCCGCAGTTACGACCATGCGTTTTGCCAAAACCTCAGTTTATGCCTCGCTTTACGAGCAAATTAAGCCTGCTCCAAATCACAGTATCAACAAGTGGAATTGTTAAGCCCGACGGCATTACTGCTTTTTCATCAAACATCAGATTACCTTAACTACAAGCATTTGTATATTATATATATGACATTAACATCTAGTAAATGCCAATCATGATGGTAAAATCTTCTGTGTGTCGATATATACATCATGCTTTACTTGCATTTCACTTTGCTTCTTGCGATCACATTTTAGTGTGTGCATCCTTGTATTATGATCGACGTTATTACGCATGAACGGAACATCATTTTTTGCATCCTGTACCCCTGGTAATGATGACTGTAACAGATGTTTAACTTAATAGCTTCTATATATGAAGAAGTTCTTTTAAGCCTTTACAAAGTTTGTCGGTAAGACATATTGGTAGAACATGGTGATGCATCGGGCATGAATTATCGATAAGGATATCCGTGATTTTAATTCGCTGAACTGGCTGATGTTTGTGAACTATCCGAGTATACAACGATGGTACCGATGGTAAATATAATATACAGGGATAAAGAAGTCGGAGTTATGAAGCAATGACGAATTTCAGATTACCGATCTGAGGATTAAAATAGCTTAGCGAAGCAAAACGACAGGCAAATATGGTTCAATGACGAAGGGTATTTCTTCTTTGTGATACAGAAACATTCAGCTTCCAACAATACAATTTCACAACATAAGCCCCCATGATAAGGTGACTCAATGATCACGAGTTACTTGTCAAATAGTTGGAAGATATCCATGGTACTGTTGCTTTATTCATGTACAACGCCACAAATGACCGAACAAAGCCAATTCTGCACAAATTCCTGAAAACATTTCGCTCCTAAGCACGCGGCATATTTGTACCATTTCCAATATCTTTAAAAATACTTGATCAATCTACTACTACTAGTAGTACTACTGTCATGCTTATTTCAGAATATAAATCAACCCACAAGAAAGCTCTGAAATCCATTATCTAACCTATATGAAGTACCAGCCTTTATTAGAATGCACAATGTAAATACAGGATGCATCACACGGCCAGTTTAGTCATCAATTACCGAAGTTGGAGTTATTCGATGAAATATAGTTTACACAATACATTAGCAAGTGTTTTGGTGATGAATAACATGACTATGAGCTAACGCTTGCTTTGTGCGAATGAGACACGCAAATAATTAATCCTTATTCATGGTTATGAAACACAGTAGCATAGAACCTCTAACAGTCTTTTTTTGCCAAATCTCACATTGACCATTGTTCACCCTGCCTCGTGAATTCAGACAACCCCAGTCGGATCTGGAAAATCAACACGCGATTACATTAACACTTCACTGAGTCATCACGCATGGCCCTATAAGTACATCACTTTGCTTACTGTTGTGCTGCTACCTCTGGGGAAACACAATGTGTCAGACAAGGTGGTTAAATATGTACGTCGTCATGCAAAAGGTACTTATAGATATAAGATCCAGGTTAAAATCATCGCACTGCAAACATCGGGCATCCTCGTTGTTATATGAACTGATACTCTTACTATCTATTAATAAGAAAGAGTATAGAATCTTTACGTATACATTCTACCAAACGATAGCATATGATTTGCATTGATGGTTTTAGTGCGTCATGTTACAGAAGATCAATGCTATGGGGGGTGACATCTATTGAGAAAGCTGTATTAAACTCACATCTAGCATCCAATAGCAAACGAGTGCATATATTCTTTGCAAAGTCACAGTTATGAGGTTAAATCAACTGCCATATACATTCTCTCGTTACTGTACAACCTTACGTCGTATATTTAGCCAACGATTTGTATCACAAGTAAACATCTAAACATGTGTAAAATTCAGACACCCATGACCCATCGTTGCACTACGTGTAATTATTGTCTGATTACAGTGTATTGTCCTGCAACGTAGCTCACTCCACCTATCAAGCACTTCCCTGTCAATGATACGGCATAGCGTGTCACAACACATGTTGAGGATCCGTCCATCGTCACGTTGGAGCATACAATATTTGCAATTAAGGCGATGGTTGGTTTTCTCAGAAGTTGGGAAAGTACCCCTACCCTGACGTTTTCTAGACCAGAAGCATATGCTGACATCGATCACCTTCCCCTAGTAGCACTTCTAATAGTTACCGTGGCTGGTGATATGTGCGTGAAAATTATGCAGGGTTACATTTCCATTCTGTATTTACGGCAATGACATTATTTCTGTATACACTGCAGAATGCGTATCGCATGCAAGATGTGAGATACTCCGCACGTAAGCTGTAAACACCATTATCTAATCTATGTAATTTCCCAGTAGATTGTATAAACCAATGCCCTGTTTTATGAATTTTGCAAAACATATATTATGTTAGAAGATAACCCAGCCCTATGTACCTTACCTATTTGTTTGTTTACCCACACCTTGAAAATACGCTAATAATTTCGATTCATGAAGTATTATGTATATATTTAGTTGAACATATTTCATGCCAAAACGAAATCTTTCAAACAAGCTATTTTAATTCAGTAAATGCTTGTGCAATCCATCATATGCATTAATGATATAACTGAATCGCAATCTTTGAAATCCATCAACAATTCGGGTCGGCCTGGTCTTAAATGATATAACGATATTGTCATTCGTGCAGCAGGACACATAGCCAAGGAAAAGTACAATAGCTGTTGGTTAGCAGGATTAATTAGCTTACCTCTCATATGCGTGCTTCCTGCATTGTATATGCATTGTTACAAGTACAGATAGTATAAACGAGCAACTCGTGCAAATGAACCGAAAAGTTGTCTGTAACAATAACTCGTTTCATCCAAACTGCTCTCATTTATAATTGCATCCTGGTTGTAAATATCTGCATTTAGAGACATTCGTGCATTAACAAATAAAACAAGTGACTCGTTATGTTTGAATATCAAACTGTAAACCTATCCCGAACTAAGTGCTTATATTCGTACGGGAAGGACGGACGACCAGGGAAATTGCAGCTTCTTTGCGCAATCATACTGTGTAAATGAAACCCTGGCGGAGTGGATTGTTATCTTACCAGGCACGTCGCTACTAAGGATTAGACCATCAATCACCATGGCGTAGCGCCATAATGTCGTAAAATGCCTACATCTGCAGCGACTTTGATTACCAAAACAGAAATATAAAACTTGATTAAAGTTGATTTAATAAACCTCTGTGAACCTTGTCACTTCTTTTATTAGCCTTTCAGAGTAAGTGAATTCAGGGGAAAGAATACAAGAGGAAAATAAAGCAATAGGCAACCTCTTTGTGGTGACCGCGGCACATAATACACACTGAAACATCAATCTATGTTGTTGATGTAAATATTACCCATTGCCACTTATTAAGAGAACGTCTGTACATAGAGTGCGAGTGTATATATATATATATAAATATATATATATATATATATATATATATATATATAACGTCTGTATATATATATATATATATATATATATATATATATATATATCAATGTATATACATATATATATATGAGATGTATATATATACATATATATATATATATATATATATATATATATATATATATATATATATATATATATATATATATATATTATATGCATTAACATGATATATCGTTACAAATATAAAAATATGTATAAAATACATAAATGCATATAAATATATATATATATATATATATATATATATATATATATATATTTACATGCATTAACATGAATATCGTTACATATAAATATGTAAATGCATATATGTATATGTATATATATATGCATATATATCATATAGATATAGATATATATATAATATATATATCTATATCTATATATATACATTATATATATATATATATATATATATATATATATATATGATTATATATATATATATTATATATCTATCTATATATATATATATATATATATTCTGATGCTTGCAATAGTGTCTGCTAGGTTACGTAAGGTGAGTCATAATTGTAGTGATAGTACTTTCCACTGCAAGCCTGCCTACGATTTTAGCTCCATGATCTCTTTATGTTTGATGCAATATCACCGCACTGCAGGTAAGCGTCATCGTGACACCGGTGTCATAGACCCATTGAACTGTTACAGTATTGTGATGGGAGTGCGATATGGTTGAATAATCCACCTTCTATGCTGGTTGCCTTCATTGATAAGCTATTGTCCGCCCCATCTCGCAAAATTAATGCGTTCAGATTTTTTGCTACTTCAACATGGGATGAATATAGATACCGAAATAGCTGCCTACATTTTGTAATTCACAATTCCCACTTGATTATTTAAAAAAAAAATTAAATGGGAACCAGAAGACGAAGATGGTATTATTTGCCGCCATTAATAATGAACTTGTCTTATGACTGAATTGTACAATTTCCTCGGTTATCTTATAGTGAAATGACGTATGTTAGAGCTAGGCAATCAGAAGCAGTTGTTTGACATCGATTCAATTACGTTTAGTAGTCATCTGCTGCGATAAGGAATGTAATTTCTTCCGTCAATGTAAACCTATCGGATTAGTTTTGCACAGGGATGTGTTGTAACATTCATCGTCCATCCCTTTATGGTCATCCTTGTATAAATCATCAATGCATCGTGCTTGTCCGTGGTTATTCTCCGTGATTACCCTCAGTGCTTATACAAGTACTTTCTGCAGCGACGCTTTGCAACATTTAGACAGCTAAACCTTCTGCGCTTAGGCAAAGGCGTTCTGTTGTCTATTGTCAAGGAACCCTTCTGCATCGAGTCTTGGAGGTTCTACTACCTTCCGATGTGGATATTTTACTGCATGTGATTCCTTTAGCATAGCCTTGAAGTAGCTCGTACCTGTTCTTGAGATAAGACTTATTGCCTTTAGACTAAGTCGATCTGCTATCTATTGGCAACCATGCCTTTTTGCTCTATGAGAAAGCAACACTTGCGTCACCAGACCTACATGATCTGCTGCTGAAGGGTTCACGCATGGAAGTGCTATGCTTATGATCCTACAACTTATTACGTATAATCCAATTAATACACATTACACGCTAACTTGATGCACCTCTTGTATAGTGCTCATATTACGCTCTGCATAAACTTGTCGTCAAGACAGGAAACGTGGTTAATGATAATGTGCAAAATTCTCGGCTGATAATGATGAATCACGTTCCCACTGATTCAAACGGCTGCAGTGTGGTTATACTGAAGCTATTACGACGTGACCTTGCTATTGTGTGAAAACATCTACGTTTGTAACGGATCCCGTTCCCATTTGTGAAGTAGTGTAGTTTCCGCCACCACGTAATATATGTTTAACGTTAACTTTTTCTTGTACATAATAGAACTCTGTAATGGGTACAGTCAGTAGATGATAGATACAGCAACCAGTAATATGATGGACTGCACCACTCAGCCTTTAATAGAATGAACAATTTGGACAATTTAATTACAGGATTCACCAAGCAGCCTATTCAGTCATCAGTTCTCGAAGATGGAGTTGCAGGATGAGGCATGGTTTACACAATACATTAAGTGTTTTGGTCATATAAAATGCAAGTGGGTTAAGGCTTGCTTTGCGTGAAAGTTGTGTACGCAAGGCGTACTGGAGTCTTCTTTTCTACTTGTCAGTTCTAAAACAATAAATCTCTTTTCCTGATATAAATAAATGTGGTGCATTTGCAGCCGCAGTTACGACCATGCGTTTTGCCAAAACCTCAGTTTATGCCTCGCTTTACGAGCAAATTAAGCCTGCTCCAAATCACAGTATCAACAAGTGGAATTGTTAAGCCCGACGGCATTACTGCTTTTTCATCAAACATCAGATTACCTTAACTACAAGCATTTGTATATTATATATATGACATTAACATCTAGTAAATGCCAATCATGATGGTAAAATCTTCTGTGTGTCGATATATACATCATGCTTTACTTGCATTTCACTTGCTTCTTGCGATCACATTTTAGTGTGTGCATCCTTGTATTATGATCGACGTTATTACGCATGAACGGAACATCATTTTTTGCATCCTGTACCCCTGGTAATGATGACTGTAACAGATGTTTAACTTAATAGCTTCTATATATGAAGAAGTTCTTTTAAGCCTTTACAAAGTTTGTCGGTAAGACATATTGGTAGAACATGGTGATGCATCGGGCATGAATTATCGATCAGGATATCCGTGATTTTAATTCGCTGAACTGGCTGATGTTTGTGAACTATCCGAGTATACAACGATGGTACCGATGGTAAATATAATATACAGGGATAAGAGTTATGAAGCAATGACGAATTTCAGATTACCGATCTGAGGATTAAAATAGCTTAGCGAAGCAAAACGACAGGCAAATATGGTTCAATGACGAAGGGTATTTCTTCTTTGTGATACAGAAACATTCAGCTTCCCACAATACAATTTCACAACATAAGCCCCCATGATAAGGTGACTCAATGATCACGAGTTACTTGTCAAATAGTTGGAAGATATCCATGGTACTGTTGCTATATTCATGTACAACGCCACAAATGACCGAACAAAGCCAATTCTGCACAAATTCCTGAAAACATTTCGCTCCTAAGCGCGGCATATTTGTACCATTTCCAATATCTTTAAAAATACTTGATCAATCTACTACTACTAGTAGTACTACTGTCATGCTTATTTCAGAATATAAATCAACCCACAAGAAAGCTCTGAAATCCATTATCTAACCTATATGAAGTACCAGCCTTTATTAGAATGCACAATGTAAATACAGGATGCATCACACGGCCAGTTTAGTCATCAATTACCGAAGTTGGAGTTATTCGATGAAATATAGTTTACACAATACATTAGCAAGTGTTTTGGTGATGAATAACATGACTATGAGCTAACGCTTGCTTTGTGCGAATGAGACACGCAAATAATTAATCCTTATTCATGGTTATGAAACACAGTAGCATAGAACCTCTAACAGTCTTTTTTTGCCAAATCTCACATTGACCATTGTTCACCCTGCCTCGTGAATTCAGACAACCCCAGTCGGATCTGGAAAATCAACACGCGATTACATTTACACCTCACTGAGTCATCACGCATGGCCACTATAAGTACATCACTTTGCTTACTGTTGTGCTGCTACCTCTGGGGAAACACAATGTGTCAGACAAGGTGGTTAAATATGTACGTCGTCATGCAAAAGGTACTTATAGATATAAGATCCAGGTTAAAATCATCGCACTGCAAACATCGGGCATCCTCGTTGTTATATGAACTGATACTCTTACTATCTATTAATAAGAAAGAGTATAGAATCTTTACGTATACATTCTACCAAACGATAGCATATGATTTGCATTGATGGTTTTAGTGCGTCATGTTACAGAAGATCAATGCTATGGGGGATGACATCTATTGAGAAAGCTGTATTAAACTCACATCTAGCATCCAATAGCAAACGAGTGCATATGTTCTTTGCAAAGTCACAGTTATGAGGTTAAATCAACTGCCATATACATTCCCTCGTTACTGTACAACCTTACGTCGTATATTTGGCCAACGATTTGTATCACAAGTAAACATCTAAACATGTCTAAAATTCAGACACCCATGATCCATCGTTGCACTACGTGTAATTATTGTCTGATTACAGTGTATTGTCCTGCAACGTAGCTCACTCCACATATCATTCACTTCCCTGTCAATGATACGGCATAGCGTGTCACAACACATGTTGAGGATCCGTCCATCGTCACGTTGGAGCATACAATATTTGCAATTAAGGCGATGGTTGGTTTTCTCAGAAGTTGGGAAAGTACCCCTACCCTGACGTTTTCTAGACCAGAAGCATATGCTGACATCGATCACCTTCCCCTAGTAGCACTTCTAATAGTTACCGTGGCTGGTGATATGTGCGTGAAAATTATGCAGGGTTTCATTTCCATTCTGTATTTACGGCAATGACATTATTTCTGTATATACTGCAGAATGCGTATCGCATGCAAGATGTGAGATACTCCGCACGTAAGCTGTAAACACCATTATCTAATCTATGTAATTTCCCAGTAGATTGTATAAACCAATGCCCTGTTTTATGAATTTTGCAAAACATATATTATGTTAGGTATGATTATTCCGCCAGGTGTATTAATAGAGGTGGATGTTTATCCAGAAGCAGATGTGAAGTTATTACTTATTAGTTAGCTTGTCTACCCGCTATAACAGATTACAATGGACCATGTACACCTTCACATCAATGTGATTTCACGTATTTTGATATAATGACGACGAAGTTATTATACGTACTATTATGACATTAGCATGGGGATGGAAGTCATGCGAAGCCTACTATTACCTCTAGGGACATTTATATATGAACAGACATGCCTTTATGAATTGACGGATCCATTTACCAAATTTGTCCATGCTTTAAACAGCCACTGTATACTATGGATTTATAATGGAACTAACACAGTAAGCATCAAATAGCAACATGAAAATATATCGTATAGGTCAACCTACGGTGCTATTGAGAATAGCGATGAAATGTGAGGGGGCGTTGTTGAGCGCTAGACATGTTCCACAATTCAAACTATTCAATTGTTAAGTGGCCATGCACAACAAAATTCAGTTTTACTGATCTCCCTTGAACCTATTGGTAATCACACATTCTGCAGTCACAGTGCTGTATTGGTTTACCTGGTACATGACACCGCTCTTGGAAGAAATTTGGGACACTGCGAACCCCCTTGTGGGATAAAATCAAGCGCAAAGCACTAGATCGAACAGTCGATGGCAAAAGTGTAGGTATTAATTAATGCCATTTTATCAACCTTATATCATCTCATACGGATTCACTCTGTCTAGCCACAAAGCCTATGTTACGTCAGTGCTAAGAAAAGGCAATCGACAGCAAAGCTTGTCATAAACCGTTCAATGTAGTGGTCCATAAACATTAAGCTCGCAAACGGCTTCAGTGGCGAAACACTAACGTGGATTAACGGATGGCTTAGTCATAGAAGTCACAGTGTTTTGATTAATCAGCAAGGACAAGCGTCATAAGCTGCACCCCACAATAGCAGGTTTTAGGACCAATTTTTTTTTCATTTTGTACTATAAAGGTAGCGCAAACAAGGCCTTTATTCTACCACAAAGCTTGCAATAACCTATAGGCTGGGAAATGCTTTATAAATGCTTTTTTCACCTAGCACAATGAGAAGTATTGCTTGTCAGATAGTCCATAGACCATTTGGAATACCTAAAAGGTGATTCCACTCTGGAGGGTGCTTTCTGGGGCAGCAGTTGTGATGGGGATTTATTGTGTTAGGTTTGCAGATAATGCATGACAAAGGGCGATGTTTGCGGAAAACGGGGTATCACATCGTGACTGGGAGCAACCTGGGATGGGGAAAATAATGGCCCCCTGTCAGGTTACCATAACGGACACTTTTGTCTCCCGCTTAAGTTAATGGTGTGTTTTAATCATTGCACGCTCTACCTTTGTCCACTGCGAGCTGAGGTTAGGATCAATCTAACTCAGCTGTTGTGTTTTTTTGGATGGATAACACGATAACATTAAGCTGGTTTCTATATTTCCGAATTAATGACTATTCCTATGCTTCGCTATCTTATTGAACGTACATATAAGCAAACACGCTGAGCTTCAGACATCAGATGTTGTTATTTGTTTTTTCAAAAGTAGAATATGCCTTTAATACTATTTATATGTAGTAATGTTCAGATTGTGTTGACCTTCACGTTCCGATCATACACAGGCTCCTTTTGTCTGCTCGGCTCTGGCATTATCGGAATGAGAAATATAACGCCATGGCTTTCCCATCTATGTCGAGAGAATGGACAGGGCACATGGAGTCGTACATCAGCTCCCTACTGGGGCCGTTATGGGTCTTTGCATTGCTGGGTGATTCGAAACTTAATATATCATGTATCAATACGATCGAGAGTGCCGTGTATCCTCACGGCTAAAATAGCAACAGAAGACCGTTATTATCTGCGTTCTGTTTTATCACGTGATATTGTACCTTTAGCGACTCAAAAAAGCACACGGCAATCGATAATAACGTGTATACTTTTCACAAGTGACACAATTGTTGTTGTATTGCATCACAATTTATACAACGTCGCGCACATATCGCATTTATAGACATATTTTAACATGGCGAACATGAGTCTTCATCTGGATGCTTACTATAAAATCGTACATGTTGAAATACCAACACCCTTTGACACAATATTCTATCGCCCCAAGACGGCCCCCCGTGGGAACGGTGTCAGAATAAACCCTCTAAGTCAACCTGCAAGTCGTAAGAGGCGGCTCACAGGGGGGTAACCTGCTTGCTGAAGGTTGTCCCTCTTGTGTTAGATTTCACATAGACGAGAGGCCGGAAAGAATAATCGTTCCCATTTTTATCTTTTCGACTTCTTGCTGATTTTCATCTACGTGAATTTCCCTTAATTAATGGTAATGAATGATGTTTGTCGTAGTCGAGATGTCAGGTCGTGACCAGGATCGAGATGGATTGTGGGAAATAAAGGCGCTGCTGTAAGGTTATCATAAACATCACCTCTGTCAATAAGAGATAATTGGATGTTCTGCCTGCATGTACTTTGAGACACGATTAAGATCAACATACCAGTGACCATGTTATCATGGAAAACATAATAGCTAATGTGTGTTTATTATTAAGACAAGCGACCATATCTTGGTCTCGCTATAGGTGGGAACACAGTTTGTTCTATACATGGAAATTTGTTTTTAACGCTGTCTAGAATTGACAAAGGTAAGCAGGATATGTACTGAAATAAGCAACATAACTCGAAAAGCATGAGTGGTGTAGTTAATTATGGCAACAAATGAGCTAAGAGTTGCTCATAAATCATTTTGAACAATGATATTAGCACTAGGCCACAATGAGACGCTACATGCAATCTACAAGAGGCAATATGAACAATGACCACTTTTCGAATCTGTGTTACGAGAAGATATATGGGCAATCAGTGCTGTTTTGCACGAGATATTGCCTCCCGATAATTCCGTGTGACCTGGCTACATGGACATTAAACACATTTCAAATGCGAAATGAAATTCTACAGATTCCACACATGTGTCAAGAGATGTCACAGCGTATAAATCGGCACTCCGTCCGGACATGTTCAGACGGGTCATTACTCAGTCGGGCTTGTTTAATATTAGGTATATAGAACAGATAAGTTTGCGTACATTAAACCTGTGCTTGAGACACGAAACTTGTATTCTCTGCGTTACGAGAGGATTATTTTCGAATTTCAGTAATATGGATTGCACAAGCCTGTACAACGGAACTATGATGGTAAGATTTCCATGCAGATGTTTCACTTAGTTTTATACATCTTTATGCTTTCCATACATATATACTACATGAACTAATTGGGTCATGGATCGATGATTTTGAGGTGGGCGGCTACGTAAGCATGAATTTTGTCTTCAGATTCTTGTCACGAGATAGAGATAGTGTAATGAGAAACCAACATATCAGATCCCTAATATTTCATTTTAAAACAGTTGAAAAAAGGTATATTAAAGCAAAAAGAATAATTATTTAGTCGCATATAACAATGAACTATAACAGCAACAATATGATGTAAACTGCTATATTAAAGCATTAAAAGATATTGTTTTTATTGTTTATAACACTAGGCCACATAGATGGCGCGCAATCGTCAAAGAAAAAAAAATAATTCACCAATTCTGGTTAGCATACAACTATTAAGCGATTTTCGATGAAATAGATTTTCCCCCACTATTTATCGCGACGAATTGGCACAAAATAGCTGGTTTTTGTTTCATTGTTAACAGCATCAATATACCACAGGGATATGAGACTCATAATGACGCGGTCCTAGACAATGCCTGGTATCCATTGAGGTGAGAAAATATCTGATTTTGTGGTTAGTAAGCAGATAAAGACACGGCACTTCATGATGAAGTGGCTGGCTGAGGTTACAGCAGTAATGAGATTTATTCAATGAGGTTTGCAGGTACAACATAATGTAGGGTGATGTATGGCATAGCCGATGTATCGGATCGTGACTGTGGAAAGTAATGATTCCGCTGTCAGGTTCTCAGGAACAACATGCCAGTGGAACTATTGGGAGCTCTGGATTCATGAGCTTTGAGAAACTTTTTTTCACATATCCACCAGTAACAGTGCTCAATATGATAATCAACATACAAGCATCAAATCATTTTCCCATGAATACGATAGCCAGCCGTTTCTTTGTCTCGCCAGATGAGTGAACGCGTGTAGAAACGGAGCACTGTTTGTGTTACTCACATGCAAATTGAATTAATTGGTTTGTAAATTTGTGTAAACTATAAGGCTTGTCTTCAATATATACTACAATGAGGAACAAGAGCTATGTGTTGGGGTGTTGGCTACGTTAACAAATGATCTCCGATTTGCCCTTTATGATTATTCATCTTTATGATAGTCAAAAAGGCGTAAGCACATAACTAATGGCAGTGCAATTACTGCACTGGAGCAATGATCACCTTGTAGTTGTAGACCACAATGAAAAGCTACACACTGCCTAGAAGCGGCAATATGAAAAAAAGAGTGCTGTTTCGGGTTATTCTCATCCTCTTATTTTGTTGTGACTTTTCTACATACACATTTAATGCATAGAAAATGTCAAAGAAAATCCCTGGGATTCCACACAAGTGCAAAGAGATTTCACAGGCAAGTATCAGCATTCCTTTGGGGCAAATTTTCGTGGGTCATTAATCAGCCGGGTTATCTTTATCTACGTAAGCAGCACAACTACAATCGTGGTTGTCATGCATTTTCAGCAAAGGCAATGTACAGAGAGTTTATATTTTCTGCGTTGCATGGATTGGACTCTGGATTTATTCTTGCAGCAACTGTAGGATGGACCAGTGCCATGGAACATATTTGATAATACAGTATTAGCTTTGCAAACACGGCATTATTAATGTGCCGACAAGTAACTTACTTATCAATTCTTTTCATACAGAAGTTTTTTATAGACAAAAATGTTAACGGGTCCAATAAGTGGCTAAACTTTTGCATCTTCGTGTAGTTTTTAATCAGAATAATACTTATCAAAGTTAAATATAAATAGTGATATTGTGCATTGCAATAGGGAAACGATATAAAAGCCCCCAATAAATCGGAATTAACGTGCTGAACATATTCACAATGACCTCAAAAGACGTGTACTTTCTTCAGTTGGATATATCTACTCTATCTTCATTGATGTCTACTGTAACAAAACCAAATCAATTAGGTATCAGAGAAAGGCGAAAAGACCCACATACGGCACAATGGCCAGTGGGAAGAGCGACGCTTGTGAGGCAGTAAGTATGCACGAGCACATGGCTATCAATATTCAACGTTATAAAAGCAGGTATGTTCATATGGCATAACCAGTAGCATATTTGATTTAATCTAGTTTGAAGCTGAAACTACCGGGAATTATCAGATTGATGTCTTCAAGCGTAACATTTTCAGTTTTGTGAGCCTGCAGTGAATCAAGTGACCAGTATATCACAGGACCAGCAAATCATATCAGCTATTTTTGGCATGGTTGGATATCACGACTGTCAGGAAAATTATAACATTAAACAAAATAAGCTACATTCAACATGATAACAAGGACGAGGTAAACGTTATTACTTGATGAATGGTGTATCTAACGGTGTAAAGTACAAGTGTCCATGGCTAGAAAATAATGTTGAGAAGTATATGCTCTTATGCCACTGTGATATCAATCATTGATGAATAAAGTAAGTAGATTATAGACACTCTTGAGTCCGATACATCTGCTGTATTTAAGCCCAATGTTCTGCGATAAAAAATAATTCTCATAGGTGGTCCACGGCGCGTTTCAATCACGATACGATCTACGCAAAGTTTTTAATGCTTTGCAAAAAGAGTATACAATAGTTATCGAGATGGTGCTGCATAATCATACCTAAAATGACCCAGACCCGCCCTTGATGTGAGGATGTTGGGCAAGCGCTTGCCAACGAATCACTCGTTACACTGAAATGACTCCAACATTAAAATGGTCTCGCGATTGCAAATGAAATCACCGGGGTAGTGATATATATAGCATCAGTTGTTGACCAAGTACTGTTATTTTCACATCCCAAAATCAAATCAATTATAGTCCCCTATCCTTATTTCAAAAACTTAATTATAATCTACATTAAAATATTACCCTTCAAATCAGCCAGCTCCATCTACCATAGTTGTATGATCGGTTATTCCCGACAAGGCTCTTACTGGTAATTGTAATACAAATCCATTGTATTGTGGTGACACTTGGGAGGAGACTGGCAGCGTATTTATGTTTCTTCTAGACGCATGTTTGTACAAGCAAATTATATAATTAGTTGATATGATAAGATGCCTTTTCGGAAATGCGTAGGACAAATAGTGTAGGTACAACTAGATAAATTATCATTTATACCACAGGTACTCTTACTTAGGCGAAGTGGTAACATGGTTTAATCACGTATGTTCTTTAATTCTACATTTACAGCTGTAAGATTACGTTGTCAGTATGAATGGGTAAAGATCAGATCGAGTTTGGTGTTTAAATTGAGTCCTCTTGTATAATTGAGTTCTGCGTTTAGATATGTAAACGCAGTGATAGTGGTTATGATGTTTCAAGTATATGACTTGTACCAAATTAAACCACAATGCGCTGTCAGCCCAGTACTTTATTTGCAATGAGAAGATACACATCGCCTATTGAGTCGAATATCTGACATGAATTTTCATGACAAACAACTGATAGAAAATGTATCTAACTAAAGTAATGGCTTTAAGCAACATAGATAACGTAACGTATCGACGAATATAACATCTGTCACACAAACCTGATCACATACTTGTTATCTAACGCCGCATCACTTAACTTATGTAAAGAGACTATGAGAAAGAGAAAGAGAATCTGTTATTGTAGCTAACTCTCCTGCAAATGCACTGCATGGTACATTGTTTACATAATGCCTGTCCTGAATCAATGCTGGTACACAAACAAACCAAACAGGTGACAGTTCTAGTTGCTATCTAATAAGGCAATCAGTGGATAAAATATACAATGTAATTAATGCAACATGGCTGTTATAATTAACGATTTTATATCTTATTTATCGACCGTGTCTGGTACAATTGTACAAGTGATATCAGAGTATTGGCCACATAGCCATGGACTCATTCACCACGATCATTAACTATGTACATTCAGCTTTTCCAACTATTGTCACCAAAAGATTATATTATCTTTAATAGAGAGCGATTACCTCATTATAAATTACTGGCTCGTATACACAAAATGCCCTCAATGTATATGATGGTATCAGTTTGTAACAATGACAGGGGCCTTTAGTAAGTTTAAGAAGAGAATGTTACTCGCATATAGCTTTTCACAGATAAACGATAGACCCTGGTCATATGCGACCCAAAACCCAAAACGCACCTTATGGTTTAATTGAATCTAATAAAAAAAACATGATATACGATACATGTCGATGGAGCATCAAAGCTTGACCTGATTACCTTGAAAAGTTTAAAACCGCTGATATATATGAGGTTTGTAGTCGAATATGTTTTAAATAGATGCAATCGAGGTATTGTAGCAAACAGACAAAATAGAAAGCAATTACACTGAAAATGCATCTTTTATTCTTCTATATTCCACCTTGCTGCTGTTAGTTGAGTAAAAGACGACAAACAAACGTGGTGACCTAGCCTCGATCAATTAATTGATTTTGTCCCCATAAATCCACTTTACCCAGTCTAATTAAAACCTGGGTTGGGTTTGGACCATCATGTCACTCACATCTGCTGGTGACGCAGAGTAATAACACGTTCCAATATAACCAGTTGACCTTCGGGTCTATATTTGGAACGTTCGGAAAGGTCAAATAATTGATGTCAGGATTCAACTTTGCTCTTCTTGCACGATGCAGATTCCAACTATGCTTACTTCTACCACTATCAACGTGGTCTAATGTAATTATCGTTCGAATCATACCTAGTAGATGATTAGTACATGAGGGGTCCGACAGCAGCTTTACACATAACATCCATGGAGAACGATGCTTTCATCAGAGTTTCACAAGTGACGCGACATGAGGCATTAACATGTAGTACGTGAACTCATTGTCCCATACACACCAAAGACAACACGCCGTTAGTTATGTAATTGTGGTGTTCATGTGGATATACAAAGGCCTAGGGGAGGCATTGTTTACACAGAGCCTGCAGCTGAAATCGCCATCCCCGCCATCTCACGGACCCATGTACAAATAACCTACGCTATGTGGTCACATAACGCTTACTAATGTTATCTATATGTGCTGGTAAATATATTTCTCGGCCAAACGCATATCGTGTTTTGAGTGATTGGACATTATTGTGGGAGAGTGGTTGTGGGAGTGTGTTATTAAGCCGGTCTCAGTGACGAGGTGGTTTACTGCCTCGCCTTTCGCTGTGGGTTCGACTCGAAGGTGTGACAACCTGACTGGTTACTCATGACTCGGATGATCACGTATAATGGCGGTTCCATCTCTGACAGGGGATGTTAAAGAACCTCAGAGGACGACGTGCTCCCTGGCAGTGACCATTCTCAGAGTTACAGTCACTGCTAGTCGTAATTAGCCTAATTGCTACAAATGACTATAATTCGATACACACACGCAGAGTCATTATACCTGTGGGCTTGCAGAAGGAGAGTAATAAAAAAAAAGTAAACCGCGAGTCTCCTCGTTTATTGCTTTCACCTGTGACACGATGACGGAAAACCGTACAATCGCTTGCGTAATGACAAAGAAACGCCAATTATTTACAAATATCAGACATTTAATACTTTATGCCAAATCATTGACTTCATGAAAGAATGTTTAACCCAGTCCATTACAAAAGCGGTCACACACATAAATAGTCCAGTATCTTCAGTTATGATGAAATCAATAAACCCTTATATACCGATGAATATTTGCACTACAGTACAGTTGAAGGCCAAAGATGCCCGAAGGCTCAATGAGAAAGGCATTTTATATCTCAGTATTTAATCTTCTGGGTCTGGTGTCTTTGCCTTATGCTTGGTCCATTTCATTGGTAATGTGTTCAGGAGTGTACATACAGGCGACATATTGGACCCTCCTGAATGTGACATACTCCGAGTAGAAAGTAGAAAAAAACGGAAGAAACGTTGTGGAGTATATGTATGGCAAACAAGGTAATATAAAAGAAATTCAATTGCAACGCAAATGATAAAAGCTCTGTACCTGTCTTACCTTCAAATATATGACACAAATTGTCATATTGGTTTCATTTCTCATATGAAACAGAGCGGCTAGTGATAAAATTCTACTGCGATAAGATGCTTATGTTTGACATCGGATGCCTTTGGATTCATTGCCTTGTTGTTATCCGTCTAAAGAGCACACAGTAGAGAAGCTTTTTGTTACCAGGTGACCATCGCCAAAGCGCATTATTAGTAAAACCATTATATATTAGCATATATATTTTATTATATATGATATGGATGATCAATCTTGATTGGCAATTCGGACGTCATATGTTGAGCTACATATTCGATAGAACGCTGTAGAATCATTAACTGTGACCTGCTTGTATCCTATTCACTTATTTGGCCAGGTTAATGAATGATCAGCATGTCATCGCGTATTCCATAAACTAAAAAAAAATGTGTTTTCCCAGGACGTGAACTCAGAACACCTAATGGTGTTTTATTGACAGACGTGTCATTTCAAACGGTAGTACCATTATTTTTCTCAATTGATCGTCGTCACGACCTGATATCCAGGCTATGGAAGGCATCACTCTGCATCAAGGTTTAACCATTAACCTCGAAGCTATTATGCATAAAGCTGCCTCCAAGTTGACAATGAAATCTTATCATCAATTAAACATAAACACTGTTCAACATAAACTAACACCAAGCCTTGTTGAATAACACT
Source organism: Urechis unicinctus (assembly GCA_034190875.2). NCBI lineage: Eukaryota > Metazoa > Annelida > Polychaeta > Xenopneusta > Urechidae > Urechis > Urechis unicinctus. The sequence continues at coordinate 46,069,702 of CM067351.1, read as the reverse complement.
AGAGGTGTGTAGTGATTTGTTTAACAACTCATAACACCTAGATTCTAACACCGGGACAGAAACACGCCGAGTGAAGAGTACAGCCACTTAACACATGATGACTGTGCATTGTACACATTATGGATGTTATGTACTCTCCACCTTTGCTATAAACACGTATCGTGTGATTCATTGTTATACTTACAACGTGGTGCAGCATGGTATTTGGTTCATATAAATCCACCGCATTGTTAATAGCTTTGCGTTCAATGTTCAATTATTCTTTTATTGCATCACGGGGTTTTAAGCTGTTGACATAGATCATGGTTGTCCATCACGTCGAGTCTAAAACAAATGAGATAAATTACCAGTAAAGGTGTATTAATAATATTTGAAACCGGTTGTTACCAACTGTGGCTTCCTTCACTTAGCAAACAGAGGCATTCAAACATTCCAGTTAAACATCACAAAACATAAACTAAATTGTGTGTCACTTACTTGAAGAATATTGTATCGTATATAACATTCCCTGTTCTAGGACAACAATCATTCTAGGACACCAATCATCCCATGCAGAAGACGCATCAATACTAAGGCGCTCAACTGAAGGTTGTCTTGTCGAGCTTAATGAATCGACTCACGATTGCCAATTGGTGAGGCAAATGCCTGTACGCACACTATCGATCAATGCAGTTGGAGCATTCATCCCCTGCTTCCAAAATTGAATGAGTGGCACGTGGGCTTCAAAGCTTGCGGATATAAACTATTGAGAAAACACGATACCCGAGACAATACTAATGAAACCTAGACGGGGAGTGGTATGAGAAAACGGGTCAACTGACGAAGAGGGGACGCAAGGGTATTGCGTGTGTGTTAAGTTATGTGTAGAGCGGGCAACAAACTATTATTGATATGTCAATCATGCTGTGCTTCGAGAGGAAGGTTATGCAATCGGTACGTTGTCATGACGTTGAGTGCCGTCGTACTGAGCGATAAAAATATAACCTAGAATAGTTCCATTTAAAACAGGTCATGATTATAGAAGCAAGAAGCATTCTTGTAATAAGCTCTGATCGCAAGGCCAACAATAGTTATCGATGAACTCGATGGTAGGAAAGTAATTTATGGTTTCTTAAAAAAGCCAAGAATAAACATACCCTTCTTTCAATTAGACTCATAATAAACCACCTAGTATATCTTCTAGTGGTTTGTGCGTCAATTATAATTATATCGTGATTGTGTTAATTGCAATTTCAGCATTCGCATGGACGGGGGCTAGATATGCAGCAATCCAACTAGCAATATGCGAGTCGTAATGAACAGGTTTTGATCCATTAATATCACAACAATGCACATTCATGTGTATCCCATATACATAAGAATGCAACATAAATGCCATCATCACCTTTGGAAGATGTTTCAAAGCAACTTATCATTCCTGCTGTCCAATACATTGAAAATTAGTATCGGAACCTGAGAGTGTCAGGACTTTTATCTACCCTTCTTTATGCTACTTCCCTGCTTGCAAACCTATTCTCTGTACATGTGAAGTGATTGTAGCACAACTGTGTTTCATATGGAGCGAGGATATTATACGCCGCAGAATATGTTTTCACTACAAATCACGAACACGAAATAGTATATCTGGTTACCCTCTGTATTTTCGAATATTCAGAAGTGATGTTCTTTCGTTTACAATTTGCGATGCGATGGATAAACTTCGTTTTGATTTTATAACAACTCAATCTATGCTTACATGTTTGACCCTCTGAACAGATGGCTTAACGGATGGCAATAAATGTACATTATACAGCTTTATTGAAACGATTAGAAGACGATGTGAAAGACTGGAAATTTGTCAACCTGATAAAATGCCATAAAATCTAATAGTTAAGCACTTACGCAAAGTCACACACATAGTTCATACGAATTAATGAGTTACTATGAAACATCAAATCGCACAGATATTTACAAGGCGCAGTGTCAACACCGCTTAAGTTTCATATAGTGCCCAAGTTAATTGTTGCCTTATCAGACGTGTATTCATCAGGCCTGGAGCTATCAATCTCCACAGCCTAGCGCTATAGCATAGTATTGTATCTAAAGCGATATTGATTGCCAAAGAAAAGCCAGTAAACTAGATCAAATCAGCAACGCAAACCCTTTTTGAGTACTGCCAACCCTGCTCCAATCTGGTTAAAAGTGATTTTATGTATTTGATTGTTCTTTTATATGCAACGATATTGGCAAAGGAATAAGCCAGAGCTGTTGACCTTCTTGAAGAGACCGCTATTCCATGGCCATTGGGCAATATATAGATATATATATATATATATATATATATATATATAGATATATATATATATATATAGATAGAGATATATATAGATATAGATAGAGAGATATATATATATATAGATAGAGATATAGAGATATAATATATAGAGAGAGATAGAGAGAGATATCTATATATATATATCTCTATATATAGAGAGATATATATATATATATATATATAGATATATATATATCTATCTATATATATATATGTATATATATATATATATATATATATATATATATATATCTCTATATCTATATCTATATATATATATCTCTCTCTCTATATATCTCTATATATATCTATATATATATATATATATATATATCTATCTATATATATATATATATATATATATATATATATATATATATACATATATATACATACAATTGACACATGTCGAACGCACACATATTTGTTCGTTATTTTGTGCAGCACACTGCATAATGCTGTCACTGTGTTTCTTTACAATTGCTACACTCCATTTATACGTAAATAGCTCAGCTTATATTTCCCTACCACGTACGTGCTAGTGACAAGACCGCTGATGGCCATTATACAATCGATACGATACTGGAAAGAGATAGGTGATTAATATTGATGGAGTGCAAACAATAGATATCGGTCCAATACATGCTTTTGTATAAACCATCTCCTGTGTTTTATATCAGGACCTCCCCTAGGTCCGTATGGTTCCTCGTTCACTCCTGCCATAAGTTTTACACATAACAATCATTCCTCAACATTGTTGTGTATAGTGGCGTCAATACCCCAGGGATTCAATTTAGTTGTTGTGTCTTTTATCGTACAGCTCGTTTACAGAACATATATCAACAATGTGAGCAAGCCAATGGAGTTACGCTAATTGGTTAAAGCAGCCTACATAGGCCACACTCATAGCTCAATATGTCTTACTGAATTTGCTTTTCAGATATCAGGAATTGATCTACATTTAACCCATTGGTGACGTAGTATATTTCTAGATATGTTACGCCCAGTTCATCTTCTGTCGTTTACCATTACAAATTACAGTATAATTCCAACCACAGTCAACAATATAGCTTAACAATTGGGTGACCAGAGCAATCGTGTCATATGGTAACTGGCGTAGAGATAATGACGTTATGTTTATGTACCTGTCGGCTTGCATAGGTGTCTACCTACAACCCCCTATATATCTTCTACCATCATCATCTTAGCGGTTTTGTAGGGAGAATATACAGTGCCAAGTGCACATGCCATTCTCAAATTAATTGGATTGCTATTTAACCAGACATGTAGCCACTTTTCCATGAGCCATCCGTCTACATGGCACATCACCATCGTGTTGTAAATAGGTTTATTCTAAGGCGACTTTGATTGCCTTAGCAACCGCGTTAACTCGAGTGAATTGGTAACTATAGCTCTGTCTAGTACCATCGACCCAATTCCAATCTGCGTTAAAGCGATTTTATTGGGGTCACGTATTTTTTTTAATGTGCGCGAAATCCTAAATATGGATTGGTAACATTCTGGAAAAGACCGCTACTCGGTGACAACGACACAAAATACTGCTACGAATTGCATTGGAGCAATTATACCCTCCGAATGCATGCACCTCTGCCATTATTCTATCATGCCTTAAAAGTACTTAAGTACGCACATTATGGAAGACAAATACGTTATCAATAGTGCATGGCCCATTAAGCTGATCCACCTTTCTTAAATGTAGTGCGGGTGATGACGAAATAACACAAACACACCGACCCACACACAGACCCCCACAACCTCCACTCACCCATTCAATCTCCCACCCGCCCACGCACACACACACACATACACAAATATATATATATATATATATATGTATATAATATATATATATACATATATATATATATATATGCATATATATATCTATATATATTTGTGCTTCTATGTATATTTATATGTATACATATACAAATATATTTATATATATATATATATATATATACATATATAGATATATATATATATATATATATATATATATATATATATATATATATATATATATATATATATATATCTATATATATATATATATATATATATATATATATATATATATATATATATATATATATATATATATATATATATATATATATATATATATATATATGTACGGTTGGACAATTCTTGCCTCCTCCTATAACCACATTGTTATAATCGTCTCAAACACTTTATTGCGTTCATTTGTCCCCCTTTTACAGATACTACCTGAGCGTTATTTTCTTGCTATAAATTACTGCTCTATGAACTAAAAAAAATACACACTGAGCAAATCGATAAGTATGATGCTGGTGCACAACGATGCAATTGTTTAAATACTCCATGAGCGATGATTGATTTTTGCCGCAGATAAGTAGAAATGGCGTCACCGAGGCTATTTAATCTGCAACAGGGAGCGGGGCATACGTATGAATCAATAGTTATGATCGTCTTTTCACCAGATCCTTGTATAACTATTTATAACTTTGTTTGCAAAACATTTTGCGATGTACATAAGGGTCAACGGAATTATTTTAGCAAACACTTATACCTGCTGTGTGTTGACATAATCTGGAGGATATTGCATTAGATTGATTCCTGCTAAATGAAGATGAATTCGTCATAAAGCTGCATGTGAGGGATATTCTTAGGATAATGTGAATTTACGGTCATTCTATAGTAATTTGGTTTTATTCAGTAAAGTTGGTAATTCACTTTGCATCATTAAAATGCTGGGTGTATTCAGAGGTTGCTTGTAATTGTGCAGTTTGATCAACACACATCAAGTATCTCCTTCCATTTCCATTGATGAATTTTGCTACTAGCTCTACGTCCGAGAGATCACTGCAAGTACTTTTAACACTTTGAATTTGTGCCTCCTCAATGAATTATGTAAATGTTTACACGTTTAGGCGAACGTCATTCATTGAGTTATGTTTTGTACATTAACAACCTACACAAATAAAAACAAATGAGTCACGATGACGTCACTAGGACCACTTTTAAGTGAAGTGTGTTAGCTAAACGAGAATTTGCAGTTTGTAAACGGATTTCATGATAACCGAATTGTTGTACTGCCACCAATTTCCAATGTTTAGGCGCTAATGTGGTTTCTTTGAAAATAGCAGATGTGTTTATGTTTGTTTAGTGTAAACACTACATGCGCAATGTATACTAAAGTTTGCATTGGTAAACATGGAACAGTGTAGAAATGACTGGTTTATATGTGCAATGTACTGTGGTAGAACGGACAGAGAAGGAAGAATCAATTTTGTCATCATTTGTACCCTGCATATCAGTGCTTATGATGAAAAGGATACAAAAAGTAGAAAATACAACAGCAGAGATTTTGTCTCCAAACTGGTGTTCGTTTCTCGTGCTATTCTGTTTTTGAGTATTGAGAGTAAATTCTCCTGCCATTGATTGTGACAGAGGATCAATCAAATGCGCTTTGCAGATAGCAGTCCATTATATTATTACAATCTCACATTGACGCTCCATCTTGTCTCGTGAATCCCGAACACGCCATTTCATTTTACATCACTACTTCTATGCACAACGGACGAACCTCATAGCAACCGCATGACTAATTTCGCAAGAGTTAAAAATCAGCTATCCTTGATATTCTGATGTCTCTCTGGGGATAGAGTGAGGCTTCAAACAAAATTGTTGAATACGCACATCGCCAAGTAAAACAATACTTGAAATATGAGACGTCAAACGGAGGGAGGATTAATCTGCTGAAATCATCACACTGAAAGCATTGCTGCTTGTTATTTAAAGTGAAGATGTTCCTACCGATTACAATGCATGATAATCTAACCCAGATGCATGCTGAATAAGGTAGTTGATTGATTCTGGTTCAACTGTTTAAGGATGTCAGTGCGTGGATGATGACATTGGCCGAGATATTTGTTTTATCCGAGCAGCGACCTATAAACTATGCTTACATCTAGCATCTGGTGTAAAACAACAATATTCTACGCATACAACAATACACAGCAATCAATTGCCATCCATATTCATTATTCATTAATTACTGCACCTGTTATCGCATCAGACTGGTTCTTATAATTGGACGACCTATTGCATGACAAGTAAGGAATTCATTCTGTCACGTCTTTCTATTTATTTGTATAGAATTAATTGTATTTGGCGACTAGTGTTCATGCAGCAGCATAATTAGATAGATCTGCTCGAAGTTCAGATGACTGCATCGAACAATATTCAACACCAAATGCAGGGTATAACCAGAGATCTATACATAATTCTCACAAATACCATTGTCGGACCTAACTATTGGATGCACATATCTTGTCAGTCATCGCTTTCAAAATGCCCCCTTCTTCACATTTATAATCAGTTAGCTTGCGGACGTAAATGATGATGATGATGATGATGATGATGATGATGATGATGATGATGATGATGATGATGATGATGATGATGACGACGATTATGATGACGATGACGATGATGATGATTATAATCATGATCATCATGATGATGATGACGATGATCATGATGATGATTATCATAATGATCATGATCATGATCATGACGATGATGACCGAAGGCAATGATGAATCGGTTAACATAGGTCGTTATCATGTCTAGGATAAATTAAATGCTAGATTGGATTTAGCTAAACGTCGTCCAGAGAGCACTACATATGCATAATATTAGTTGCCGGAAATTTTAATACAATGTCAGAAACACTATACACTATATTGTGCGTGATACTATTGTATGATAACATTGTATTGATTACAACAGTCTTATTACTTATCTGAGTTGCCCAGCAATGTAAACATTTTGGATGCTAAGAACACGTGATGTTTTGCGATACAAACAGCATAGCAAGCGGCTTTTAAGTACTTTCACTTGTCATATATCGTGTACTGTAATGTTTACCGCTGCTTAGGTATACGCGTATATCACCCGAAATACCGCCGGTGTAAAAGGATGATGTACCTTAATGCCATCCAATATATAATTAGAGAGGTAGTCGCTTATTACATGTTACTGACACAAGTTAAATGACCAGTAATGTAGTCATCAATGCCTTTCCTAGCAAATAGTGCCCATAAGTAGATTTTGGCGCATATTGAGCAGCGGTATGATATTCTCTGATAGATGGTTAATGTCAGGATACGATAAACAGTCGAATATTCTGTGTAGACTTTGTTGTTGAACGATGATATAATGTTTGGTGGCCTCAGCTGCTCTCAATCAAATGAGACAATCCGCATTGAGTTAGGTTGCTTAAGGTGAGCTTGAGGAGGATTATTGGGCGCAAAACAATTTCATGAAATTACCGTTGATGGAGTAGCCGAGGTGAATGAAACTAACGATGGACTGGTTGCTAGACGATTTGTTGTTGTACGATATCTAGTCAATATCACTGGACGTATAGTTAAATTGTCCTATTAAGCATCTTGTTCGTAAACTTCTGAAATGGAGTGTGGTGTTAGCGTAGAACAGATGGCCAACTATATGAATTGAAGATTAAAGGATGAAATGCAATGATAATACATTGGATTGACAGTCACTTCATCAAGTTGAGTGTATGAATGTCGGAGTGGTGTAACTTTTGTCTCCGATTTAAACTCTATGATCCTATGCTCTCAGTGAGATTGGGCTATAGTCTGCCATGCGTCATCGTGACGCCGCCGTCACAATTACAGTATTGTTATACAGATTTTGCTGAAAAACGCCGCGTCAACAAAAGGCGTCATCATTGATCAGCTATTATCATCCAAGCTGGCACAAACTGGTTGTGTCTGCGTGCGCAGGCTATAAACTGTTTGGATTGAGAGCCCTATGAACGTTCTGCATTTATATATAGCATGTAGTCTATCCTCCTGGGATACATAGTGTGATATCTGATCGTAACATCGGGTTTCGAAATGGTGATAACAGATTAGGTTAAGCTGGTTGTCTAGCTGAGAGTTAAATAGTGGTTTCAACTAGTGAAAACAGAACACAGTGAAAATATATCTCGCGCTCTGATTCACCTGGTTGCCTTTAACAGCACCAGTTATTACCATGCATTAAACCAAATCCCCTGTTTAATGCCTAGCGTTATCGTTCTCGTCAATCAAGCCTGTGTCAGGATAACCACAGCAGTTTCTTTATTACACAAGACAACGGCGTAACGCTTCTCCATCAAAATTAATAGCGACCCTCTCCCCTGATACTTTGTCAATGTGTCACTGTGTTACCGTGTGAAATATGCAACATGTTAATTTCGGATCCTTATTATTATGTCTTCCAACGATAGAATTATATATATATACAATACATATATATATTTTGAATCTTCCAATGATAGTTTTTTTTTCTTTTTTTCCAGCCTACGTTTTTCGGACATATCAACATGAAATTTTTGGGAATGATAGATCAAGTTGGGGCACAACTACCGATCCAGTTTGACGCGCATACGCAGTGTTGGAGGCTTATGGGATCGATTTTTCGTCGATTTTTTCCCCGATATTTTGTAACTATCTCCTCCATAACTACTGCAGTTACGAACATATGAATTACATGGTTGTAACAAGCAATTATCTTTGCATGGAATAGGCCGAACAAATACTTGTTTTCACTTTTTGTACTTTGTATAATGACATGTGTTTTAGAGTACCTATCGCGATTTTTGCTACGAATTCTCTCCTTGCTGATATCTCTGAAACGGCTGTATTTACGCACATGAAATTTTGTCAGTATTAAGAACTTGGCCTCGTGATAATAATTGTAACAGTATTTTAAGCATTCACAGTAAAAAAAAAGTAAAAAGACGTTTAGTTTGAATGTTTTCTACTACGTCAGCTTAGCGAGTAGGCTTCCTGCAGGTCATGTCTAAGTAGGCCAAACCTTACGTAATCGACCAGTGGCATTCCTTCGGCTTTGCCGAAGATAAGAAGGGGACACGAAGGGGATTTGTGTAGCAGCACAGCGGGGGGTTAGGGTGGATTCGCGGCAGGGATGAAGGCAGGATGACTGCGGGGTTTATTACTTTTCAATTATTTCACATCCTACATACCTTCACAGACATATCTTGCAGTCAGTTCAAAACCTTCTTCACAATCACAGCTATAACTTCCAATTTCGTTGAATGCATATTTGTTCGCATTGATTCCGGCCATTAGTGCACTCGTTGATATCTGGAACAAAACATTACATAACAAAAGCGCAATGACAAGACAGAGACGCACAACACCCTTTCTCCTATCGTCTGCGTTCATAATTGTATCTTTCAAATACCTAATTCTCTGCCGCATTCATCTTCATCTAAATCAAGCGACGTCAGGAAAAGTTGATAATTCAATACAATAAAATAATATCTATGTCAGCTCAGCTCTGTAGCCTCAGCTTCTAAATTAATTAAACAGGATATTATCTGGTTGTCGTGAAGCAGTTGACAACAGTAGACAAGCTTCTGGATAACAGCTGGCACGATAACAAGCACGTTCTCACGGCTTGGTGTACACGCTGCTGTCAGCATGCAAAAGTGGGGGGTATTCGAAGCACACATACCATAACACCGCCACCACTAACCCAGTGTTCTAGGTATCATAAAACAACTGCATCACGTTATCTGATCGAGGGGGAGACGAAATAGCATAAAAACAAGAAACATAAAAAGGACAGGGTGATTACATGGAAGGAATGGGGGTCAGATTAATGAGTCATCCCAACGTAAACACAAAATATACGGATCCTGATCGAACTAACGATAACAACTCACCTTTCAATCAGTTACCATCGCACCTCTAATAAGATTTCATCAAATCAAATAGCATGGACAAATGAAATACTGGGAATTTATGTCGCGTTCAACAACGAATAGCGTACGAGAATTATTATGAGGTTGTGACGATTAACTTGAAGAACCAGCGCCCATTTGCCACAAACCCGGTGCCCAGGCCGCAAAACCCTTGCCAATGGGACAAAGGTCTAATTAATGAGCCACCGGGTTTGGTAAATCCACTTTCAAGTTTGGAACCGCCATTTAATGCCTTCCTTAAGGTGCCAATCAGGTTATCACATTTTGGAATCAAACCCACAACCTAGCTGTCGAAAATCATCCAAATTCTTTTATGAAAAAAATCAGCGACCCATTTCTTGCTACGTTTAGTAATGATACAAAAAATACTCGAGTCAAGCCGGTGACCGAAGCTGTGTTTATGGCTTTTGTAAGGTTTGATTTCTTATTTCTGACGGGACGTGAAGTTGCACCCATATATATTGTACACGGTAGACGTTACAATACATCCAAAGCTGAAAATCGGTGGATTATATAAGAACATGATAGAGTTGCGGATGCGTAGTAACTGATTTAGGTCGCAATCCTTGGGTTGTATCAGAATTGGGCAACAGAATATCAGCTGTGCGTTTTGGTCATCTCTTGCTTCAGCATTAGAGTCTTACACACAACGACTGGATAAGTGTGGATCTTTATGTATTTGCTGTCATTTCATGTGTAGTAAATCCTCTTCCGGCGTAACTTTACAATGATTTACAATGATGGTCATACATGACTTTATAGTGATGGGTGACCAGGGCAAAAAGGACCGGTTGGCACGTAAGTGCCTGGATAATTGTTAACATGAATTGACTACAATATTTACATTGCATTACAATACAACCGGGTTAGAGTATAACTCAAAACCATTTTCCCCTCTCTAAAACAAAGAAAGAAATGAGTGAACAGGATGAAACTATCTTGGCTGGTTAACCAGTCCACATATTTTAAAATCGATATTGTGAAAACCCGGTACTTGTCTTTTGTGTGTTATCATGACCAGATAAGCTCAATGTTTAATACTATTCTCAATATCACTGCAATGGAAATGACGATGCAACTTCAATCACTGTCTGGCCGACTAGCTACTTCAAATAATGTATCAAACATACTAACTATGGCGCAACAATACGGTATTACATCGTCGTAATACCGTATTATCGTTAAGGATCGTTGAACATGGCAAACGCATGATTAATGTAGAAAACAAGCACGAATCATTATCTACACTAAATGCAACACAACTGTAACATTGGTTTACACGGAAAGCCATTGTCAATGCACGGAGAGATGTACGGTTAAACACTGAATTCATTGATTGGTATTGATACGATTAGCCCAACAATTCAACGAATTCAACCAGGTGTTCGGTTGATGGTCGGTCACGAGGGTTAGGCTGGCAACACTTGGTCATAAGGCGATACCTAGAAATAACACAAATATACTTATTCAAATTGGAACAGGTAATACAAACTCTTGACATGGCATCCTCCCTTACATGTCATTGATTAATAAAAGATGTCCCAATAAAATGATAATTTGGGTTTTTTTACATCGCTTTAGACAAAAGAAAGCATAAGGCGGTCATGGAGTGTGAGGGTGGTTGTGATGCTTCGTCAAGGCCAAGTTTCGTCACACATTTGACACTAACTCGATACCAACTTTGAGTTGCAAACTCTCCCTCCCCCTCTCCCCACCCCTCCCCCTCCCCATTCCCCCTCCCCCTCCCCTAAGACAGTTTAACATACCGACAAAGTTTGGCATTCAATCTAAGAACATTTACTGACATAAGGATATAAAGTAAAGTATTCAGTGTTTGTCTCCACTTACATTGCATTCGTGCAGTATATCGGTTTTTTCAACTTCGGACAGGATTTCATTAATTCAGCTATTTGGTCTTCACGTGTCTCGGCATATGGAGTGTCACCTAGAAAAAAATTAATCATGAAGCATAAATTTTGTATAACGGTATTATAATGCTATTATTTAAATTTTGCAATATGATAAAACATACCAAAGGAAGTAACTTCCCACATAAACACTCCAAAGCCCCAAATATCTGAGGCCTTTATCTGTTGCTCGCCAAGGATGACCTCTGGTGCGAGCCATCTCATCGACCACATTTTCTGCAGAACACATATTACTTCTACATCACATCGTTCCTGTAATTGATCATAGATTAGGTGTGAGGAGGATATTACCTTTTTCTTTTCAAGTTTTCGCCTTTCACGAATCACTGCTGCGGAAGCAAATCCGGTGAGTTTGGCAATGAGTTGCGAGCCTTCTTGAACCATGATCACATGTTCTGCGGACATCTCATATTGCAATAGATCCTCCTACAGCAAACAACGAATAGATCGAACACAATATGCAAACATATTTGACAAATTCTATAACGTTTACCTGGTTATAAGAATTATTGACTTGGTCACCTTGGCAGAGTGAAGACAATGTAGTCCATGAGATGCCTGTATTACATACTGCCAGATGAGCGGTTGATTCTCGTATTCAGATGATACAAGCTCTGCCAGATCTATCAGTAGGGCCTTCAATGATCCTCGCGGACTGTGTGCGTAGAGAGGCCAGGCTATATCTTGTGACACCAATACACTATATTTGTATTCCTGACTGTGTTTTGCCCATTACATACATGATATATTGTTTGTGACGACCCTACCTGCAATACAAAGGGCAACTGGTAACAGAAGATTACATGCGTCGCTTATGCTCAATCCTGTTTTCAATTGGTCGCTGACATACGTTATACCGCACTTCTTCAATTCATCGTCGCAATCTGTGCACACCACACCTAACAAATGAAATGTACTGCGGCAGCAATAGTGAAAACAAACTGTTCAGATCATCCATGTGAAAGAGACCAGCAAATTGCTGCAAATGCGCATCAGGACTATGGGTAAATCGGAATACCTCTCAGTCTCTTCAGAATTAAATGCTTCACCGAAGCCCCTGGTATGTTCCAGTCCACCTTCTGTATGGAGAACAGGCTGCTTTGGTGCAGCAGAGGACCGAACGTGAGTTGACTCACATCCAGGTGTGTCAACAGCATTTCATTTGTTGGCGGTGCATTCTGTGAAGTTCAAGTGACATCGGCAGTAAATCACGCGTAACTAGCATTACAATACTAATTCCTCATATAACATGACTCACGTTGTCCTGGGTTACATCCAGGGGTATGTCTTGCTGTGGTGAAAATGCATTCTCGCCACAATCAATCTCACCAATGATTTCATAGACCCCTTCTGAACCCTAAAGATTCAATCATTACAAAGCGTTATATGTATCAACAATAGAAAATAAATGGTGTAATACATCACGCGCGTGCTTCTATAACACACCTGCCCCTGATGTTGTATGGATGCATACTCGGGTGCAGGGCGTATCTCTCTCACATCTGTCTTCTCATAAGCGCCCACATTGTTCATTTCTTCTAATTGTATAGACTCACAGTTATCCACCTGCCGACGAAATACAGTAGATATCACAATGAACAATACATATACCAAACCAAAACCAAAAACTATCTCTGGACAGAAGTGAGAACCTTTGTTTTGTGGCTTCTGTACCAGATCAACAACAGGACTACCGGGACAAGCAGGAACACAAAGATGTCAATAAGGATACCGCCTATAGCCCCTCCTGACAGAGCTGAGTCTGAAATTCAACCTCACTCTCAGTGAATATATACAACCGACAAGGACAACAATTATCAGGTGGGTGAAGATCCGTCGGTCTGACTGATGCGAGAAAAATACCTGCAGATGGGGATGATAAGGATGTCGTAGAGTGCCCTGTACTGGCTGCAAAATATGATTGATGCAAGACGATTTAAACATTACCAACGTGTACCGCAGGCTCACACGTTCATCATAACAAATGGATATAACATACAATGACCTATGCGATTGTGACTGTTACACGAAGACGCAGTTTATCTAGCACTACAGACGCACCGATACATGGACCGTGACCACTGATCATAAAACAGTGATCTTCTAGATTACATATATGGCACCTAATTATTGATGGTACAGAAGGCAGTTAGCGAGATAAAAGCTAACAGCAGTATGGTTATTAGCTCCGTCACGCAGGTAAATAATACATCCGCCATTGTCCACGGCACAATCGTTGTAATCTAGAAAGACATTGGTTGGGAATTTTAGCGCTCAGTGCAGGGCGTCGCCAAAGGGGAGGTGTAGGGGGTGTGACACCCCCCTATTCAAACCGACAGTCCGCGTCACTGTCGGCAAAATCCTGTCCAGACGGCAAATTGAAAGTTCCGCGCCAACCTATGGTGGCGCTACGCTTAGATAGTCATCCCGCAGTCGGCAAAATTTTAGTTACACCTCCCCCCCCAACCAAATCACCCTGGCGACGCCCCTGGCTCAGTGCCCAGGATTATCACTCACTTTCACAGAAATGCTTGCTGCCGTTAACCAAGCTATTGCCGTCATTACATTGACAGGAGTAGGTTCCGGGTTGATTGCGGCAGATGTCAGAGCAACCACCGTTGTTGTCACTGCATTCGTCCACGTCTTAAAACATGACACCATAAAGTCATTTCAATGTAGTGTACATGTGATCAGCAAGGATATCACGTGACCGCAAGAAATGGATACTTTTGTAGTTTTATGATAACGCGTAGAGATCAATAACCTAGACATCTGCTTGTGTCGTTTGGAGATAAGATATATCCGGTGTCACAGTAGCACTTATAGCTACCCACTGTGTTGTTACAATGCGTCTCACAGCCTCCATTGTTCACTGCACACTCGTCTACATCTACCGTCCACAAACAGATAAGAATGGAACTACTAATGAAAGGTTTAGGCTTTTGGCCTTCTTAATGAACAGTCCGTTTGTCTGGCTGCGTGACTATTGATAGTTATCAAAAGTTTATGTCAAGCCTACAAACCTTCACAGTCATGTACTCCAGTCAACTTGTACCCGGGCGCACAGCTACAGATATAGCTACCAGCGGTGTTGAAACAACCCTGAGCGCAGCCGCCATTGTTCAAGTCACACTCGATGATATCTGCACATAAAGTCATAATATGTAGAAAATAGAAAAAGTGCATTATAATATATATAATATTAATTGCTTCTCTTATGTTAATAAAGAGAGTGTTTATATCACCACAAAGCACAACAATGGACTTGATTCAAAAATACACTTATATATTTGTTCCCAACATATTAAATACCAAACGGGGATCATTAGTTCTCATCTATTTCACATCCTACAAACCTTCACAGACATATCTTCCTGTTAGTTCAAATCCTTCTTCACAATCACAGCTATAACTTCCAATTTCGTTAATGCATATGCGTTCATAATGACACCTTTCAAATGCCTCATGTATACTAAATGCAATATTGACCTCACGGATATATTCTATCGAAGCATTGAGATTGAACGATGCCAACATCTTCCACGTGAATACAATATTATCAGAAAGCATGTACCCCTGTAATCCAATACATCAAACACGCCAGTGACGCTCTCTAAAAAACAGGGCAACGCAATTCAAATTGCACGTACCTTCACACCACCGCCAGTTCCTATTGGAGACCTGATACCCTGAATCACATTGACATTGATAACTGCCTTCGGTGTTGACACAACTTTGCTGGCATCCATTGCGGTCGCGGTCACATTCATCTACATCTGAATCATGCGACGGCAAGCAAAGTCGATAATTAAATCCTAAGAACTAAGTCAGTAAAGCTGTAGCCTCAACTTCCAAATATATTAAACAGCATCATGCCTTTGTGGAAACCCGTGAGGCCAATAAAAAGGACGTCAAAGATATGCCGAGTATCAGCATTTTCTCTAAAGACTGAATGAAAATGGATAATGACCGATGCACGGTTGGTATTTGATTGGAGTGAAATTTGTCTAAATTTTCATTACTCTGTAATTCACCCAGAGGCAAAATGCATCATTCCTACTTTTTTATTATCATGATTTTTCTTAGGGCTTTAGCAGAGAAATATTTCCATAACGACGCCACCAAAATAATAAACGCCTAAGTAATAAAGAACATGCGTTTTACATACCTACACATTGACTCGAGTTTCTATAAGAGACTACATAACCGGTGTTACATTCACATCGGTAACTGTCTGGTGTGTTTACACACAATTGCTCACAGTCATCAATGTTCTGATAACATTCATCAATATCTGTAAACAAAGGACCGACATGAATA
>CM067351.1:46013330-46045830 GCA_034190875.2 Urechis unicinctus | reverse complement strand
AATGTGTTGTTGGACTTGGAGTCACTGGAGATAATTGCTGTCCTTTATCTTAAACATAATGCCATGTTGTAAATCACAACAATTATTATTACAGATCTCGTGCACATAGTTAAATAACAATGACATCTGCTTTGAGGGCACATAGATTTGTAAGGGCATTTGTAGGGCTTATGTGTACGGTAGTTTATTCTATGGCATGCAATTATAACCATGTATGCGCACTGCGTGGTTGTCGTGGAACAGTTGACGGAAAATACACAAGCTTCTTGATTTTAGCTGACATGAATACAAGCACATTCTCACGACTAAGAGTACATGCTGTCAGCATGCCAAAACGGGAGATATTCGCGCCCAACATACCATTACACAGCCACCACCAGGTGGAACCAGACTTATATTCCCGGTGACGTCCTCAACGATAACGACCGGGGGTGTTTATGCACGTGTGGACACAATGATCAGTGCCTCATGAGCATTCGTCTGTATCTAAACATGATACAGAGTCTGCAGTCTAGTAAGGAATGATGATGATAATTATTCACATATCTTATTACCTTGGCGAATTCGCATTCGCAAAGTTACATTGATCAGCAGGGTCTTAGCCAGAGGCCCGTCCATTGGACGAGTGAGTCGTCCATTTGGACGGGCTGGAATTTCACCCTAAAGACCGTCCATCTGTCCACCCGTCCGCGCCTCCCAGGCCGGACACAAGGAATTAGCCTAGCCAGTATAAACAGCTCATTTAAAGACAAACAGCGACGCAGCGCGCTGGCCGCTCATCTACGATCAAAATAAATACTGTTCTGTTTGATAATGCTTTCTATGACGCATGGGGTTAAATCAGCGTCCTAATACTTTAACGATGATGAATGGAGTTACGACCAGTTTCGTCTCCTCGCAAAACAAGGTCCCAGTCCATGTCCATTTTATACCCTCTCTAACATGATACACGATATGTTCGAGGTTTGTAAGAATGAAAACTAGAAGGGTGGCTTACATTGTGCTCGGTCAATTGTAGCATCATTCTTAAATGTCTGCCTCGCGGTATCGCTTTTCCCACGATCGAATTAACTTTTGGTCTGCACTGTTGGATGGGAATGAAGCTCACAAAAGTTTTTATTTCGCGCGTATGCTTGTGCCAGCGCAGGGCAAATGTCCAATGTCTACCTAATTGTAAGATTTCCTAGATTTCGATTACGTCACTTCCGGTAACGAGACGAAAATCAGCAGTGTAATCGGAAATTAACAGGTCGTTTATGTGTCGTTAATCGTAAAACTGTTTTCGCTCGACGATGGTCAATGCTATTCCGAAATCGTAACTAAATACACCAAATCAAAAATAAGCTTAAAGAGCAAAAAAACCCCTCTCATGGTAACATTTCGTCCGATGCATGTATCGCAGCTCAAATTTCGGAAAACAGTTAAAATTCGAAAGAAAAGTGCGATTGCTTATAAAATCTACAATATGCGTTCGATGGTCATGAAACTTCGGTCAAATATTATCATGCACAGCACCAACCGAATTATAAATTTGAATGGATGTCACTGGCGTCACTTCCGGTTACGAACTAATCAAAGTCAAAAGGAATTGATATCTGAAGTTAACACGTTGTTTCTCTGTCGTTAATGGTCGTATCCATCAATTATGGGCCGATCTTGATACAGTTACAGTTCCCCATGGGCTTCTTGTGCTGAAAATTTGATCAGCAGACAGGTCATTTAATTCGTTATTCTTTTTTGAGAAAGGTAAGTACAGGGTTTAGTGCCGTACAAACATGTATGTGTTCTATGGTGTCAACAAAGATGAGTTGAAAAAGCGAATATCTGAAAGGCTAACTTTTGCAAAATAAAAATTAGACCTTGATTGTTTTCTTACTAGATATAAAATTGATTACAATTTATGTTTCATGGTAGTTTGCACTCAATGTTTTACACAATATCTTATGACTTCTTTAACAATCATAGGTAATTACTGAATAACAACTTTTCAATGGCATTTTGTGAAGGTTTCATTTGGTTAAAATATGCAATGGTCCATTCCTCTGATGCCTTTATGTCGTGTAAAACCAACGAAGCATTTCTGTGTCAAATAATAATAATACAGATGCCATACAAACAAATGCGATGATACGAAGAAAATCGTCTTTTTAAAATAATCGACAGGAGTGCAAATATTTGTCTTCGTCTCAAGTAGGTCATGGATCTCACAGTCAGTTCACAATAATAAACATGTGTTCATGATATTTTACCCACGAACGATCGCATTATGATTGTGCTTATTTATCCCAATGATATGGACCCACGTAGGAGCAAGGACCAAAGACATCAACCGAAATTGAAACTAAAATGTCTAAATATCCGTGATATACATATCGATGTGAATCCAATGACTCTTCGGGAAGATCAGTCCTTTGTAGGCGGTGATAACTTTTTAACTTGCAACATCCAGGCTTAAACTATAATGCAGTGCTTTCCAGAATTTGCAATGATTGCAGACAGAAAGATCAATATGATATACAGTCTATTAGTAACCATAGACCGTAAAGGTTCAAACCGGGGAGTTCGTGTCGTCGCTGACATTCAGTGAACGTATACTTATTCACAATGTATTCACTGATGATCTCACGACACTAACTTGGAATCTATGAGATCCAGGGTAACATCAAGTACAAAATCGCCAACTGAACCTAAACATTCTACTGGTAAAAGTGAAGTGAAATTCAAGGTTTAAATTGTGACAATTAACCTACTTAAACAATTTCTGCATTCAGTTTCTTGCCCAATATCACAAATAATTGATTGACTAATTCCCCAATTGGTGTACATCTTTAATATGCTCTCCAATAGCTTACGCGAGACTACATGGCGACTATGGCCATTAAATATTGCATATCCGTCTCAGAACTGAGTATTTGCTTCTCTATGAATAAAAGTGACAAACATGTCAGCACATTATTAGGGGAATAAAGGACATTTGTTCCACACATTCTCACAAAGCGGTCAACATTAGCACTGAACATCCGTTAACATACAGTCATAACTATTCAATAGAGAAGAGCTCACCTTGGGACTTGGCAATGTATGACTAGAAGCAGGGCGCAGCCGAATACTGCGGCCACTACGATCTTCGTCATCGTTCATAGACCCTTCTGTGAAGTATTCTCAATGTTTAGTTGTTGAATCTGCTGTTCCCAATTGCAAATAACCAGGACAAGTTCCGCTTGGTTTCCAACTACACTCTCCTGAACTTCCTGGTCGTAGGGGTTACCCCAAAATAACCGCCAATAGTAGCCAATTTACAGCGTTATCCTACTGGAGAGGTCGGTGTCACTCCAGTGTTACGATTGTCTTGATTGATGCACAAGTGTTTGGAATATTAGCGGATATATTCAGCTACTTACAGAGTCAAGGAATTAGTCCTTTTCTGAAACATACTGTACCACATAACACTGAAAATAGATCCGTCGCTTTTGTTGTAGACAATCTTATGCTTGGGTGTTCGTTGATCTCATTTTGGTGAAACCGATGCAAAGACTAAAACTCGATTATGTTGATGAAATCTTTGACCCATCCTGAGTGGCCTGGCTAACGGGGACAGTCCCGTTCATATCGTAAACATAGCAGTCGAGTTGTGCCTGCGGAGCGGAGACAGTGGAGTATATGTTTCAATTTCAATGGGGAGACGAAAGGTACTATTTATTATGGGAGTGTTGCCTACAACTTTAATAATATATATATATATATATATATATATATTTATATATATATATATATATATATATATATATATATATATATATATATATATATATATATATATATATATATATATATAAATATCGTGTATTTAAATATTTATATATATATATGATATATATATATATATATATATATATATATATATATATATATATATATATATATATATATATATATATACGCACACACATACTAGATAATTGGTTCGACACGGCCAACCTGTTGGTCGAAAGGCGACGCAGTTTACCACTACGCCACGGGAACCGGCTCGCATGCGTATCTAATTGTAATTTCTGGTAAAAGGGATTGATGATAAAAACTCCCCCCTACAGAGAAGAAACTATCCAAAATGGAACTCTTTCCCGCTATCATCTTGTGTGAAGTGTCTCTAAAACACTCAGCGCCATTATATATCCGTGAAACTTCTCTAACAGCTTGTTCTAACACTCGAGAGACGAGTTTATGATTTCAGTTCGCCTAACACACACATGCCCACCGTCCAGTCGAACTGCCTTCTCACGCTGACATTTATAGTTCCCTTTTGTAATGAAAACATTATATGGATTGCTTCTTCTCATTAGTCAATGGGAAAAATGAGGATCTCAACTGTCTTATCAAGAATAACATTGTGGGTGGGACATCCATCTTTTTCCATCGATACCATGAAAAGAATGTCACTCAGATCCGTGTGTCTGTGTGTGTCTGTGTGGGTGTGTGTGTCTTTGTGCGTAGGCGTGCTGATCCCAACCAAGCAGTAGTGGCGGATACCAATAAAATTGACGAATGCATATACGATGCTCCAATCAAGTTTAAATACCGCCCCAAATTGACTTCTTTGTTTGTCAATATGCGAAGTTAAGGATGCTGGAGTTTTACTTTGAATTTGTTGATAAATATGGGGAT
This sequence comes from Urechis unicinctus, assembly GCA_034190875.2. NCBI lineage: Eukaryota > Metazoa > Annelida > Polychaeta > Xenopneusta > Urechidae > Urechis > Urechis unicinctus. The sequence goes on along the minus strand of CM067351.1, from coordinate 46,041,168 downwards.
AGGTGTGATGTCGAGAATTGTAAAATGAACACTGACTTTGCCCATTTTGTGATTTCGGGTCGATGCTTGGAAGAGGTGTTCAAACCCGATTTGAAAGAGGTATTTTACCATGAATGGGATCAATGGATGCCAGCGGTCACTTGTCAGGCTCATCGTGAGGAGTGGGTGAATGTTAGGTGTAGTGGTCAAGTTTGGGTTGATCAACCGTGCTGTCTCGAGCGTCAACACATTGGACAAACGAACACACGGATTATTCAAAGAAAAATGGTGCGGTGATGGGATTGTCAGTTTGTGTAGAAAAACATACTATTGTTTTGGTCACACTGACAAAACATCTTGCAAGGGGGTTGAACCAAAAGCAGAATATCCCCAACAAAGACACCTACTTAAAAGTGTTGAGAGAGCAAAAATCAGGGTCATGTGTTAATCAGAGGTTCTGCTGCGTAGAGAACCAGATGTTCACCTACGCCCAGTCACTAGCTTCTCTCTCTCTTGAACCACAAACAGGAAGTCTTGGCTGATGGGATATCAACGCGTCCCTGGCTGATTTAATCCTTTATCATTTTGTTGTTGTTGTTGTTTTTGTTGTTGTCTTAGCATATTTTATTAATCAATTCATATACTATGGTTTCACGAGAAACCTTTTCACAGTAGGATAGAGAGGTGGTAAACCAAACGAATCCAAATATTCTCCATGACCTTCACGATCGATTTAAATTGCCAGTCAGTATTCCCCTGGTTGACTACGGGGATGGGTGTACAGTCAGATCACTAGGCTGGACTAGGTTTCGAGGCAATGTATCCAAGGCAAAGACACCTCGAACTTATTTACGAGTATGGGGATCTTGTCTAATCAGGGTCCACAGTTGATCCGAATCCATACTTAGGCTGCATGATCAAATAAAACGTTACGAGCTCAATCCATGTGAATCACGTTTTCATATTCGGCATATACAATAACATTGACGGCTTCAGCTAAGCTTCAGAAAAACGCATTTCCAAGTAGATGTTTCCTTGAATGACCAAGTTGAAGTGGTTACCCTCTTCAGCAATATCAAGCGTTAGATCAAAGGCAAATAAACTGTAACCCCTAGGATAGTCGTGCCACCCGATGTGGTTACCCTCGTCTTGATTGGCTTGCCCTGTGCTAATGAATAAGTTGGCGTGTGTATATATGTTCTGCAAAATGAGATTGTAAGGGTTTGGCAGCGATCTGTTGTCCATCCACATACAATGACAAAAAGTTCATGCTGTAATATTTGAAATGGAACGGGTTCTTTTCATAATGACCATTGAAAGCATCGTTATCTACACACCCCAATACCAGACGATTGGGAAGTTGATCCAGAAATTTAATTGCATGGTTGGCTGTCATATTACCACGGGGTATGGGAAAAACTTCCACACGTCGAATAGGGTAGTTGGCTGGGTAAGGCTCCACTGCCTTGTTGTGAGCCAACTACACTGTTGGATTCAATTTGACTTGGCGTATCAATAGAAACACAGAGGTCAACACCCTCTTGGGGTGAAAGTCATTCTCAGTCGTTGCCATGAGACTAAAGTGATCGCTGCTTTTCACCAGGCGCAGTTTTAAATCCACCTTATTCAGCAAATACCGCTCTTGGCAAAACATGTCGAGTAGTCGCCCAATCATATCTCTATCCCCACTGGTGGCAGCTCTCCTTTGCCGGATCGTCCACCCTTTATTATCAGCCGTACAGGTGTCCATGTGACTCTTTAGCAGCTAGACCGTAACTCAACAAAGTTTCCATGTAGGCCCGATGGGGATAAGTGTTGGAGGAGGTAGACAATTGCCTTTCGTTGAGAGTTACATCCACTGGACCAAACAGTTAATGTAACCATAGATTAACAGGGGCCACAGGGGCATCCACCTCTAAATTATGACCATTGGCTTGGACCACCTTGGCCTGGATGTGTGAATAGGAATTGTCCAGGTCGAACCACTAAATTCAACAGGACCCGCACCTAGTGCTGAAACCGGGTTCTGTTTCACCCAATGACCACGTTCAATACTACTCTGAGTCGGTTGAATACTAAAGATATCCAATTCACTTTTAGTACAGGGACACGATTGAGGGTGGACGAGAGCCATGGTTATCCGAATATATCACCTATCTGCTGTCGTCGTCTTCTGCCGCGTTTCTTATTCGATGGTCTGCCACGTTTGGGTCTGGTATTACTGCCTCGCGCACGTCGTTTCAAGAAGGAATGAGAGATAATTCCAACTGACATGAACATTTTGAGTCAATCAATAGAATAGAGCTTTCCCTCGGATTGACAATGTACGAATAGAAGAAGAACGTAGCTGGGTACTCCAACCTTCGTTATCATAGCCATAGACTATGGAACATTCACTGATGATTCCTCCACTACTACTTTCAGCTCATATATAAAGTCATGGAGTGAATCTGTTCTGCTTCCCGGTCAAATAGTATCTCCCGCCCTGAGTGGGAATTAAAGTAGCCATTGTTCGGTGTGTGAATATGGAGTGTCAAACTGAGACGAAAAGCAAAAAAAAAGCGGTCGTATTTGGGAGCGATACAGGTTAGGTCCATATTGTGTACATTTAAAGTCTGGGGGACAGCATGTGGAGAGAGTTTAGATCAACCTGGGAGTGTGTAAAGCTCCTAGGATGCAGACTGAGCATTGGGTAAAGTGACGGGTTGGCATGTCCCGACTGTGCCATTGATGGCAATCTTTTTCACTGCTAGATACCATCTGATAGTTGTTAATAATGGTTCGTGCAACCGATGTCAAGATATTTGACTTAATTCTCACAAACGCCGCCCAGACAGAAATCATGAGCGCTGATTGGAGCTCTTAATTAGATTGTCCATCAGAGCTCGCGATTTTTTTTCATTGGACGACGGGTAGACGATCAATGAACTTCCGGGTACAGTAAATCGCCTGAATGGCTAAAATAGCGTTTGAACTCGATAAAAGTACCCTTTTAGATGGCAAATGTCGGGGCGGATGGTTTTGTTAGGTAGAAGAACATGTTCGCAATGCCTATGGGGCGCGCTAGGCTCGTAAACGGGACTAAAGATGGTTTAGGCGAGATTTTTGGCGACCTGGTGTCGAAATCGTTGTCCCCCTTGGGTTTATGTATACATAGAAGACAGCGGCCGGTAGGCCAACGCAAATCCCTGTGACTACAGCGAGCCTGTATCATTTATTAAGCTTATTGCATCTTTAAATGTAAACTATGTTAGGACGCCACAGTAAGCTAGTCACCGGCCCTCAAGACACGTTTCATGGTGAGCTCAGGCAAGCTTTCACGAGTATGTAAGATTAATTCTTGCCAGAATTAAAAATTGGCTCATATGAAAGTCTCCCCACCACAGTCATTAATATATGTTTTGCTCCACTTGGATGCAATGTCATGGAGATAAACTGACGACGGAGAAATTGGTCCAAGAGATGAAATATACCCCGTGGTCGGGGATGTATAAAATTTGTTAGTATTTTACCAAAAACATTAAAGTGTTATTGATTTTCAATGAAAATATATTTGCACTGTCGTGTCAGTCAGTAATCAGACACACTGGTGCTTCCACCTGGCGATCTCGGCCGCCATAAATTCTCGGCCTCGGCCATTCGCCCGCCTTGGCGTGTGTGTGACGATGAATGTTGCGATTATTTCAACCGATATCCAATAACTGAATTTTGCCTGAAGAGGAAAATTTATTTGTGTAATTTTACACCAACTGACAGGTTGTAATGTCTCTTTGTCATAGATATTGCTGTGGCTGTTTAAGCTGCACTATGTATATACTACAGTTACACATGCTGATATTCATCAGACTCGTTGATTTGATGTTTTACACCTTTCTATTTTGTATATCCTTTGATCCTCGTCTACTGGCTCAAATTATAAAACGTTGCCATGTGATTTCCTCGATAATGCTGCAATGCAGGAAGCGTATTAATGGAACATAGATATACTAAGCATCTGTACAAGCAATATTATATAAAGGAAAATTGTACAGAATGATTGCATTGAACCACCTTTGATGGAGTATATAGTAGTAGCTGTCCTGGTGACATCAATTGAGTTTTAAATGTTGGAGTATAGTCCCTAAGCTAGCTGGAGTCAAACAATGAGCGCCGCAACGTGACACAAGATAAACGTTATAAAGAATGACCCCAGAGCGCAGCATGAGTAACCCTTTATGAGTTGTAAGCAGTAGCTAACCCCCGCCAGTTCTATAGCTTACCAGTTTTTTATCGCCCAATAAGAACGGCACAAACAGGCCGCGTTCGGTTTCGTCTGGGTCATGTATGTATGTTTTACTGTACTGTACTTGTTCTCTCGGGGGAGTTTTGAAAACGGGCTTAAACGCCAGTGCCTAATAGCCCAACATACCAACATCAGATTTTATCGATGTCAAATCTCGGCAGGACACATCCGCTAGATTCCCACATAACGTATCAAACAACCGCAAGTTCTCAGGATGCACCCTGTTTATATAAATGTAACGGTTCGTATATAATGTAAACGATGTCACACAGAAATAAATTCAGTCATGGTTTCCATCCACCAAGCCCCTGTCTAGTATTCACAAGCCAAGCCTGGCCGACAGCTGAGGCCGATATGACTGACGGTCGAAAGAACTGACGTCGAAATCCATGACGAACGGATAGTGAGATGGAGTGTATAGTATACGCGTTACTTGATTGTTCATATGATCGACAATGAGCTGAGCAATAAGTAATTAGTCTCGATCTTAGTGATCACTTCCGTAACCATTAGTCAGAATGCTTTGACACATATAATTACATATGAACAATTGAAACATCGATCCTACAAATTGAAGATATGTTTTGAAAGAAAGATATTTGAAATATGATGTCTTAGGAAACTATGATGACCGTGTTTGGTTGTTACTTTCTATTGTACAACCGGCTTATTGTCATGTATCTATGTCACGCGTAAGAATAAAGAAAGTAGTTCTTGATTCTCATACTAAACCATAGCGTGCTGTTATCTATCCCCTCTATTATCTTCTCACCATACCTTATCTACTTCGTGCGTACCGATCAGCACAGATAATCTACATATGTTTATATTGGCGTACTGTTTTGGTGTCGAAGTGAGTAATGTCTCAAAGTCAACACTGACACCGCGTTTTTTGGCGGTAGTCAATATTGTCGCGAAATTCTTCCTCAGTCAGTACAAATACATGCTATATCATAGCGAGATATGTCGATTCCAATATTGGATAACTCACAGCGCCCTAACACAAATCGATGGACTAAAGACTACAGGCACAATGTGCTTAAGAGAAACGCATCCTTGTTCATTTCCATCTTTCACTGAATATTGACAAAATATACCCAACAGTTGTTCGTTAATACCAGTGTGCGATTGTAAGTGCAACCCCAGTAGCGTACACTGTCGTATTAAATGATACCCTTTGCTCCGTAAAGGCAAATCAATATATGTCAGTAGTATAGTGAGAGTCACTAGAATTGCAAGTGGCCTCTTTTACCGGACCAGCACTTTTCAATACGTCACAGGTCCTCGACCAATCACAGGCCAGGATTGACCAGAAAGTAAACCGGAAGTTCTCTCTCAGCCAATCACAGCACAGGGAAGTAGGACAAGGGGCGGGGCTTAATTCAAATTTGGCCGCCAAAACCCTAAGTTAAGAGAATATTGGTCGCCATCTTGGTTTTGGGTCTAATACTACTATTTTGACTCTCATTGACTTACCATTGTGACCTTTATGCAAATGTTATGCAAATGAGCTCATTAGTATGTTCAAATCCAAGTGAGCGATATAACATCATACACAAAAAAAACAAAATGGCTAAATGGATTTGGGCAAATGGCGGCTATTCTATAAATGGAAATTCACGTTCTAGTAAGACGGTATAATTAAAGCATAACGTTCACGTCATTATGACAACATGGTATATTGTATAGTGAGCGATATAACAATTAAGTAGCTACCTAATTAATTAATCAAAGGTCAAAATATCTGAATTTTACCTAAAAAATGAAAAGTGACAGATTCAGAAGCGTATGGACGCGCTGGTCAAGATGGTGATGACCATTTTTGATTTTAATTTATAATTAATTAATTAAAATTACTTTAAAAATTCAAACTTATCACAAAAATTTAAAGTGGATATTTTCGGAAGCGTCTCGACTAGCTGATCACGATGGTGAAAGAATTAAATCGATCAGATCGATATTCGATTTATGAAAATTAATTGAAATTTCACACGATAGTTTGAAGCGCTTACACGAGCTGAAGCCTTGTAGTCAGCCCCTCGAACAATGGAGTCCACTCGCAGACACTTGGCGAAAGAATTAACTCGATAATAATTTTTCGTTTGAACGCTATACAGTCCTAAACATTATAACATTGCTATACTGTATGGATCATAATTCACTGCCGCCGCATAGAGACTTGTTGTTATAATATTTGACCTACTTCCGGGTTGTGGGGAAAACCCAGACGACGCACGTGGTGGACAGGAGAGAGTGAAGGATGTCATAACATTATCAAAATGTACAAACAGAAATTCCTACTTTGTGATTGTGTGACGTCAGAGCCTCTCTTTCACTGTCAGTCCTAGTGTACTTCAATATACTCCAGTTTCACTTTCGTTATCCACACATACTCCAAACGACGTTGCGTTTTAAGCCATAACGTCTGTGAAAGCACTGTCAAATTAACCAACAAGTTAGCTAAACATATAATAAATATATAGACACACATTCAACAGCAATATTACCACACAACGAAATATTATAACAACAAGTACTCACTGGCTGCTGCCAGTCTCTCTCGCCATTTTGTTGACGCATGCGCAAAGCCCATGAACAGTTGACCTACTTAACCACAGGCCAAGCTGCTACACGGTAGTAAGCATGCATTAACGCTATCTGATTAACGTTAATCAGATAGCAAGCCAAGCCTGAGCAGTACAAGACTAGCTGGCTATTGACGCTCTAAAATGCACCACACCCACTAACAAAGATGTTGTGGTATAATGTATAGTGTACACTGCCTTATAGCAAGTCACTTGTCTATATCTGATCGGCGCTAATGGATGTACAATTCCTTCTTGCAGTGCTACTAAGTGCTTTAACTGTGTACACTTCCTTGTTGCATTACTGAGTGCTTTAACTGTGACGTCATAGGTCAGTACATTAACAGAAAGGAATATATATATATATATAAGTGAAAGTGAATATAGTGTTCTGATTGGTTGATGCTTACTATACATTAGCAAGAGACAGACAGTACCCAACAAACAGTAACCATGGCGCGGTCATATACATGTGGTCACTGTAAGGACGTTTTTTATCGACGTAATTTCTTCACTGAACATGTCAATAGACATAGAAAAGGCAATGGTAAATTGCAGCGTCCTGATTGTCCTAGGGAGTTTGCCCAAAATAGTAAACTTCTACAACACAGACTTCGTGTCCACCCTCAAGGTCAAGCTCAAGCTCGAAGACCACTTGTTGCACCACAATACTTGATGACATTGGCGGAGAAAAACAGGTTGAAGTTACAGTACTTAGAAACTGCAAGAAGAGTATTTCCTAATGAGGTGAAAGCAGTTGAAAAGTACGAGGAGAGTTCACCGACAATATTCACATCAAGAATAAGTGGAAATATGGTGTCTAGGTATAATATTCCGCTCACTCCTAGAGATCCTGCAGATAAAAATGGACTGATGACTGAAATTATGAATGGATTCGAAAGAGTCAATTTATTGAAAATGAAGGAATACAAAGTATCCATTTTAACTGGCGGTATTGCAAACCATTTGGACGAGGATGGGGAAGTTACCAACAGTGAGTACATATATCCCTCCATGAACACATGCCTGTTTCCATCGGACCCTATAACAAATTCAAAGCAGCTCATTATAACTGACAAGAACTCTGCTCTTACTCAAGTACGCGATGTGATAAGTGAGCGTGATTTTGTGGAATGCTGCTCGTGAAGACACGAAAACAAATTTAATATTCTTCACACAAGTTCATATAAAAACATATGATTTGTTAAATGCATTTGTTGGCGCAGATGTTGACAATGAAGATGTGTTTGTGAATGATAATACATCGTTCAATGAAAGTGTATCAATACCTTACATTCCGCCATATGTGTTGCGTATGAGATCTTTGACTGATCATGGGTCAACGTTGGGTACAAATGATTGTGTATGGAAGCTACTGCAAAGTAAACTTAATGATGGGAGAACAATTGATGAAAAAATTGAATATTTTGTAGAATATAGGAGACGGTTGCTTTTATACAAACCAAGTGTGCAAGACTATAAAATCAATGGTGTGAATGTATTTAGTCGGTGTACAGTGAAGAACAAAAAATGGTTTCAGCATTTTAAATGTGATGTGGAAGAGACGATTTGTCAGATAGAGCATTGCTTTGATGTAAATATAAACCTTTTTTATTTAGATAAGGATAGTTTAGATTACATTGCAACTGAGAACAATCCTACCCGTTTTTTTGTTCAATTGAATATTGCTGTAAACTCTGCACATATTACTTGTGGCAAACATGGAGTGAATAGGAATGATAGATTGAATGTGTTGATAGTGAGAATGTCAGAAGACTCAGAAATGCACCATTGTTTAGAAATTGTCAATATGAAAAACTTCATTGCTAGTTATAAATGTACTCATTGTAATATGTCATTCAGACGTATGAATCAAGTCCATACACATATAAAGGAGGAATATTTAAAAGAAGTAAGAATGTATGGGAAAAGTTGGTTGATTTGGACATAAAAATTGATGATATTGATAAAGAATGTACACATGTTATAACCTGGGACATTGAGACCAAAGCTGTTCCATTGGTGGAAGAAGAGGATGTCAATGCTACAGAGAAGAGGATATTTGTGAGCAAACATGTGCCAGTTTCAATTGCTGCAAAATGTAATGTGCCAGGAATTGAACAGACCTACTTCAAGTACGATAATGAAAACCCCACAAACTTGCTACAGCACTTTTACGACTGGTGTGTGGGGGTCCAAAAAGTCTGTGCTACACAATGGCATAACAAAATGCGCAAAATATATTGTCGTATAGAAGAACATAAATTCAACTTGGTGGCACAGTGAAAGTAGCGAATGATAGATGGAATGACATGAAAGATGGAATGACATGACAAGTCTTCTTTATACCCTCGCCTCAAAACTACAAGGGGACCAACTCCACTTCAACTGGAAAATACAAGTGATCATAAAGATTTTCAAAGCGAAACCTTATTGGTAAGAAATTGATTTTTCCGCTCATAAAGTACATAAAAAAAATCTTTGAAAATGGTGTTGGAGGAACTTAAGAGGTATGGTAGTTATATACCAATTGTAGGCTATAACAGTGCTCAATTCGATTTGGTTTGTTTCGGTTCGTCTTGGCCGAAAATATTTGGGTTTTTGAATTTTGAAAAAAACCAAACGTGTACATAATGATGAGGAAGAGGATGATGCTAATGATTTATTGAATGTAACTCTTATGACAAATGAGTGTGGTGATAGTGTTGTGAGGAAAAACAAGCAAATTAGTACCTACCGTTGCATTGATGATAAAGTAGACTTTCGACCTAACATTATAGGTAAAAGCAAGGTCTACAAACAAATTGTTACTTCATGGCCTTAAAGTTTGGTGTGGTTATCTATAAACACATCCGTACTTACCAAATGAATTGAGCTCCGTTTACGTTCGTTAAAATAACGAAATGTTCATATGACTGCTTTCTGTCCTCAATTGAGTAGGCGTATTCACATAAGTAAGCATGGATAATTAACTTGCTATGATTATAAAAAATTATATACAATGAAATGACTCAAGTCGTACTATGAAATAAAACATATTTTATTCATTATACACGTATCAAGTATTCATTGAGTTATAGTGAAATAAGATCTGTACTGCCGCACACAATACTATGTTCCTTTAACTTTCTACCTTCAGTGGGAGCAAATAGCTTATGACATTTATCACAGCAGTAAGGCTGGAATTGTAGCATATGCTCCAAGGGGTCTGCCGGAAATGGTGTGTCAACGGAATCATTATCTGGGTCACGACCACTAAATGGGTTATCCTCATCGTAATTACCATTAAAGGTTAAAGCTTGTACATTGAGCGGTGGGCCGTTTGGGTAACGACATAAATGATCAATGTCATATTTCAAGAGAGCTGCCGTTCTACCTTGGACGAATGTCTGACACAATTGCTTCTTAAAGGTCAACTACAAAGATTTTTTTTATTCCATTTTTCAAAACTTCTATGTTTTAAAAGGGTATCGTAACCAAAATAAGGTGACTGCGCGCTTTTTTTCATTTAGAAAAATGATTTTTAAATGTACATTTTCCACGTCGAATCTGACAAGATACCGCTCGGTAAAATTCGTGAATTTCCGGACAGTGACGTCATTCAGGTTGTTCGCGAATATTCCTCGCCATCTTCAGCCTTCACGGTTGGTTGACAGCGTGTGACTTACTCGTCTTTCTTCACGGTCTGGTGCGTTTCTTGTTGTGGATTATGCCTTATTGTTGTGCGTTTGGTTGTCGGAACAATGAGAAGTCAGGCGTGAGTTTTTTTCTGTTTCCAAAAGACAGCAAAATGCGCCGCATATGGGTGTCGAAAGTCAAACGTAAACACTAGAGTCCTACACTTACGACGGTTCTATGTTCTGATCATTTCGAGAATGGTGCTTATGATACTGACCCAGAGCTGCCCAAAAGTCTAGGATTTCGTAAGAAACCTAGGCTCCGAAAAGAGGTCATACCAACTCTCTTTAGCCACGTTGGAGTTGATGACAGTCAAAGTAAGCGACGGAGTGCCTCGGAGAAAAGGCAGCGACAACAGGTGAGATCTGTTGGCTTGAACCTTTAGGCTAGTCCTGCTATGTTGACGTATACTTATTTAGATGTTAATGAATTTATCACCAAGTTGCCAGTATATCAATCTAGCTGTTTCTTGTCATGCAGTAAATGAAATGGTATTGGCAGCTGAGCAGAAACATAAATCAAGTGACAGTGGTGAACCACAGACTGAGGTTTCACACCCAAGCACTGCCGACCTAGGCGAAGAAACTTCGCTTCTGACAGCATCCGCGTTGTTTGCTACCCCAGGTGCGTGTGCCTTGCCGTCTGCAGAACATGAAGCTTGCTCTCACTTGTCATTTGGGATGCAGGCAAATGTTTCCGTGAGTGTCACAAGGCAACTGCATTATTATATTTGGTGAAATGCATTGGCAGGGATAACTTCTGTTGAATGTATCCATGTGTCTTTTCAGAGTCAATTTGTAAACATTTACATCCTTTAAGGCTATGATGAATGAAATTGTAGCATACTTATTGTATTGATACCACAGATGGCTGACAAGTCCCTATAGACACAGAGTTCTATCTTTCCTGGAATAAAGAAATATTCCAGAGGTACCCAAGTTAGCCCATCTCAGCACTGCATCGGGACACAGTGCAACTTGCTGATCCAAAGTGTCACCAGGGGCACCCAATATGAGCCCCAGGAGGAATTTGTTCAACTAGTGGACAGCGATGATGAGATGGAAACTGACCCCGACTATGACTTCATTGATGTCAGTGATGATGCCGAGATGGACAGTTTGAAATTCGGTTGTGTATATTTGTTGTATGGAAGTTTAGCACATTTGTGTACTGGCAGCTGTAATGTTCTTTGTATAATTATGTGCTCAAGTTTCAATTCTTACTTAGCAATATGTTATCAACCTGCTATATATATATATATATATCCAGATTGCTCCTAGCAGTAATTCACTTCAATGAAAACTCGAACAGAGCTCAAACCATCACTGAAGGAGGTCAGTCACAATGGAGAGTGTCTTATCCCAAAGCCAGACAGGGAGACCCAGTTGTCAAGCCGGTCAAAGTACCAATTTCTTTTGGTGTGTACATGCATTAATCTAAAATGAAACATGTTATTTTGACATTTATTACCGAAACCTAAATAAGTTTCATATGCACAAACATTGTAACCCAATTCAAATGGGCATATTTTATAACTAACTTGTTTTATGACTATCATGAAATATGAATATCATTGATTTCCTTCAGACTATGTACATCAGTTCATTGCTGAGGTGCTTGATCTCAGGCAAAAATACCCAAGCTACAGACTTGCTGAGGTCCTTGCAGAGGAAAGGAATCTTCCACCTCCTATTGCCTCCCAGTACGAGAAACCTGCAAAGGATCTTCTCGTAGGTGCTCACAGGTGTAGATTTAACCTGACCAAGTAATCTTCCGCTCCTGCCAGCACTTTTCTGTTTCTTTTGCCCAGTCTGTGCCATATCCATAATGAAAAAACTGGTGGTAGGCTGGATACCTGAATTATCTGAAGCAATATGTCAATAAGTTGTCTATGTCTATGGTTTTTGAAATAAGTTGCATAGTTAAAAAAACAATTGTCATTTGTCAACCATTCCCTCACTTTGTAATTGTATTGTAAGCTCTGCCTCTGGGTTTCATGTTAATGGTTTTATTTATTCTTGGCTATGTGAAATATATTGTAGTTTATCAATATGAACACTGAATGTTTTACACAGCGGGATTGATGTTCCCTTAGTAATAAATATGATTGTTCAACCTCAAACCGTCCTTTTTGGTAGCAATAATGGCTAACTTACTCATTGTAGAGACCTCATCTCCAACAGGTCCATCCATTTGAATAGATTCAAATTTGGAAGCTTCCAGCACATTTTTATTCAGGCAGTTTGCCAGGAATCTGAGCTGCTTGGTGATGCATGTCCATTCCTCCGTTATAGCCATCACTCTCGCCAAACCTCTGCTGCACACTCTGGCTTCGTCCATTAAGATGCAGTGCTGACTGAATATAACAGTAAAATACTTTATATACTGCATGTAATCATCTGTCAAAAATATTTAATGTGCTGACGGTACAATGACAAAGCTACATTCACTAGCCAAGTTCTATCTGTTGTAATAGTTACATCTGTCAACATACCATCCTCAACTTACAGAATGTGTAAATCTATTGGGTAATTGATACTAACGATTATTTTTTACCAGTTAACATAGTTCAATAAAGCTGGGGAAGGGTATTCTTAAACTCACCATTCGTCGAAATCTTTTGTGGATTCTTCATCCGAAGCGGACCCTTGTCCTTGAGTTAGAGCTCCCGGTGTCATTTCGAAGTGTGACTTGGATTTTTCAACTCCCGTCCGTATTGCCTCAAATAAATAGTCATGGACATAAGTTGCCCCAATTTTATGCTATGGGGCAACATTGTCATACTAAAATCCAAACAATCGCTTTTCGCTCGATAGCTGTCAAATTCTCTCTGAGGCCGCGCAGCAGGAATGACGTCACGCAACGCGCCCCTAGCGGCCAACTGAGGCAAAATGGCATCGAGAAGATGGCTTCGTATTTTCTTCCGAGTGGAACCTTATCGGTGGATTTTTAGTAGTTATGCATAGCGGTGCAATGAATTATGAGTACCCGTTGGTTAATGAGTTATTAATCTTCATTTTGAAACACAAAATAAAGAAATGATGAAAATCGTTGAAGTTGACCTTTAAGTATGTCAAATGACCTGAGAGCCTCTTCTTTCTCTTCGCCGAATGACCGGTACAATTCCCTCTGAATACCATCTACCTGAAACATAATAAAATATAGTTATAAGTAGACGTAATATACTAGTTAATAGAAATTCGTGAGTTAAAAATATAAAGATGCTTACTTGCTCATGAAGGATACGCCTATCTTCAGTCAAGTTACGCTTATCTTCACGTAAAGTGGCTATCACTGTTTCCAAAGAGGCTACAGTTGCTTGTAGTGTATCTCGCTCAAGAATCAAATCCTCCATTGTACTATGTTGTATTGGTATGGTGATAAAAAACAGCTGTGTATTCCTCAAATGTCCCACTAACAATGATTGAGAAGGAAGTGTGTTATATTACTTAAGACAGGGACCAAACATATCATATATTATCTACAATATATTATCAGTCTGTGGAATAGACAAGTACTAACTTGTACTAGAATACATATACGTTACTGTGTCAACTATCACGTGATGTACATGTGCATGGAGTATGTAAGTCATGTGACCACAAAATGTAAATATATATAACTCTAGCATTATAAACGAAGAATAGAACAAATTTTGTGAAAATGACGACTTCATCGTGTTCAAGTGACATGACTCAGTTTGAGTCGGCCCCTGTATGTTTGGCCGATTGGGATAGCAACGACAGCATCTGTGCAGCCGAAACTCTAAAGAAATGTGAGGATTGGCTGAGAGCAAGTCCTCCTCGAAAAAAGAGGCGTACATGCAGAGGAAATGACAGTCCACGAACAAATGAGAAAGAATTATCCGTCTTGTTGGGGCTGTCTGAATGAACCGCCATCATCAGGACAAAAAAACCATATGGGGATCGGTGGATGCATGCAAGATTGTTCTTCTAATATATCTACCTCCGAAGATGACTTACAGCCTTTTGTATATGATGGCAATGAAAGTATGAAAGCAGTAGAGAACACTGATTCCTGTGGCAGCTGTTGCAGCTGTTGCGACAGTAGTGTTTGGAATGTGAAGAAAACATAGTTATGTATACTAATATGTATGATGTTGAATTATTTATGTTTATTAAACCATTTCATTACAGCACAATCGTTCATATTCATTACCACTTTACGTGGATTGTTTTCTTTACGCATATGATATAAAAAATATAAGCAATGTGGTCCACAAGTATCAAAAGCATACTGTACACGTTTTTTATTATACCACAAATGCTTAGTACCACTCATAGCCGCTAGAGTAGGCCAGTCAGTATGAAACCTACTTGGTGCATTACCATAAGAGTCAAAAAATAGGTCCTATTATGTTTCCTATTGGTGTAGATAGCGATCCAGTGTTCTCCTCGTGACGTCATTCGTTTTTTGTTCAGTATGACACTGAATGAAGGCGACTTCCTGTGTAGAAATATAGGTACGAGGCTTGTGTGATGTGCTGAATACGTCCCCTTGAAAGTAGATCCAAGCACGTGACGACCTACACGGTCTATCTGGGCGGTATTCATTTTGTTTTGAGTGAGGAGGCTTTGATTGACGGTTGCGGAAGTAGAACACCGACGATGGTACTCAGCAAAGAAATGAATATTTCAGGATGGTTGTTCTTGGATATGTTAATAATTGAGGCTAACACAACACTAATAATGACCAGACCAGACAGTAGAAAATAGAATATTTCCAACACCACCTTCACTCTTTCGCGAGTAATTGATGTCTTTGGTTTTATGTCGGTGTTGATGCTAGCATCAAGAAAAGATGGGGTCAGTGATTCCGTATTAGTCTCCGCGTCCATGATCCTGCTCGTTTAGATAGGGCTATATGTTTGTAATCCTTCACACTGGGTATATTAACAATAGAATATACAGGAGGTTTAACAGTAGGCGCTTGGTTTCTGTTAATAGACGCAAAAATAGGTTTCTTCCTCTTAACTCGACGTCTTCTCCCAATCTTCTAATGATATTGCAGCTGGGAGATGGGTTTTTATTGAAAATCAAGACGTAGAACGGTGTTACCTTTCCCAAAGTGTAGAGTTTCGTCTAATGAATTCTTCAATATACATTCACATTTAAATAGATCGTCGTTCGTATTCAAACGAACATATGGTGTGCTCTTTTCCATCCTATATTTGTCATGTATTGGCCAAATACCTAATAAGTTTTGTGAATCCAAATCGGCGGTTAAGGTTACAGCATTCTGAATGATACTGAGATAAATTTTTTATAAAATGAAAGGTGTTGTGAATATATGAAGTCAATGGCATTACACATACTTTGTCATTGTATGAACATTTCCACTCTTTAATATCAGTACCTAACCATAAAAACAACTTATTATATTCGAAACGGTTGCTGTCTATATAACAGCCATTTCGTAGTGTTTTAAAGGTAACAGATTCATTACTTTGTGCTGTGAATGTAAATGTGAATTTTGAAAGAATTCGGTTAAATCGTATACGTACATAATCTTTAATATTGAACTCACATATGCGAACATACTCATCATATGTATTAGTATGATTATACAAGTGTTCGTATATAAGTCTAGTTTTATCGATTACATACGTTAGTTTGTACAAACAATCATTCTCAACCATCTCCCATAACAATTCACACGCCCTAAGCAAATGGTCGGGGAGTAGGGAGGAAACAGTCTTTACTACATTTAGAAACAATTCTAAATGATTTACACTGAAAATTGTAGCCGACTGTTTTAAAATATTATTAAATTGCTGCTTAGTTATATTTACATTCATAAAATTGTTCAACGATTCAATATCATAACGTATGGTGATGTCATTAGGAATAATAATAATTTTGTTACATTTCTTCTCTAAGCTGTCGTAATTAACTTTGCTAGCAAATATAACATACATACAAACATTCATTGTTCAAAAGATATATGTCTGATGGCAAATTTACAAATGTACAACTCACTTTGGTCACATCAGGTCGTTGTGTGAACAAATCCGCTATGAAACGAGATGCGTTCTGATCTTTTGTACTACGTAACATTATGATATTCTTTTGAAATCAAGTGTAACAATTACAGGCGCTGTACCAGACATAAATGGTATACGATTGCCTTCACTATCTAACACTTGTATGCTAATTGACGTAATGTCGCCTTGTTTTATTCTCTTATATATAATTGACTTGGGCGAAAAGAACGAATAATCAGCGTCATTATATTCAAAAGGTATAATATCAAGCAGTTTATCATTCACAATACCAACGAATAGGTTTTTCGAGAACATCACAGTGGATATGAAGATTATGTAGACCACTTAATAAATCGACATGTTCTTTACTAGAAATTGAAGTATAGAAAGTACCAAAGTCGTTAATGTCTACAAGTGTTTTTTCGTGAAGAATATCTGTATTACTTGGTGATAAGGTTGTGTCTATAATAATATCAGTATTACTTGCTGCTAAGTTTGGGGTTGTGATTTCAATATCAATTGTTGATAAGTTTTTGGTTGTGGTTTTATATAAACATAAGAACTTGTCACTTGTGTAGCCGAAACCTAACAGCATTGATAACTTAGCTGTCAAACAGAATACTACATGTGTAATATCATCTGGCAAAGGTTTGAATTATTGACACTTTCTTCAGGCTAAATGTAAAGATTTTGTATTGAGTTGTATTGTATGACAACAATACTATGCAATGCTTCATTGTCAAAACTATTTAAAAAAAGGTCTGGAACTTCATCAAGTGACACTATTTGTTGCTGGGGCGGGTATTTCTCCGTATACTACATTATCAATGAGTAGTTTTGCTTGTGGAGCCGAATCAACATATTTACCTATTACACATAATGTAGCATTCTGATACTGTTCTATTCGTTCAGTACTAATGTGTGATGGTATTAAAATAGGGAGAACATGTGATACTTCAGGTCTATCCAAAAGTGATGTCTTAAAGGCATCTGAATAATATGTCAGGAATATAATATTATCAAGATAGTATTCAGTGTCTAACTCCTTTAAGTAACTCGTTCCATATGTTTCGTAGATAGATAGTATATTGTCATACGAATTGCGAGGAATATAATCATAGGAATTCATGGGTTTGAACAAGGTTACTGCGGTTGCGGTGTTGAAATGATGGTAGTTAACATCTATATTTAAATACTGAAAGCCATCTACGTCACTTGAGAAATTAGTTTGGAAGCGTATTTTGAAACTATCATTAGTATCATTTGGTACCGCAACAATAACACGTGACAATGAAACACTGTTGGCAGCAATGAGGCTGTGTACTTGTGTTGCTCTCTGAAAGACCTTATGTTCATAGACAATGGTGTCTGCCTTAACATTTCTTGATAGAGTTATTACCCTGTAGAATACAGGTTTGTAAAAGCCAGAGTGTGACTGTGTCTCTTTACCGCTCATGAATACATTAAAACTATTGGCTGCACTTTCTTCTGTATATCCTAGTACAGTACACAGTATATTACAGAAATCATATATCTTAATCTCAATGTACTTCTCAGTCAAATTCACAATACGTAATATACCATCATGCTCCTCTAGTACAATATCATTATTATGTCTTCCAACGGAAGACATATTGGTTTAGCCAGTTTTTTTGTTTTTTTTTCTCCAGTCAAGGTTTTTCGGGCTTTTCTCCGGAACGGTTAAACATATCAACATGAAATTTTGAGGAATGATAGATCAAGTTGGGACACAACTGTCGATCTAATTTGACGCGCATGCGCAGTGTCGGAGGCTTATGGGATTGATTTTTCGTCGATTTTTTCACCCATTTTCTGTAACTATCTCCTCCATAACTACTGCGGTTACGAACATATGAATTATATGGTTGTAACAAGCAATTATCGTAGCATAGAATAGGCGAAAAAAATACTTATTTTCACCTTTTGTACTTTGTATAATGACATGTATTTTAGGGTACCTATCGCGATTTTTGCTACGACTTCTCTCCTCGCTGATCTCTCTGAAACGGCTGTATTTACGGACATGAAATTTTGTCAGTATTTAGAACTTGGCCTCGTGATAATGATTGTTACAGTATTTTTAGCATTCACAGTAACAAATAACAGCAAAAAGGACGATTAGTTTCAAGGTTTTCTACTGCAGCAGCTTAGCAGCAGGCTAACAGCAGTTCGTGTTTAAGTAGGCCAAATCTTACGTAATCGACCAGAGGCCTTGGCTGGGTTTGCATTGACTTGGGTAGGGGGTCATGTCAAAACAGGCCAAACCTTACGTAATCAATCAGCGGCATTCATCGCTTTCGCCGTGTATTGACTTGGTGTAGGGGTCATATCAAAACATCTAAGCGGCAGCAGCTTGTGATCTTATAATTGTGCGCGTTACCAGCTATTCTCGGTCCGTGTATATACCGTCTTTATGTCTCAGCGACAGTGTGCACTGGATGTCCCGGTGCAATCAAAGCGGGTATATATACACAAACACGCATACACGCACATATATATATATATTTATTATGGAAGACATATTGGTTTAGCCAGAATTTTTTTTTTTTTCTTCTCTCCAGTCAAGGTTTTTCGGGCTTTTCTCCGGAACGGCTAAACATATCAACATGAAATTTTAGGGAATTATAGATCAAGTTGTGACACAACTGCCGATCCAGTTTGACGCGCATGCGCAGTGTTGGAGGCTTATGGGATCGATTTTTCGTCGATTTTTTCCCCCATTTTCTGTAACTATCTCCTCCATAACTACTGCGGTTACGAACATATGAATTATATGGTTGTAACAAGCAACTGTCGTAGCATGGAATAGGCGACAAAAATACTTGTTTTCACCTTTTGTACTTTGTATAATGACATGTATTTTAGAGTACCTATCGCGATTTTTGCTACGAGTTCTCTCCTCGCTGATATCTCTGAAACGGCTGTATTTACGCACATGAAAATTTTGTCAGTAATTAGAACTTGGCCTCGTGATAATGATTGTAACAGTATTTTTAAGCATTCACAGTAAAAGAAAACAGTAAAAAGGACGTTTAGTTTTGAATGTTTTCTACTGCAGCAGCTTAGCAGCAGGCTATGTGCAGTTCGTGTCTAAGTAGGCCAAACCTTACGTAATCGACCAGAGCCATTCATCGCTTACCTTGGCTGGCTTTAAGGGGTCATGTCAAAACAGGCCAAACCTTACGTAATCAATCAGCGGCAGCATTCATCACTTTCGCGGTGTATTGACTTGGTTTAGGGGTCATGTCAAAACATCTTAATAATGTGCGCGTTACCAGCTATTTCGGTCCGTTGTATATACTGTCTTTATGTTCTCAGCGACAATGTGCACGGATGTCCCGGTATATATCCCGGGGCAATCAAAGTGGGTATATATACACAAACACGCATACATATATCTATATATATAATATATATATATATATATATATATATATATATATATATATATAAATAGCATATATATATGTGGAAGATTTATATATATATATATATATATTATAGATATATATATATTACATACACATAGATATATATATATAGACAGAGTCCAGATATACTAGATCTATATATATTTATATCTTTATATCTAAAGATACATATACTCATATATAGTACATGATATTATACATATATATATATCTATATATATCTATATATATATCTATATATATCATATACTCTATATATATCTATATCTATATATATCTATATGCTATCTATATATCTCTCTCTATTCATGTTTTTTATATTGTTGGTACCGTATTGCTTACTCTAAGTAGGCCAAACCTATAAGTGTGTGAGTGTTTTTATAACGTATATATATATATTATATATATGTATACATATATATATATACATATATATATATTCATACACATATATATATATATATTTATATAGATACACATATATGTAAATATACATATATATATATATACATATATATATACATACATATATATATACATATATATATATACATATATATTTATTTTTATTGTGTACCTGCACAAGGATAATTATACCGCCCATATCACCTCCTTGATTGTGCACGCAACGAGGATATTTATCCCACCAAATTCACTTTGTTGATTGTGTCCCTGCAGGTGGACATTGTTCTCCGGTATGAGATATGTCACTTTGAAGGATTCTTTAGAGTCATAAGTTCAAACTGTCCATAACGCACACATGAAATAAGCCTGAAGTTGATAAATGTAGCATACATACCATTCTCTAGTGCTTATCCTACTTGGTTCATCACATTTTGTGTAGCCAGAAGACAGCTGTCTCAACAAGGACGAGAAGGATTGTCTAGTGAAAAACCTAGGCCAATTGTCGAATAATGTTCGCTTGGTTTCGGAATTGTGGGTCTATTTGCGTAAAAACTGGTTGTCCGCATCCAAGGTAGAAGAAATCAAGGTTGATATGATTACAAAACTACTCATTTGATCTTATGTATGTATGTATGTATGTATGTATGTATGTATGTATGTATGTATGTATGTATGTATGTATGTATGTATGTATGTATGTATGTATGTATGTATGTATGTATGTATGTATGTATGTATGTATGTATGTATGTATGTATGTATGTATGTATGTATGTCTGTATGTATGTATGTATGTATGTATGTATGTATGTATGTATGTATGTATATGTATGTATGTAGGTATGTATGTGTGGTAGGTTGGTAGGTAGGGAGGAAGGAGGGAGGTCCGTGTGTGTGTGTGTGTGTGTGTGTGTGTGTGTATCTCTGTGTATGTATGTGTCTGTCTGTATGTATGTATGTATGTATGTATGTATGTATGTATGTATGTATGTATGTATGTATGTATGTATGTATGTCTGTAATGTATGTATGTATGTGTCTGTATGTATGTCTGTATGTGTCTGTATGTATGTATGTATGTATGTCTGTATGTCTGTATGTATGTATGTATGTATGTATGTATGTCTGTCTGTATGTATGTCTGTCTGTCTGTATGTATGTATGTATGTATGTCTGTATGTCTGTATGTATGTATGTATGTATGTATGTATGTATGTATGTCTGTTCTGTATGTATGTATGTATGTACGTATGTATGTATGTTTATACGTATGAATGTCTGTATGTATGTATGTATGTATGTATGTATGTATGTATGTATGTATGTATGTATGTATGTATGTATGTATGTACGTATGTATGTATGTTTATACGTATGAATGTGTGTATGTATGTATGTATGTATGTATGTGTATGTATGTCTGTATGTATGTATGTATGTATGTATGTATGTATGTATGTATGTATGTATGTATGTATGTATGTATGTATGTATGTCTGTATGTATGTATGTATGTATGTATGTATGTAAGTATGTATGTATATTTTGTATATGCAGTTCCAAGCATTAACAATTGTAATTCATGGAATGACGTAATCTGTCCAATATCTTTAATAGTGAAAGCATTGTCATATCGTAATGCTATTTCTCTACCATTGGAAGATTCAGTGTACATTATAATTTGTACTGTAAATGGATTGGATTCTACAATATCCAAGTCACTAAAGTCCATTGAATCAAAAATGTACACACCTTTAATGTCCAGTCGATCATTGTACAATATTAGCGGATGTTTGTCTCGACTTAACACATTGAACATGTCTTCTGCGGCGGCTATAGATCGTGTGGTTATATCACAGCCCTTTGTATGATCATCAACATGTATTAGTACGTTCTGTGAGTCGGAAGTAAGATAGAAAACTTGTCTATTTTGTATTAGCACAAGCCTCTCATACATAAGAACAAAATTAGAAGTTAGACCTAACATACTTCTCAGCTCTGGAGATCGAACACGCAACATCACGCGGTGTACTGTCGTTGTGTTGAAGTGCACACGTAACACATCGTTAACTATATGAAAGCTAGTATTGATATTTCTTTTCTCCAGTATCGTATTAGTCAGTTGTACAAAGTGAGCTATTGATGTAGATACAGACAGTAAATAACCTAAGTCCATATGGAGTGGGTCTGTATTGGTTGTTTTAACTTGTAATAGAATATCGTACATTGTCTTCAATGGAAGAAATCTATGAATATACATTTTGTTGAATGAATCAGTGTAGAACTGTATGACGTTTTTCAGGACAGACATATTCTGTAGACTTGTGTCAAACGTATATGAACCCTCATTATTCTGCATGTAGGTCTGATGATCAGCCAAAGGAAGTATTACAGACCTGACTGTAAATGTCACCTCTGTATTCCTCGATATGGGTCCGGTGAATGGTACTGCTTCCCTCCTTCTATCATCCAGCTGAATAAGACGGGTGGGATAGGATATGTCCCTTAATCCACATTCCCATAATCCATAATTAGTTAGCTTTATGAAGGAATCCATATCGATGGTAAATGACGACACCACATTGTTTTCATGTCTTTCCTGATCTCCATTACTTTGTAAATGTAATTGAAATGAACGTATGGTGTTGTAGTCCATACTGATGAATAGATGAAAATGATACAAGAACACGGCGGAATGAACTTATAAGTACAATTTTTATTAAGATATATATATACGTGAACAAGATTTTAATGGAAACCTACATATAGGACAACCGGTAATGTTGTTACTACATAAGTAACATATAGCAATATGTATGCAAGGCATTATTATAGTGTTACGTATGCGCGTCATACATATTACACATTCAAAATTTACCTTTGTATCTTTACCTTCCTTTATTTCTGTCGCACAATGACTTATATTATTACTCGGGTTACGTGAAGCATTTATTAAATCGATTCTTTGCTTTATTCCCTCAATAGGTTTATTTCCAACCCTCTTACACTGCACGAAAGCACACGAGGGAGAATGTTTCCTATGTTCAATATGAACTATATCACCAGCTACAAATTCTTCTAATTGTTTGTCACAGAATACACATTGCACCCTATCACCATACGTTGATGCTTCTGGTCCACGATAGAAAAAAAACACATCTTGCCAAGTCCACTGGCTTCACGAAATGGTTGAGAGGAAAATCAAGTTAGTAGGCGTGTAGACTCATTTTTGAGTTTTTTTAAGGAATTCCTGGTCAGGTTTCTCCCTCTGTGTTCTCACGAGACTCATAGGAATATCCATAATGAGAGTATCCTTGTGAAGCTTCACTTTTCCACGACGGATAGTAGTACCAATTCCAATACCATATCAAATGATAAAGTAGAGTCGCGTTGTCGAAGCTGACTTGCTACGTCAAACATGTCACCGTTGCTGTCTTTCACATAAATGACAAACTCCTCAATGGACTGTGGTACAATTAATTCCTTGTAATAGATCGACTGTGGTTCATACGTATGAAATGAATAATCGCCCTTGCTACATGGAATAGATGTTTAAATTGATTCTACTCCTGAAGTCGTAATCGTTTTCTTAACTCCTGTCATATGTAAATTAAGTATGACAGAAGTGTTCATATACTTATCGGCTAAAGTCAACATGCTTGATTTTTGGGCTGATATTTGTAAAACTCTGTTGCTGTTCAAACTATGAGATGTAAACACCGGCACTATATTTGGAGAGAAAATCAACCTATAATTGAATATATTTTTTTCATTGACAATATACAGCCTGTTGTCAATGACCTTAACAGTTACTTCGTCACACATATTTATAGTGTTGTCCTTTATAGTAGAGTTATCTTCTTCATCACTATCTTCACCCGAGCTTGTAATGGCATCGGGTAAGTCATACGTTTGGCTAAGCATCCTTTCTAATAATGCTATAAATGATTTCATAAAAGTTATATTTTTTTCGTCAACAACTTCTGTCAAAATATAATAAGCAGATTCCTCGTCATCATCACCTTCATTGTATTGAATTTGTAATTGAATATCAATACCATATGTATCAGTAGGAAATGTATTCCACTGTGGTACATATAAAAATTTCTTCACTCCAATGGCAGCATAATTGGTGCTGCCGGAGAAACTTAGTTGTTGTGGTAATTGAAGTCTCAGCTCTCCTGGGGTGTCCTTTAAAGTATGTACAATTTGGAAATGTTTGTCTTCCTTATACTTGCGTACAATTCTAGAACGTTTGTACACAGGTTCTATGTGGTCATATTCCTCAATATGGTTATTAGCTTCTTCGTCGTACAACATACTTTGTTATTAATTAATACTGTTTATATCAGTTTCACTAACCCACTCGTCAAATGAGTCTGGCCAGCCAACCCAATGAACGAAGTAACGTTTGTTCCGACGGTCGCGGCGTAGTATGGTTACTCTATATTCAGTTGGTAGAGAATCAACCTTCTGTAATTCCTTTTCGTAATACGTTCCTTTGATTTTTTCGTTATTCTGATCCTTCAATCTGTATTTATGTTCCTTTCCACTGCGAACAATGCTGTCGACTACAAATATTTCCTCCGTATATGTTGGGTGGTATCCTTTTTCAAAGGCTTCCTTATTGCGTGTTGAACGTACAAAATCACCAGATTTATATTTCAATTTGTATTTGTCGTCTGTAAATGTGTTGTCCTTGTACCGACCATCGTCATCATGTATGCGACTGACAACTTCATCGGCGTTGTTAAATGTAACGCTGTTTGGTGTTCTCCCTATGGTAGTGTGATAAGAATTGTTGTAAGAGTCTATGAAATCACCGGTTTTATCCACCCAACGCTAGGTTTGTTTTTGATACATATATTTCGTCATTTTTTCTTTAAAGTTTCTATTAAATCGCTCAATAATGGAAGCTTTAACCGCTTCATTCTCTGTCGTAAAATGTCGTATATTATGCTCTTCATACAAATGTTTCATTTTTCTATTCAGAAACTCACTGCCTTTCAAGGGTGCACGACCGCTGTCAGCTAATATGTCTTCAAAGGCTGCTGCAACTTCATCACTTTGTTTTGTTTTCAGATTTCTAACATAAGCTTTTTTACTGAAGCAGTCTATGACAGTTAAAATATATCTGTATCCGTCATTTTCAGTTGCTGTTTTCCTTCCTAAATCTTCTAAATCTCCAGCCCATTGTTGATAGGGTTCGCCCACAATTGTTCGTGACACATATACTTTGCCAACTTTTTTGTCTTTGTATATTCCATAAGTATGTTGTGTAGAAAGAAATTTAGCAACATCCTTCCTGGTTACAAGTAACTGTTCTTTACGTGCTGCGTAGTACAACTTTTCGACACCTCCAAATGATCCTGTATTTTTAGGATCATTGTAAATCTCTTTCAAAGCGGTCTTTGTACGTTCGTCCATATTAACGAAAGAAACAAGCACTTACATAAATACATACTTTTATTTCATAGCACATTACAAATTTAGTTACCGTCTTTTTATATAATGTACAAGTCCAACCAATACCGCGGTAACAGAAGCAACTATTTGAGTAGCATGGTTATAAGCATAAACCATACCAGCAAAGATTCCTGCTTTTGTAGCAGCGTTAGGTTTCAATATGTCTATGGCACCAGCAGAAGCTTGGATACTTTTTTTTATTATAGTCTGACCAGGAATAGCGTCTGGTAAAATATCCAAGGCCGCTGTCAATTGACTAAATTGTGTATTTGTAACTTCCATTAAAGCGGTAGCGGTATATATATGTACCACGGAATACCAAGACTCGCTAATATAGGAGCAATTTTGGAAGCAATATCTAACACATTATAACCAAAACGAAACAATCCATAACGCCCATTGCTTTCTTTCTGTAATTGAAAATTAGCTTTCTGAGTCACAACACCTTGTGCTTGTAACAATGCTTTGACAAAATGAGCTGTACCAATAGGTTTGACATTCGTAAGCTGTTTGTCAGTATTAAACAAATATTCAATAATTCGCTTAATACTTGAATCTTTCATGATCTTGTCATCATTCATTAATTCCCCGTGATCATTCCATTGTAATGTTGATGATGATTTAATATGATCTAAAGCGTCCTGTGCATCCTTCTGCATTGACTTGGGTACACTAGTAACAATACCCTTGTCACTAATATCTTCAACATAATCCTGACCTGCCGCACGTGGGACAAAAAAATCTCTCCATGACACGCTTTTATCGGACCGAATCAATAATTTACGCACTTTTTCAAGCAATAATTGATCTTTCGTTATTGCTAAAATTTCAGGCCAATTTTCATTAGTAAGTGAATCAAATTTCTCGGCTGAAACACGTTGTGATATTTCATTAATAGCTATATTGTCTGTAGGAAAATTGAAATTAAGTACGAAACTTAGTATTCTTTGACTTTTGTACATTACCTATTTGCGTTAGTATAACTATTGTATTCTCCGGTGCTTCCCTCATAGCTTCCTTACTATTAATAAATATTACAATACTTCTATACATTGGCTTTGTAAAATTTACACCATTTAAAGTGAAATAATCGTAAGACATTTGAGCACTATCTGCTATAAAATCAGAGTATATTGAATGACCCAAAACTCTTACTACATCTATGTCTTTATCGAAATCGTCGTCCAAGAATACTTTTGCTGAAATAAGTTTATTATTTTCAGACTCCTTCGTTGAAGACCATACTCCTTCTCCACTAGGTGGCGGTGGTTCAGTTTCGTGATAAGCTCTTTCCGAAGGCTTTGTAGGTATAGGCGGTTTAGCGTTGAAGGTTGAGGATTTAATAGACGAAAGAGAATGTTGATCCGATGGCATGAGACGTCGCATTGTGACAAACTTATTAATTTCATGCACACGATTATTTAAGCGTTGATTATTTGTTTTAGTAGCGTCGTCACTAAATATTTTTCTTCTTTGTTCGTCCAAAGCTCCTGCGGCAGGATTGAGTACCATAGTTTGTTGATCGACAACATCCTGCAAATCTTTCTTTGTCAGTCCTTTTTTCCTTGCAAGGCGTGTGACCTTAACTTTCCTCTCCCTCAGGCGGACCCTCACTTTACTTCGACGAGTTGACGTTTTAGGCATGACGATTCCTTTTCCTACGTTGATTCCTCTTACGACGCTTAGCCCGTCGGCTTTGAATATGACTAACTGCAGCCTGGGTACCAAATTCAAGTCCTTTATTCATTCCAGCCTTAAACACTTCCCTGCCAGCTTTCTTCAGTAATCCTGGCCCCTTCTTAATTCCATACTGCAAACCTTGCTTTACAGCTTATGTACCAACCTTCTTGGCAGCTTTAAGTAACGAACCAAAGGTTCCATACCCCTGTTGATAAGGTCGTTTTGTACTCATTATTCTTTCTTACCGTGGAGGAATGAGCTTAGTAGTCTTCTCTGTCGTAGTGTACGTAACGAATGAAACTACAGG